>PYXC01002822.1:240000-320000 GCA_015244755.2 Tenualosa ilisha
AACCAAGCTGCTGTCATCTCACCACACGTACTGGTAAAGTGAACAATGGCATGGCCATGAAACAAATATGGACTTTCACATGTATAAGTGACAACGCTACATTCTAGCTGTTCACTGTTGGCACAGACCGTGCCTGACGAAGGCCATCGCACACTTTTTTTGCTTGCTAAAACATTAGTCTGCTGCAGCTGACGGAAAATGGCGAAGTCATCGGACAGAAAGCAGCCTTGTATCTCAGCCAAACTTGCTGTGCTAGCTTTGCTGTGTTGACGCGAAACTTCCTGTGAGGACATGCGACCGTGTCTGCTGCCGGGGCACCATCACGACACATCAGAGCAAGCACACTTTTGCATGTTCTCAGGAAATGCAGTCTAGTTCTTTCATTAATGCCTCTCTTGTTCCCTCTACTTTGTCTTTGTTACTCTGTTTTTATCGTCTTCAGTCACACTACTTCTGTTTTCTTTCTTGGGGTGTCTTTTAATTTCTATATTTCCTCCTCCTTTCTCCCTGGCTCCCTGGCTTTTTCTCACATTTGCACTTTCTCTCTTTTCTCTGCTTGTTTTGCACTCTCTCTCTCTCTCTCTCTCTCTTTCTCTGTCTGTCTTTTTCTCTCTTTCTCTCCCTTCTTTGCTCTCTCAGACTGTGTTTAGAATCGTGGTGCTGGGGATCTGGGATTACATTGAGAACAAAGTTGAGGTAAGCTCCCCAGGGTACCATTCAGCAGGGACGGGGCAATGGAGGAGGTGTTGGGGGCAAGCCCTGAAAGTTAATGAGAGATGATTCCTTTTTCCATGTGTCTATTTCTCTCTCTTTCCTTCTTTGTGTATCTCTCTGTTTCGTTCTTTCTGTTTCCTTTCAATATATCTCTCACTCTTTCTCTCGCTCTCTCTCTCTCTCTCTATTCTGCTTTCTCTCTGGTTCTCTCACCTTTTCTCTTCCCTGTCTCCCCTGTCTTTTCCCTTTTTTCTTTTTCTCCATTCTTCTTTTTTTCTGCCGCCACTCTCTCACTCTCTCTCTCTCTCTCTCTCTCTCTCTCTCTCTCTCTCTCTCTCTCTCTCTGTGTGTGTGTGCTGCAGTGTCATGCTCTCAATGTCACCGTCTAGGAGCTGGAGGCAGGTCCATGCCATTTTATCTCCCCTCTCCCCAAATGTTGTTTTTTTTTAGCCATTGTTGGGCCTCTGATTTATAGGAACAGATGTTGTTTGGGAGAGTCTTTAGACTAGGGTATTGGGATACCGCTGCGTCCTCCACTAAGTCTTTGTCAAGCTTGTCCTTGATGGTGCACTCCATCTACAGACTGAGTGCATGTGATAGAACAGTGAATAGAATCACCAGGGTTATGACTCACAGGCTTTCATGGAGTTATACTAAATACGCTGCACATTGTAATAACTATGTAACAACATCTACAATGTTATGCTCTAAGGATACTTTATATTATCTGATTAACATGTTGTTACATAGTTATTACAATGATAATTACACAGGTTATTCATGAAACATTATGACCATGTCTACCTGTTCTCTGCTGTCTTGGCTCATCCAGGATCTTTTTTTGTGCTCTATGCATGTATACATGTACACATATCACATCCAGGATGCTCTGGGGTCTAAATATTGCATCATACCCATATTCAGTGTCCAGATTCTTGAGTCCTTTCTAATAGTCCTTTCAGCACCATTACACTCAACTCTTATGTGATCAAAACATTGCCTGGTGCAAAAAAAGATTCAAATAAAATAGACTATGTGAAGCTAAACCCATGTGCAAACCCTCTTCCTCATACAGTCTAATGCATTTTCCTGGCACCTGTACTTCCCTTTTTTTGGGTGTCTGCACCACTCCACTCCAAAGTATCTTGCCACGGTGCTATGACTCTACTCCACAGTAGCACCAATGGGTTGCCTGTGTTAAGCGTGCTCCTCTGACTCTCTACTGTGCTCTCTCCTGTCCCCAGGTGTTTGACGGTGCCGTCATTGTGCTCTCTCTGGCCCCAATGGTGGCCTCCACAGTTGCCAACGGTCCCAGCAGCCCCTGGGATGCCATCAGCCTCATCATCACCCTTCGCATCTGGAGGGTCAAGAGGATCATTGACGGTAAGGGCACCCTATACAGAGCTCAATTAACCATTAAACAGTTAGTACCAATTAAAAATATGCAGAATCCTTTCAAAGATAGGGAACTTGGTCATGGTCAACTTGGTTTGAATACCTACCCTAACCTAGCTAAAATCATGGTAATAAATGACCTTTTTTTAAAGGTCGTGGTTTTCAAATGTTATAGGTATGGTCTGAGGTATGGCAGCAGTAGGTCAGATTAAACCAGTGCCATGGTCATAAATGATTAATGTATCTCTGGTACATTATCTGGTACAATCTCTGGTTTGCTTTACAGTCACAACAGTAAATAATTGAATCATGTTGAGTATATATGCAAACTAGATAGCAGTTTGCAGCTCTGATAATTGTGCCTTACCCTGAAGGGAGACACTTTACACCATGGAAAACTAACTAACCTTGAGTGATTTATTTCATTGTACATCAGCCATTAATCATTTATGACCATGGCGTTGGTTTACTCAGTCTTACTGCAACCAAACCTCAGAAAGAAACCCTACTATTTGAAAACCAGGGCCTTGAAAATCAGCGTTTTCAAGTGCTGTATTTTGTGAAAGAAGTGATTGACAAGGACACAGTGCACCATATCGTGTTGGTAACAAAGCTTCTGGTAGAGGCACTGCACAGTAGGGATGGTATAAATGAAGGTAGGGGGGTTGTTCCTAAAAGACTGTTGAAGTCTGATGTGTTTGATTTGTATGGATTTTGCTCATGTAATTAGTTTATTCCAACATCTCAGTAATCACTTTTATGTCATTGCACAATTGTTTTATATAATTAGATCAAACACCTAAATATTCATTGCAAAATATTTCACAGAGCAGATGATCATTTTCTTGGAAACTTGATTTACAGAGGCTTTATTTCATGCAAAGTAGTACACTTTACTTATTTCATGCAAAGTAGTACACTTTACTTATTTCATGTAAAGTAGTACACTATGACTCTGTTACTGTTTTTAGTTTCAAGTAATATACACTGTATGGAAATTTCGAGGTATGTGCCATTTAGTTTTTAGACATGAGTATGTGTGTGTTGTGTTGTCCAACTATGAATTCGTATATTTTTATTAGATGTAAATCAAAAGTGTTACTTGCATGTGACATGTAACATCTGTGTCATCATGACATGACATACCTCCTCAGTCTATTCAAGTGTATTGGTATGTTTGTGTGTGGGTGTGGATGTGGTGTGGGTGTGTGGTGTGTGTGTGTGTGTGTGTGTGTGTGTGGTGTGTGTGTGTGTGTGTGTATTTAAGTGTGTGTATGTGTGTTGATGGCTGATCAGTGTGCAGCACGGCCGGGCTCTGCCCCATTAAAATTCATATTGATTCTGAGCTCCCTCTTCAACGATGAGAGCAACATAATGTCTATAATGACTGACCAGAGCTCTTATTAATGCAAGTGTATGCATGGTCGATCGCCAGCGCTGGGTGACCCCTATTCTCATCCCATTCACATACACACTACACTCATCAACTCCTTCACCGCCCCATTCACACACACACACACACACACACACACACACACACAAATATACACCACTCATCAGCTTCTCTGCCCTGTCTGCCCTTCTGCCACACACAAGCATAAAAAACACAAACACTCACAGACACCCACAAACATAAACATAAACACACACCACACACACACACACACACACACACACACACAAAAAAAACACACAGACACTCTCTGCTCCCAGCTCACCTACTATCACAAGGGCCATCTCTGGTTGAATAAACACTTCACATCACACTAGCTGACACTTCAGTCGGTGTCTGCCACCAGGCTTCGTGTCTCAGCTCCTCTGCCTAGTGCCCCTGCTGTGTTCATAACACCGCAGATACAGAGCAGATCTAAGGGATAGCTGAAGGGATCTAAGGGTCGCTCTACCTGCCAAGTGCTGCTTTCTTCTCCGAGGGACTAGTCACAGCCATGCGTAATCCACTAGTTGTGTTGCCTTGTGTTTGGCATTCTTGACATGCTTTACAGTTATGTGTATTGCTATGTAGTGTGTGTATTTGTGTGTATGTGTGTGTGGTCATTTAAGTGTCATTATTCACAGACACAGTGCTTTTAGCTATACCCACACATTATTTGCTGCTGTTATTTCCCCTCCACGTAAGCTAATTGATCAGGCCCCAAACGTGACATGAGAGCATACACTGCATCACCTGTACACGCATGCACACACATACACATACACATACACATACACGCACACACACACACACTCACACACGCATGCACACGCGCACACACACACACACACACACACACACACACACACACACGCGCACACACACGCGCATGCACACGCTTCCATTGACTTTCACCTGCAGCGCTGCCTTCAGTCCCCATCCCTGTTACCTGCCTGTTTTAATGGCTTTGATTTATTGAGTGGAGTTTGTCAGAATGCAGCCTCAGCTGCAGAGGCAGGGCCAGGGCTCGGGCCTGAAAGGGCTGATCCGCACACAATTTTTAACCCCCCACCCCCCTTCAAAAGGTTTCATTGCATACAGTGCCACTACTGCCCTGACAGCAAGTTGGGATGAATACAGGGGTAAGCAGACAGGCAGGCAGACAGACAGACAGACAGACAGGCAGGTTGGCTGAGGCTGGTAGCAGACTCTCTGTGGTCCTGTGTGAATGATGATCTCCTGAGGGAATGGAAATCCACCACCCAGATTTCTTGGGGGAAAAAATGCAATTCTCACTCCTTTAAGAGCTCTCCATCATGACAGGTGGTGTTAGTAGTCCTCTTCCCCCTCCTGAAATGATCTTGAGTTGAACAGCCAGCGTTTTGGTTTTCAGCCTTCAGTCTAGACATCAGCTAGGGTCTGAAAGAAACCCTAAAAGAAAAGAAACCATCAAATGCTAACGCCTGTTCAGTAATGTGTCATCCTTTAGAAAACTAGTGGTTTCAGGAGAATAGGAGAATACAGTACATTTATGTTTGAAAGTTATAATTCATCTAAAAATTACTGACATAAGAAATGCAATAAATACCCATGACACACATCACTTACACCTAAAATAATATGAGTATCAATACTAATAATCATTATTCTATTTCATATATGGGCAATTCATGCAAAACTGTTACGTCCTTAATGCCAACACAGTGGTATGGTTTGTTGTGAATGATGATTCCATAAAATTTGAGAATTCACTCTTCTTGGTTGTAAAATAAATGTTATGAAACTTTTCAGGTAATCATTTGCATCATACAAATTCCATGGCATTTTATTGCCGTTATGGACGTGACAGTTTGTGTGGTGTTGCCCACGGATAGTAATTTTTAGGTTTCATCAGTAGAACAGGAGACCAAGTCAGATGGCGGTAGAAAAATCAGGAAGAGAGTTTTATTTACAATGAGTCGCATCAAGGGAGAGACAGCATGCTTCACACAAAGATCCACCCGCTGACAAGGAAACCAGACAAGGAAATAGCCTGACTTTAAGTGTAGTTCCAGGCCGACGGAGGATGGCGTTGGTCATCCCAGTTGTCGTGGACCCACGCTGAATCAGTCCATGATTAGTGCTAGTGTGGTACGCTAAAGCAGAGGACGCAGGGGACAAACCTAGACAGTGCAAGTACCAAAACAACCCAAAAACATAATATTCCACCTTATCTGTAATGACGGGAACAGCAGGAACAGAATGAAATAAAAATCAGTATGTCATGTCTTATGTGGATAGACAGTTGAGTCAGGTTTAGCTCAAACATAACGACTAATCAACTGCAGGTGACTGAAAATAATAAACCATACATTCTGATTCCAATACTCTCACCACAGAGAGAGTAGAGATTGAGAAAGAGAGAGAGCAGGAATAAGACCAACTGAGAGAGGGGACTGCCCTCTTGTGACAGAAGAGAGTTTTACATGCTCAGCTCAACTATGACATCACCTTGTGGGCATGAGAGGGAGAGAAACTGAGAGACTACCGAAACATAAATAGACATAAACCAACTGTATACAGTACTGTAAGATGCCTCGTGTATTCTGTGCAGTGATGCTGAGAAGAGACAGCAATCGACAAAATAAAGTTTATCCAGCCAGGCCAGCGCCACCAAGCGCTTTTGCTCAATTTCTCATGTGAAGGGGTTTGATGCATCAGCCTGCAAGGCTACACTGACCACAAACAAACTTAGAGGGTTGTACTGAATGATAGTCAGTAGATGAAGTGGTGTTGTCTTTGAGGGTTTCTTTCATCTGTGCCCACACTACAGCATCAATCCTGATATTTCTGTAATGTTTTAATGTTAAAGCTAAATTTATGTACTATTATAATGCAAAGTATTATTTTACAAATTGGTGTCTTGTCAATTTATGCATCTGAAGCAGGAAAAAAGAAGCAAACAACGTGTGTGTGTGTGTGTGTGTGTGTGTGTGTGTGTGTGTCTGTGTGTTTGGTCACGCATGGGCACATGTGTACGGCTAGGTTTGTGTGTGTATGCATCTTTGTGTGTGTGTGTGTGAGGTCAAGCTGCTGTCTGGCAGGTGTATGGAGATGTGGTGGGTGAGGGGGAGAGAGAGAGCAGCGGATGGAGTCTAATTAAGAGATGCAGTGTGGAGTCAGTCCAGACGATGTGAGCACGGCCCCTGCTGAGAGCTGTAATAGACACCCTGTCTGTGCCCAGCAGCCTGCTATCACTGCTGTTCACACCAGTGCAATCAGCTGCTCCACTTTGGAAAGGCACACCCTTATTTTTAGGGCCCTACAGCGCAAAGTGCTATTTAAAAAGCCAAGAAATAGATGACATTTGCTAAAAATGTGACTTTTGACGTAAGCAGAGCTACGTACACTTGTTAATCCCATGTTTCATCCCTGTGAAGATAACAGCTGTTTTCATTATAGTATTTTTAGTCTTTGCTTCTAGAATAGATTTTAGCAAAATGGTTATTCTCAGAGGCAATGATATTTCAGCATGGTTAATGGACTGTTTTTAGCCTGTGAAATAAAATGCCATTCAGACAAGCATTATAAGAATCCATCTCACTAGTCTATTTGTTCTGTCTTGTTATCTACCTGTTTTTTGTTTTTGTTTTGTTTACTTTGGGGTATTTTTGTAATACTTGTAAACACATTGTCTTTCAACTGCATACAAGGCGATAATGATTGATTGATAGGTTGGTTGGTTGATCTTGTCTCCAGCCTACGTGCTGCAGGTGAAGGTGGAGATGGAGCTGGAGATCCAGCAGTATGAGAAGGCCAAAGCCGTGCGGGAGGAACAGCTGGAGCGCCTCACACAAATCTGCCAAGAGCAGGCGGTGAGTACGAACCACTGTCCCAACAGGCCTGGAATCAGCTTCAATGTTTTGCTTTGTTTTAAAAGCAACTCACTATAGTTTAATATGTTTTTAAATATGCTGACTAGCCCAACTCATGATAAAACGATATTAAACTAGAGGGTGTGTAATTTAATGACAGATTTTCCCCTGTGTTAAGATTGAAGAAAATGTGGCAAATACAGAATCAGAGAAAAGAAAGTTGGAAAAATACAAATTCTGTGAACATTTTGTTCACTGACAGATAGGCGACTAGATTCTTTTTCTGCTTTTGCCATTGTTTCTGTCATTGTTGTGTCCTGTGTTTTCCTTAAGGGAACAGATTCAAGTACCTATGAGTGGTAGACATTAGTCTTGAGATGGTTTGAATCATCTAGGATAATTCATATAAATGATTGGGTGGTGCCTTTACAGCCCTGCCTGTTCCGCAAGTTATTTATTTATTTATTTATTTTGATTTCAGAGCATTTCATTAAGCGCCAAAATAATCACCTGGGTCAATTTGATCTGAATAGTAAATCTTAACATGGTACAAGGATAAATTTACTATGACCGAGGTGTAAAGAAGATTTTAAGTAATGGCTTCAGAAAAGCATCTCATACCCTACCTTGTCATAGAATGTGCTTCAGGTATGATGATAATGAAAAACAGGAGCCCAACTCAGTCAGCAGAAAACATGGTCATTGAAACACCATGAATATGCTGTTCATTACTAATTATGACAGACCTTTATGACACTATTAGGCCACTAGAGGGCAGCAATGGAGGATGGAAGTGCAAAGCCAGTGACAAAAAGCAACAATGCTGTGGTAGTGTGGTGGGAAATATCACCTCCACCATGGAGGTTATGTTTTCGCCGGTGTTTGTTTGTCTGGAACAGATGATTAAATTTTGGGGGTGATCCGGAACACCGTCTGGAATTTGTATTCGGTCAGTGAGCCTATATTGCCATGGCAGATGACTGCATTCTCTGAGTGTTTTTCTAGTTATGTGCTGGATTGCATGATGTAAAACAGATAAATAAACAAATAAACAAACAAACAATTTTCATCAACCTACTGTACAAGAAAAGCAAAAATCCCAAATCCCTCCCAAAAGAGGATGCAAGGGAGGCCAATCAGTGAAGCAGAAGAAAAAAGAGGCCGCAGACCAGGGAGGCCAGCAGATATGCCAGGCTGGATCCAGTCTCCCTCCAACCTCTGTTGCACAGGTCCCCCTCACAGCAGTTCAGCCCGAATGCCAGGCCACTCAACTGATCCACCGTCTTCTCTTGGCAAATTGTTGTGGAGGCACAGTCATTCACTATCAATTTCTCACTCTTCCTCATCGCTGACACCACAAAGAAAGAATAAAATCAGAATCAGTAGGTGTCCCATTTTAGGTAATTTTAAACAAACTCAAAAATAATGCTACCATGTTTATCACCACAAAAAAACTTACTCACAAGTTGCTTTGATACAGTGATCTTCATCCCCAGTGCAAGCCATAGTGCCATAGCAGCAGTCTTTATTGCAGGTGAAACACCTTTTACCATAGGGAGTGTCATCTGTCACCTCTAAACCAGAAATACATGTAACCAAACCTTTTCAAATCCTCAAATTCTGTATGATCATTCACATCATACAAGTGTCTGGCTTTCAGTTGGCACCCTGAGTGTGACAAGTGGTGGTTCTATGGGGTTGCCATTGGGGTGCCAAAGTACATTTTCTTAACACTTCAAGTGAGATGGTGAGGTTAAGGTGTATCTGTGTACCTGGAGGCATCGCCTTGGTATTGCAGTTATCATTGGAACAGCAGTGAGTCATTAAGACAGACTGAACGACCCGAAGTTCACTGAGGCACTGAGGCGTTGCTTATAGGGCACACAGCTGTCATTGAAGAACAGAGCAATAAGAGACAGTCAACCCACTGCATGGCATCTATGGAAAACTACAGGCTGGGTGATTATGACCTTAAATCAAATCCTGATTAATTGAACATTTTACCTCAATTACGATTAATGAATTATTACTTTTAGTAATTATTATTTTGTTTTAGTTGCATTTTTCTAATGAAAGTACAAGAACATTATCTTAGCCTTGTGATTTTAAAATACTTGAAGTGTGGAGGTGAAGTGAAGGAATTGAAGAAAAGAGAAATAATTGCCATGGGCAAGATTATTAATGGTCCTGAATGTCTGTTCTTTTGATTCAATTAATTGCTCAGTCCTGCCTTGGCATAGTCTGTGCATAGTGTCTCACCTGCATATGAGATGATAGTCATGCTGCCACAGCCTCCCTGAAGACAGGACATTTGGCTTTCTTTGCAATGGCCCTGGGAGTCAGGCTCACACACATTACACATCAGAGCAGCCGCTAATGAGACCAGTGAGAACCCAGCTTACCAGCCCTCCAGCTGGGCCCTTTCCTCATAGACAGTAACAGCAAGTGCTGTGCATTCAGTGCGCAGTGACCATAAGAAGTAGAGTGTATTGATTCTAGATTCAAGATTCAAGATAGTCTTTATTACATCTCATTATACTAGTATAAGAGAGTAAAATTCTTGCTCCTCAAAAATAAATAGCACATCTGTATATACTTAATACATCTGTACATAACTATCTCTATAGCACATCTGTATATTGCCCTTACACTGAATCTCTATAGCACATCTGTATATTACCCTTACTATCTCTTCACCTAACATGTATATTGCTCTTCTGCCTATTTATTATTACTACTCTTATCTGTATATAATCTGCTCTTTAACTGTACATACTGCATACTGTATATACTGCACTTGCAGCTCTTTGCACTTCTGATTAGATGCCAAACTGCATTTCGTTACCTGTATTTATACATGTGTAATGACAATAAAATTGAATCTAATCTAATCTAATCCAAAAATAAATAACTAATAAATGGTATGTTTAGTGTTGAGAGAGAGAGAGAGAGAGAGAGAGAGAGAGAGAGTTCAATGTGCTAACAGAAGAACAAAACAAACGTTTAAAGCTGCTATAAGCATCGACTGAATCAGACTCTAGAATTTCTCTGGAGTGCTTTTCTAGGTTTTGGCTTTTGTGCTTTTGTTTTATCTGTGCTGGATACTTGAATATTTCAACAGCATTATCTCAAGTGGTCATTGATGGGTCCTCTTATATCACCGTATGCTATGATTTGTGGTCTTTTCACTGGATAAAATTGTTAGTGTGCTGCAGTTTTATCAGGCCAACTATGACGCAGCCTGGATTGCACAGGGAAACTGTAGATAAACAACAAGTACTGCTACTTCATCCACTGTGGATAACTACAAACACAATAGAGTGAATTCAAGTCACATACCTGTTTTTACTGTTTTCTCAGCTCAGGTTAGAGGATTGGTGACTTTGAGTGTCATTATACTTATAACAATGAGTACATCTGGCCTTTTTTAAATTTTACTCAGTTAATTTGCAGTAAGTGGAAGGCACTTACAGTACTTGCTTTATATTGATTGGAGGCCGTTGTGTAGGTGAAATCGTAGATGGCATTTAGAGGTACTAGTTTTCATTGGTGGATGTAAAACAGACCAGTTTTACATACCCTAACATTTTACATAGCAACAATGTAAATGCCTAAAGTCTAAACATTTTTAAAACGCTAAACAGCTAAAACAGCTAAAACATTTTACATAGCAACAACAACTAAAATATTCTACAGGACTGCTTTGATAGACAGTGGTTCATCACTCTAATGTTACCCCTTTCCGATTCATCATATCATCTCAGTCCATCCATTTTGCGTTTCTGTTTCAGTATGGACACAGTTTTCATCCTTTATGTCATTAGACTAGGCATTTACATGCAAATGCAACTATTCCATAAAGGCACAACTAAAGGTATTACATTGAGAAGAAAGTATTCCCAACAGAGCAAGGCTGAAATGGAGTATCATCTTGACCTGAGCTGTCATGGAATTCTGTACATGTCGTGGCTAGTGTGGGACTTATATTCTGCTCTGAGATAAGCGGGGAATGGTAATAGAGTGATGGACAGAAAATACAGAAAAAAACAACAATAATAAACAACAATGAAATAACACAAATAATCTGCAACAGAACAGAATTCACTTGAAATTAGTTTGACTAAAGAAATGAGATCAACAAGCCAGAGGGTGTGTATTGTCTCACATATTATTATATATTATTTGGGAAATTGGAAATCCTAGAGCTGCACGAAACACCCCAACTTAAATGTAGGCCTAATTTTGACTCATTAGAATATAACAGTTTAAATGGCTCCCAATTTTTGTTCAATCAAGAGTGTTTAGTGGAGTAGCTAACAAATCCAGAAACTGACAACATCTCACAACTGACAACATTATGTTTGTGAATTTTATTAATACATTTTATTTATTTTACATTATCTTTATTAATTAAACAACTCCACAACAGTTTTAAAATTGTCTGAGTAAAGTGTTGACCACAGTATTGTATACAATTGTGTATAAAATTCTTACATTTCACATCAGTTACTGCCTGTGACTTACTTAATGCTAAATTGCTATGAGCTGTCAGCAGGAATAACAGCTTTGTTCGAAGGCTTGACTATACCAAGAGCACACTGGTTGTTCAAGGTCAGTGTAGATAAAGGTCAAACTGTTGAGACTGTCGTGACATTCTAGACTACAAACAAATCTGAAAATCAAAATGGGGCCAAATCCATGTTTATCTCCTTAGTGATTCATTTTTTTATCTCTTGTTTCTTTTGCTTCCTTTGTTTGAGAGCGTTTTTGAGACCCTTTGTTGCCTCTCTGAAATGCCCTTTTCTCCCATTGTATTCCCTTGTCAACTAAGTTCTTGAGATCCAAAGTTTGGGTTATTACTCCTCCATGGTTGGAAAATCCACAGACTTACTCTGTCATATTCAGCACTTCACTGGCCCTATGCCCCCCAGGGCTCTGTTCACCCGTGTTGTGCCTGCCACTAGATGGCGATAAAGTCTCTTTGACTTCTTTCACCTGCCTGTCTTTTCTCTCACTTTTCTTTTTAATCATCTATTTCTTTTCAGTTGTGAAGATCATTTTAAACGGATACATTTTACAATTGTTATTTTGAGAAAGTAATTTTGACTAATCATGTTTTAAGTAAAATAGAAAGAGTGAATAAAAAGATATGCAGGTGAAATATACTGTATTTACAGTTATTTTTAATCTTTTACATGCCACTGTTTTCTCATATTCAAGCTCTAATTAATGGTTAAAATGATGTGAAATGGCAAATTACAGCCCACAATGTTTCTGAGAAATTTTGCTCCTCACAGTGTGTTACTTCTGATCTTCATTTCCCTCTGATGTGATGCCCACCAGCAGACAGTGCAGACAGATCACTTAATCCTCTGTGTGTGTGTGTGTGTGCACAGGGAGCATCATTTCTCCTACAGACAGGCTAGTTATGGCCGTCGTCAGGGGAGCTCAGTCAGATAACAGATTCAATCACATTTGTTCTAGAGAGCAAAGGGCTTTGGATCAATACTGTGAGAGCGAATGTCTTTACATCACACTAACATGGCTGTTGACTCAAATGTTGTTTTTCCCTGGAAGGGAAAAAAATTATGATGAGGGATGTGTAACGTCCAAGCAATGCAAGACTAAGCAGAGATGGGCTTCATGGGTGAATTCTGATAGGTGATTGTACAGCTTTGAATGTGAAAGTGTTTCACAGACTGAACACATTGCCATCTCTGCTGTCTCATTTAGTGCTGTCTAATATAGTGAGTTTAACTGTTAGTCTAGTTATTGGTTCTTGTGAGCCAGCTTATAATCAATTATTGTGGGAAGTAAAGTAATGAAGTTTGGTGGGATTGTGACACTATTCTCTACACCTCCATTCATCATCCTTATAACTTCATTGATTATGGTGGCCAGTGCTCATTGTTGTCATTTTTAGTTCTTTTTTCCTATTTTTCTTTTTTTTCTCTTTCTTTTTTTGTTCATTCTTCTTTCTGTGCATTGTTCATTTGTGTATACTGCCTTTTCACTCACTCATTCATTTATGCATTCATCCATCCATCCATTCAGTCACCCATCATTTCATTCATCCACCAGCTCACACCTATCTCATTATCTCTCTCTGTCTGTGTCATCCTCAGTTTGAGATCCGGCAGCTGCGGGCTCACCTGGCCCAGCAGGACCTGGATCTGGCGGCAGAGCGCGAGGCAGCCATGCAGATCCACCACGTCTGGGGCAAGCAGAGCAGCAGCTTCCAGGAGGTGGACGGCCTCGGCCCTGGGGGCTCCGACAGCGAGAGCCACGCCAAACCCAGAGAGCCGGGCCCACCCGCAGGTAGCCACCACATGCCACAGTGTTCACAACTTGCACAGCCAACTTCCACTGCCCACTGCATTTAGTGCCATCACATTTGAGCTAATTCCTTTGTGCGGGCTCAGAGTGCACTGCAAAAAAAAAAGTTTATAATCCATAATCTTCTTGTGTACTTCTATAGGTGCAGTTTTTATTTATAGTCAAACCCATTATTATATCACAAACCCCAGATGCTGAATACACTACTATAGGGGTCTGTAATGTCCATGAATATAATAAACTTCGCCAACCTCAGTGAAAGCAGCTCATGCAGGGACTAGGCAGCCTACATACAAATTGTAGTTTATACTATAAATACATACATACATACTGACAGTACATACATACATGCCTACATACATACTTACATATGGTATGTTTACATACAAACATACATACAAATGTTAAGTTTATGGTTTTTATGCTCTTTTCCTATTTGTTAGTGTGCTTGTGCTTGTGATTGTCTTATAAATAAATGTGTTGTCCTTTTGTTGGACTCACTGTTGAAAATGAGACAGAATGTCACCCTGTACTTACGTGCACTCAAACATGATTATACCTGATGGTATTATAATTGTTGGTTGGTGTACTTGGCTGGTGTTAACCTTCATTCTGGCATTGTGTGTCCAAGGACCCCATCGTTTATCTCTCTGTGTTAGCTCTACCGCACCCTCCAGCCTGACAGCGGTTTGTCTCTCATTATCATTAGCCTGACTCTATTACTGGCAGTGCTTAGAGGGAAGGCCAAGAGAGAGAGAGAGAGACAGAGAGGAACCACATGTGAAGGATAATAGCACAAGTCAAACCGGACAGATTTGTTCTTTTCTTGCAATCAGACTTCCCTGAAGGGTCTCATTGTGCAGAAGAGTCACCACAGATGCGGAAATACCTTTTTTTTTCCCGGAAAAGACACAGGAGTCAGAAGTTGTTATTTTTACATTTCCCTAAATCACGGCAGGACAAACACAAAAAACACAAAGCTGTCCAGTGGGGGGGTTAACAGCGGTGCAGGAATGGGGAGTAACATGGTAAAAACATGCCGGCACAGAAGGAGGCATGAATAACAAATCAGCTGTGGCCAAGGTCTTGGTTAGTGGCAGCAGCCCGAGCAGACAGCCCACTGTGCCTCCGTGCATTTGTGTTTCCTAAGCGCTGAGACAACACCACTAACCATCCACCAGCTGGGCCTAATGACCAGATTGGAGAGGCCTTATAATATCCGGTGGAAAAACCGCAGAAGTGCGGTGTGGTTCACACCATGTCAGGTCACATAGGAATCTCAGTGAGTGCAGCTGTTCTGGACACACACACACACACACAGACACACACACACAGACACACACACACACACAAATGCATGGGAGTGCTCAGTGCATTGGGTCGTGTGTGTTCCGGTGTGAGAGTAGTCAACTATGGCACAAACATCTGTTCCTTTCACCTGAAAACCACAACAGTCCTCACAACAAGCCCAACACGCCATCCCCACGAGGATTGTGGGGGATTATGGCCACCAGGAGCAAGCTTGTGGCTTTTTTTCTACCACCACCTCTCCACCCCTCCCCATCTTCGAAACAGAGCATGGACAAAAAGGGTCTGTCAAAGCGTGGGGCTGGCCTCGGGGGATGGCCCTGGGGGGACGGGCCAGATGAGGGGCATGCCTGGAGGGGCCTATACTAATGGCCATCTCTTATTTAAACCCCTCCGAGCCTCTCTGTATACGCATTTAGCAAGGCACGCGAAAGACAGGACAAGCCACTGTCTTACACCTTAGGTATAACGGCAAGCGCAAAAGGCCTATCTGGACGTCTGTAGGTTTACTGGGTTCCTTAGATGGTCACGAGTCTACGGCCAGGGGTGCCACAGAGCGAGGAGTGTCTGTTTTTGTTTTTTTGGGAGATTGTAGGAAGTGGGTTTATTTCTGTCCATGCCAGGCTTGTGCCACAGCACAGTATCATCTTGCACTGGTGGTGCAGGGATGTTAAATTGAAAGGGGGAAAAAAAAAAAAGTCCACGGCCAAACTTTTTCTTTTTCTCCGGCTTACAAAAAAAGAATTCCTAAAATTCCAGATGAAGGTTGGGAAAATAAATAAAGGAGTCATAAAGTCGTCATCCGGCGATGGCTCATAAACCCCAGAGCAGGAGAGGAGACGAGAGGAACGGCAGAGTTGATCTGCTAAGACTGGAGTCTGGAGCTCACACACATACACACACACACACACACACACACACACACACACACACAGTGCTCCACACAGCCCCTAAATCATCTGATATTATGCTCTCCTCTCTATATCCATCTCCGTATCCTTTAGTGTCTATCTGCATTTTCAGTTGCTCTTGCTTTTCTCCTTGCTGTTTCCTGTTTTTCCACTCTATTTCTGCATGCACAATTCTCTCTCTCTCTCTCTCTCTCTCTCTCTCACACACACACACACACACACTTTCCCTCTGTGTTCCTTTGCTCTCTCCATCCCGTCACTGTCTCCTATTTCTGACACTCCCAATACACAGTCACTCATTCTTTCTGTCTCTCTCTCTCTCTCTCTCTCTCTCTCTCTCTCTCTTTCTCCTTTTCTCTGTCTCACTTGTTCCATCTCTCCGAGGTCACCGAGGGAGAAATGTAGTGTGTCGGAGAGCCTTTTAAGCAGCTCTTTGCCGTGCATGTGCTCATGTGTTATTCATCCCCGAGTGATTGTCTTGGTGGCGTTTTAGTGTGCTACGCCTCGCCTCTGGGGGCAGTGTGCGATGAATATTTCAGGGACGAAAATGAATTAAATAAACGCGGCCGGCTCCGGCGGGACTCGGAATGGCACTTAGTGCGCGCCACGCTCCACTCCTCCAAGCGTATCATGAGACCTTTCACCCAGCGGATGACCACACCACGAGATGGCAATCCTGCCAGCCCACCACGACAACACCACCACCACCATCCACCCTTCCCCACAGCCCACCCCACCCCACCCCAGTGTGCCCAATTATTAAATGGCATGTCTAAAAAATCTGCTACATGGCACTCAAGCGTGCCGGATCTGTGTTAACGGTGCCTCTCTCCATGCTTCTCCAGCTTGGCTGTAGACAAACTTGCTTATGATCAAATGATTATAAATTCTCCAATAAAACTGACACAGGCAATAAAAAAATGCTTGTGCATTTTAGGATTGGCTACAATTATATTTTATGAATATGAGAGTTGTTTTTTTTTTTGATGAGGATTTGTTTCTGTTGGTTCCCTTTCAGATCATATTGCACAAGATGACATGAACAATTACATTAGCCAGTATTACAGTGAGCCAAGCAGTGGTGAGTGTTTCCACCCCCATCATATATCATGAATTTTTACTGTGCAATTATTTTGCATGTAAAGTCTTTTGTACTTTTAAACACCTTAGAGTACCTGTCATGATCTTTAGTTCAGATGGGTGATGGGTGATTACATAAAATCTTTGGTCTTCGCAGCTCTCAGATGTGTTTCACCTCATGTTCATGTTCACTGTATTAAGTGTGTATACTTAAGATGCTTACTGTATTGATTTTCACACACTACTGTGTGTTTTCGGGATATGTTTTGCATATTGCTTTGTATATGTGTGTGTGTGTGTGTGTGTATGTGTGTGTGTTTCAATGGTACCTTCTGTGTCACAGACGTGGGCATCCCTGACCCCAGGGCTCGGGTCATCACGACGGCAGCCATTGACGTTCACTTGCCCAACAACCCAAGCCAGCTGCCTCCGTCGCTGGTGAGTGCCGACGCCGCGTCGGCCTCTGCCGCCAGCCGCCTTGAGCGCACGTGCAGCAGCTCGGTGAGCGAGGCCTCGTCGGCCGCCGCCATGTCCCGCTCCAGCTGCAGCTTCAGCGGACGCCAGCACAGCCCCAGCAGCCACACGCTGGGTTCGACCACTGACTGCAGCTCCACGGTGCGCGAGGCCTCCACGTCCACCGACTACAGCGCCCAGCGCTACTGCCCTCCGCCATACTGCAGCCCGCTGGCGCAGCTCGGAGCCGGGGGCACCACCGCTGCCACCACCCCCACCACCACGGGAGCACGTGACCCCAGCAGCGTGGTGAAGGAGCTGCTCTCCTCACTGTCCGAAGACTCGTGCCTGGCACAAAAGGGCATGGCCGTTGACCCGGTGAACCTGAAGCTGCCCAGCCCGGCGGGCTCGGTGAAAGCCAGCCCCGAGCTGGAGCACCGGCTCAACATCTACAACAAGCGCAACCAGGAGAGCAGCCGCGGCGTGTTCCAGACCAAGCCGCTCATCCACCTGCAGGGTCGCGAGCCCTCTCTGGAGGAGAAGTACCGGCTCATGGAGCCCGCCGACGCCCCCATGGGCCCCATGCCCGACACGTAGGGCAGCACACAAGCCAGCTCACCAGCACCTGCTGAGGCAGCCTTTTTGCTTTCTTTCTTTTTCTGTTTCCCTCTTTTCTGCTCTCTGATTTTTCATCCCCCTCTCTGTCCTCCTATTCACTCTTCAGTCACATTTTGATTTCTGAGTTTCTTTTCCTCTTGAGCATCCCTGCTGTTGTCCTCCTCCAGTTTTAAAATGGATCTTGCTGATTTGCCCTCTGTCGTCCTCTTTTTTCACTCCTGTCATTCTTTTTTCTTTTCATCATCTCTCTCTCTCTCTCTCTCTCGCTCTCTCAGCCTGCACTGACAAACTTCCCATGCCTGTAACTCCCTAGAAGGTGACTGGTTAAGAGACAAAGTGACTCTGCTCTTAGCAGCCTCCTGGTACAAACTTTGCTTTCTTTTTTTTTTTAAATCAATTTGAGAGACAGAGGCACAGCCTCTCCTCTCTAGCGAGGCCACCTGAACGGGGAGAGGAGGAGGAGGAGGCGGCGTGAGCAAAGGAGTGGAGAGGCGAGGCAAGGCAAGGCTGCACTCTGGCCGAAAATTGCACAACCTTGTCCCCAGGGTCCCAAGAGAGAGAGGCACTCTGGGAATCCATCCAACCAACCATGGCGTGCTCATGGGGGATTTTTACTCTTTTCTTTTTCGCAAAGCCCTTGTGTGAAGACGACACCGTTTCCAAACCAGCAGCAGGGCATATTCAAACCTTTCAGGCAGTATTTGTTATTTCATTGTTTTCACCCCGACTTGACCACATGGGGGAGGGGATGAGGGACTAAGGAAGGGCAGGGAATGGGATTTGTGCTGGAGGGTCAGGGGTCAGGGGGTATTTTTGTGTTTGTATGACAAAATCACACACATACATACATACACACATACACACACACACACACACACAATGTACAGTAGTCATGTGACTCCAAACTGCTGCAGGGTACATTTGATCTGTGTTCAAATGTGTGTTGAGCTGTGTTCTCAGCTAATTTCTTACCTTTGCCTTTCTACATTACTGATGCTAACGTTTGTATTCAAAATTATAAGAGAAAGAAAAAAAAGTGCTCACTCAAGTATTTTTAAACCAGGAATTTAATTGACGGAGGGACTTTTTCGGGGGGAAAGTGGATCTGGTGGATTTTTAAGGGAAGTGAGGAGAAGATGTTGCCATAAACCTAACTTTAACCCGATAGCATGACCCTTTGGAGAAGATCTACCTGCTTTTTGATTAAGGCTGACTAACCCTGTGTTGTTGATAGGCATTTTTTTTGTAAAATCAGTTACAAAAAGGAGTTCAACTGCAGAACGAAGTTCTTGTCAAGCAAATAAAAGTTGATAAATTCATGACCTTAACCAGCTCTCTTATTTGTACTGCCTAAAAACATTAATTCCATCCAGTTGCTTTTTTTCTCCCTAATACTGGATTATTAATCTATATTGCAAGATTAATACAGTAGCAGCAATACTGGTTTGAAATTAACTTTAAATTAACTTAGCAGTCTGATGTCAATATTTTGGTAAAAAGCATGAATGTATAATTTTGTATGCATTGGACTGAAAGTTACTGAGTAAAGAAAATTCAGTTTGAACTGGGTCTATTCAGTACTTTTCTGATTATGCAACAGTGGCACAGTAAACTGGAGGATAGTGTTTTATCCATAGACTGACCACACCTGTGCATTAAAGGTGAAATCCAGTGTGAATCGATCAATCCATAGCCATGTTGTTCTAGGTCGCCCAGTACTGTCGGTAGGTATAAGAACATGAAAATTTGAATCAAAATAGTCAAAATACTGAACTGGTAGCTAACTGAATGGGGCACAGCAACTTACTTTCAGTTTCATTTTCCTATGCGCAATTCAGTTAACGTTTAGCTGCTGGTTTGTTGTTCTGTCTATGTTGTATAAACTTTTCTGGTTTTATTTACTACAGACATCAGAGGGCTAAGGATTTATTCAGACCAGATATCTCCTTTAACTGCGGTATATTAAATAAGAAATATATAGGAATCTTAAATATTAGTTAATAATGAATTAGATTCAATAAGTAAGGTCATACAGTCTTTATTATTACAAGACTAAAAACACAGCTTTGTTGCATGAAATTAAATAACCAAAACAGAAAACCATGTACCTGAATTACCAGGCAAAGCTAACGGATACACATACAGACTCCAGACTTGGGGAATATTTTGCAGAACTCATCTTTATCATGATGACATGAAGTTATAAAATATGTAACAAGACAAACATGGAGCCATATTAGGTTAAAGTCATTTTTTTTGTTCTCCTTTTAATACTTAACAAAAATATTCCGTTGATATGCGGTTTGGACTGGCCGTGAAGATCTTGAGAGAGAAGCAGGCAATCTGTGGGTCTGCACAAAGGTTGCAAATTTCACTCGAGTGGTTATTTAAGGCAACTGTTGCTTGTATCCTGGTTTAGAGTTAGAGTTTAGAGGTTTGTCTTCTGAAAGAGAGAGAGAGAGATCCAGCAGATCTGTATTTAGATCTGGGGCGCAGATCACTTGAGAGCGTCGGTAAATTCTGGAACAGCCTGTGGTGGAAAGGGGGGGGGGTTGGGGGGGGGTGACAGGGGGAGACAGGAAACCAGGGTTAAGGTTCAATCCGCCATGCCTGTCTGCAGCATGGATCACAGGTGGTCAGGCAGTTGGATCCTCCGCTCTCCCACAAATAAAACTTCAAGTGTGTGAGTGACCTAGACGGGGCTCTGATGAAACCGCAGCCAGGCTCCCATTCGCCTTGCACTAAGTGTCCCGATTAATTAAGATCCACATGCAACAAGCAGCCTCAATAGCCTGGCGCTACAGGGCTAAAATAACCCACAGCCCAGAAGGTATGGGTGTGTGGTTTAGGGTGCAGTAAAGGCACGAGTTACGGCATCATGTTTTGACAATCGGCTGAGAAACTTTATCATTGCACGATTATGTGACCAGTGGCATCAGCTTACCGCAGCGAGGAGGAAGAGGAGAAAGCCAATCCATATTAATCAGCTATCTGAGGAGTGATCACATGTAAACTGATAACAGGTAGGGTCACAGCTCCACTGCAATTGGCTATCAGTACCAATCACTTTCATGGACTTTACTCAAACACCTGGGCCCTCGCTGGCTGCCTGGGCTCACTGAATAAAACATACAGGACAGCGCAAACAAGGGCAAATAAAGGCAGCTACTCTTACAAGCCATCTCAGCTACAAGTTGAGGACAGCAGCCTGGCACTACATGCCACTGTGCCACCCCAAAACCGCAAGAGTTGGCTGAGCGTGTAAATGGTTTGGTTAACGGTGCCAGCAGTCGGCAGCCAACACTCAGTCGCCCATGTTAAACGCTCACTTGCTCTTAGGGTCAAAATGAAGTCTTTCTTTTAAAAAAAAAAAAAATCTCTCCATCTCTTCTCTCCCTTAGTTTGCAACCTCATGCTTTCTCTTTTTCTACCTCCCTCCCATTTGTACTCTTCCTTCCCCTCCCCCTAGCTCCATCTCTCTCACTCTCCATTTCTTTCGTTCTCGCTCACTCAAGAGTAGTCTGCAGTGCTGCCTCAACTCTCCACTGATTAATTCAGGACCTCAATAATTTAACAGACACACATTTCCATTAGGTGGAATAATGCATCGTGCAAAATTTATCAGGGAAATACTGAACATAGTATTCTATTATTTTTATGCCCGTGCCTCTGGAAACAGCCAAAAGCCCTGCTGGCCAGCAGACTGCAATGAAAAGTTCTCTCAGTCATTGGGGCCTGATGGATGGGTCTGGATTGAGGAAAGGGTGTTATTAATTCAGGGCATGTTTGAGGTAGACTCTCCTGTGCGGCCTTAGAGGGTTTTATAGATCTATGGTGAAGGAGAAAGAGGAAGAGAGTGAGGGAGCAGGAGGGAGGGGGAGAGAGAGAGAGAGAGAGAGAGAGAGAGAGAGAGAGAGAGAGAGAGAGAGAGAGAGAGAGAGAGAGAGAGAGAGAGAGAGACAGATATAAAGAGAGAGACCCCCTCCCCAGACAGAGATTGCTCACCTTGAAAAGATCAGCAACGAGGCCATAGTCAGCCACCTGGAAAATAGGGGCTTCTGGGTCCTTGTTGATGGCTACAATAGTCTGGAAAAAAAATGGAAGCAGGAGAAAAAAAAAACAAAAAAAAACAGTTATTTCACAGTTCTGAGCGACAACTGTGCCAAAACAACCATTCACTACAGCAAGTCACTGAACACAGTGGACAAGTCACCATACGTAAACAAATTAGTGAAGTCAAACAAACAAATCACAGAGAAGGGAATTTGGAAGAGATGGCGATTTAGGGTGTGGAATGGAGGGTTGTGTCTTTCTAGAAATATAAAGTTACAGTAAGAGGGACGGGGAAGTGGTCTGAGTTCATGGAAACATATGGCTGGGCCAGTAAGTGAATCTCGGGGACCACTCTTCAGAGGTGAACAGACTGATGGATCGTGATGGCATAAACCAGTCTGCGGCCGAGGCAGGGTTAAGGAGAAAACGCAGATGAATTATACATTGTGAGGTTCTCTCTCTCTCCCTCTCTCTCTCTCTCTCACACACACACACACACACACACCACACACACACACACACACACACACACACACACACACACACACACACACTAAGAGAAACATGGCACTCTAGTGCCATTTCTTTCAGTTCATTTCTCGTGGGCCTAGTGAAGTAGGAGTGTGCACGACGGGCACGGAGAGGGAGAGTGTGTGCGCGTGCCACAAGTTCCACAGTCTAGAAAAAGACTGTTGGCAAGGCGACAGCAGGAGCTTTCTCCTTATAAGATAAAGATTTCCTCATTCAGTGCAGTTCGGAAAAGGTTAGAGCCGTGTGGCATTTTTTTTCTTGTGTGTACAAAATGAGGACAGCAGTTCCTATACTGACTGCTCAGCCCTGGATGCAGACAGCTTCAAATTGACACTGCAGGTTCACAATTGCTGTTTAAGTTTACAATTAGGAAAAGGAATAAAACAAAACTGACACTGTCAACCTTGACACTGTCCAATTTAAAACTGATTTCTGCTCTTACCTTGCTGTCTTTCATTCCTGCCAGATGCTGGATAGCTCCTGAGATACCCACAGCAATGTACAGCTCCTGAGACGAAAGTAAAGCAGACCTTAAGAGAGGAGTCCACATTAAACTAACACATTTTCTCATCGCTTCACAAGACATCTGGGAAAAAAACCCTCTCTCAATTGTACCTAATTTAAACCCAAATAGAAGTAATTCTAGCGCCAGTCGTAATCTGGTTATCTCCCAAATTGATTTTTAAAAGCCTCGCTTAATGAGTCACTTGAGCGACCTAATTAAAGATGATTCAGGGCCGTGTTGAGAACATCCTTAATTGCTTGGTGCCCGAGGCAACATTACGGCAGTTACAAAATGTGCCAGGGTTCAATTAGTGGGGTTCAGCCTCCTGGTCCTCCTAGCCCCTCATGTAGATAGGGATGGTGAGCAAAACGAGAGCTGCTCCACTGGATCAGTGTTTCTCTTCTTGCCGGATCTCATCCGTGGCAAATGTGCTTTGCACCTACAGTAGTCATTTAATAGCAAATGCTTGCTGGAAACACTCGGGACGGAGCCACAGGAGACGAATGTCTCTCTCTCGCTCCCTCTCTCTCTCTTTCTCTCTACGTCTCTCTGCCCGCCTGCCTGACTGCCTGCTACAGACAGGATTAAAAACTCATGGGCTGGTTTCCTAGAGGAAAAAAGTTCAGCTGGGTTTCTCTAAGGGGTGAAAATTAGGCTCATGCTGTGCTGCATCTCTAATCCTGTGGTATTTAAGCCTCAGCCCGATTTCCGGTTTGGACACCCATAACATGCAATCTGGTTGTGGTACAAAGAATGCTTCAACTCCACTGTGAAAAAGCTTTACGGAGAGCATGCCTACTGCTCCCTGTAAAAGACTGATCTGAAGATGACAGCTGCCATGTGGTTAACTTGAGGCTTGCCAGTCATCCATCGATAATGAAACTCTAAGCAAAACTGCAGCGATTCCCATTTAACATTGATACTACCGTAAATGGCTGCCACGCTTTTAAAATGGGAGTGGACAGAGAGAAGGAAAAGGTAGGTCAAGTCGAAGGGTGACTTGTCAAGCAATCCCCCTGGACACCCACTCACACACTTGAGTGCAAACAAGCACCAATGGAAATGCTCGTTTGGATGCCGGGTCTGGAGGTCAGCTTGGCCACGCAATGAGTTCAAAGAGAAGCGCTCAGCGCAGGGGGCTCCCCTTCTTCTCCCCACTGTTTTGCTCCTCTCCTACCCACTCAGCCACACACACACACACACACAAATGCGCGCGCGCGCACACACACACCTTCACTCCGCTCTGCCCACCAGCACCCCCCCCACCCCACACACACACACACACACACACACACACACACACACACACACACACACACACACACACACACACACACACACACACAACACACACACAGCCTCTGAACCTCTCATTCCCTTCCCCCATGGGAGACAGCACATCAGTAGCTCTCTGCTTAATGCACTTCCATATGAATATTTCAGTGCTGTTTAATGTGGCTGTGCCGGCCTCTGAGGAGCAGAGCATCAATTTGTGAACACGAGTCTGCCCGAGCCTAAAAGCCAGGCCTGGTTCTACCGGCGAGCCGCACAGCCATGGGCCTGCTGCTGCTTTGTTCCCGTCGCCGCTGCCTGCTTGGTGGAGCTGTGCTATCCATCATGAGGGGTATGAAATGCTGGAGAGCCGAGATGTACAAAAAAAAAAAAAAGAGAGAGAGAAAGAGAGAAGGAGAAAGAGAGAGACGGAGGGAAGAGAGAGAGAGAGAGAGAGAGAGAGAGATGGAGGGAAGCGAGTGGATGGAAACGGTGGCACGCCACACATGGTGGCCTGGTCCACATCTATCTCTTCAAATCATCTTCCGTCGTGCAAGACAGGCGGAACCACCGGGAGCAGGAGCTGGCCCTCTGGAGCAAACGCGAGATCCAGAGTAACTTTTTCCGCGCTCCCATCTGTGGCCGACCCACCCACTGCCCCGCTCGTAAAATAAGGTCATAAGCGTAACCCGAGATTCCGCGGCAGTTGCGTGCTCGTATTCCAGAGGTGTGAGTAACAAATTCCATACAAGTGGACAGATTGGGCCTCCAGAAGGATAGCCATTGTTCACCTCAACAGGGGGTATGGCAGAGGGTGGGCAACACAGGGGGTTGAGGAGTGTCTGACATAAACAGCCACAGATAACATTACAACAACCTATCCATAACATTCCCAAGCTGTTGTCCAAATGTGGACAAAGGGTGCATCCATCCTTCTGTTTGAACCCCCGCCCCACAAACACACACACACACACACACACCAAAATCAGCTTACATTTCAAAGAAGGTAAAAGGCTCCAGACAGGACTTCTGCCTTTACAAAAGCCATAATACACATGAAGAATTCACTGCCTGCTTGCAGAGGGCATTTACCACAGAGAAAATTGGATTGGGCTTTCAGTAAAAACAGTTCTGGAAAAATATGCATCAACCCATACACACACTCTGATCTCATCATTTCATCTGAGGATTAGATTAGAAGAAGTCTTACAAAATGATGTTCACTGCAACTAGACTTGGATTAAGTGTCTGACTATTTGAAGGGTATTTTGATTCTTGAACTTCAATATTTTCTTCTGGAATACTCAAAATGAGAACAGAGCCAAATAACTTAATGTTTCCAAGTACATTTACTACAATTACAGTTAGAAATGCAAAATGCTCTACACGTTTTTGTGCTGAAATTCATGGATGTAGACTATGTAAGAAAATTTTTTATTATTTTAATGCAATTGGTTTATCAGAATATGTACATAATTATGCTAATAACTTTTATTATTGTGACTTTTATAATTAAAATGATGATAAAATCCACCCTAACAATGATTCTTTTTTTTAATTCAGTGGCAGAAATTTCATGGGGGTGGTGTTTGTTTTTGCATACACATGAATGCACAACAGTCCCACACGTGACAAGCTTGTCAAAACATTTAAGGGAGACTTGGGTTTTGGTTGAATTGCCTGGTTTGAGCTCTGGGCAGACAATCGGGGCAGTCGGTGCACTAATGGGTCCTGGTAAATCATTTAGGACCTCCAATGTGCCATTAACTGCATTTCAGCAGGTCTGGGCGGCCCTAATGTGTGGATAATGACAGTAGGGAGGTCCCACTTGAAGAGGATAATGGAAAATTAACCTTTTCTAAGGGCAACAAGGATCCATCTTTATCAGACCCACCCACCACCAGAGGAAGGAGGAGGAAAAAAAAAAAAAAGACCCAGGTTGTTTGCTTTGAACAGGAGGCCATTTATCAGTGACTCAAGACAAAGCAGATTGATTCTGAAGGATAACCAGAGCTGATAACCTTCCAAAGGAATCAGCCTCTCTTCTCATTACATCTCAAGCGTTTTGAGATGTCCTCTCCTCCACAATAACATGTGGGGCAGATAAGTCTGTGTGTGTGTGTGTGTGTGTGTGTGTGTGTGTGTGTGTGCGCGCGCGCGCGCATGCGTTTTCTCGGAGCCACGATCTTTACAGTCTGTCCGACCTGCATGTCTGTGTGTGTGTGTGTGTGTGTGTGTGTGTGTGTGTGTGTGTGTGTGTGTGTGTGTGTGTGTGTGTGTGTGTGTGTGTGTGTGTGATTTACCGGAGCCACGATCTTTCCAGTCTGTCCGACCTGCATGTCGTTGGGGACATAGCCAGCATCCACTGCAGCTCTGGAGGCTCCAACTGCGGGCAGATTAGCTGGTTAAAGAACTCCATACCACAGCACTGACTACATGAGAGAGCTATGCATACCCCTGGAATGTTTTTACAATCTTAAGAAAGATATTTCATTTAGACTCATACTTAGTCAACTCATACAATACATCCTAGACTTGAGCACATACTCATTTTTACTGAAAAAAAATTTAAACCTTTCCATGACTTTCCAGTGACCTTGGATGCAACTTCTCCAATGCAATACCTACTACAGTTACTGCACCCAAGGACACAGTCAAATTTTGAACAGTGTAGTCATTTCTTTCTGAACTTCCTCATCTATTAGGGCTGAGGAAAAGCAAAGTGACAGTAAATGATCAGAGAGGAGTACCTGCGGCATTGAGTTTGTCAGCAAGGTCATAGAGCAGCTTGAAGTTTTCCCCACTCTTCAGACCCCTGCCTGTTATGAGCAAAGGATGACACACGCAGGTCAGGTTACTCTTTGACACGAGTAGGGATCACTTCAAATCAATAAGGCCTGGCAATCTCATGAAATTGATTTCTGCTTTCCTGATCAGACTGGTCATATGTCAACATGACACACACGTCGGATCCATTTTCAAATGTAATGAGATTTTCTTTTCATTTTGATACAATTACTGAATGAATAACCAAACACCCAGACACACATTCAATTCTTATAAACATAAACACTGACATATCATCAATGGCCCGCTGAAAAGCCATTAGAAGGACAATTATGAGCACGGTAAGAAATTTGAATAGTGGCAATTTTACCATTATTTCAAACCAGACCTTCCCTTAGAGTTCATCACACTACTGACAGTATGTACAAATATCATTAACATATTACTGAATTTTTTTCTAATTCAGATATAGATTTGTTCTATTCACTTATTTAGTTAATTTTCTCGCAAACTGTTTATCACAGCTACTAGAAACAAGCACCATCAGGACAAGTCAGGTTGTGCAGTTCCATGTGATGTGTGATATCAGTGTGAGGAGAAGTCAGTGAGTAATTAACCAAAAAGAACGGGTGTGCAAATTTGGACACACTTAGGATTAATAAGGCCTGTAGAAAATCACATCAATTCATCAAAATCGAAATTTAATATTTAGACTGTTAGTGGATAGAGTAGCAATAATGTCACTAAGAGATAATCAGACCACTCGGGTCCAATCCCCAGTTGCAAGTTCATGGCATTTTGTATGAAAGCATCACTAAATACCTGTGAACTTTAAAAATTGCCTATAACTCACAGGTTTACATGTTTATTCATTTTACTACATACTAATGAAATGTCACAAAAATTACTCTAGGCCAAATTCTCAAAATCTCTTCATCTCTCATTTCTGAGAGATGTACAGTACAGTGCAGGTATTACTCAGGTGAAATTCAGTTGTGAGTTATTGTTATTATTATTACGATAATTATTATTATTATTTAGAGAAGAGAAAATTAACGAAGGGAGCTCGTACCTCCAGAGACGACCACTTTAGCACTGGTGAGCTCTGGGCGGTCGCTCTTTGTGAGATTCTGCTCCAGCCACTCAGACACGCCGACTGGAGAGGACGAAGACACTGTGGAGAGTCAAAAAAACGAAAACACAACAGGACCATCAAAGGAGCCCGTAAACCGCAAAGACATGTACAGCTCTTAAAACTTTTCTGTTGACTCTGACTTTACAATCTATTAAAACCAACTTTTAAACAACCCAGTCTATTAAATCCTATAGGCCTGGGTCATGTATATATCTCGAGTATACACATTTCTCAATTCAAAGACTACGCAACATAGAGCTCCTAGGCTGAGAAAGAGAGAAATTTCACTGAATCGCCAAAGCTATGCAGCTCAACCCGGATGTCTCAAGTCCCCCAATTCTTCCCAGGCCAGCATGAAAATGACTCTACTGTCTGACAGCTCACCTTCCTCGGACGCTGCGCTGCCTCCCTCCACGGGTGCAGGCTCGAAAGCTGTTCCTCTGACCGTCAAGACCTTGACGCTTTCATTACACTTGACTGTACTGAGGGCATTCCCTGCAAAAAAACAAAACAAAACAAAAAAAAACTATATTTTGTCTTTTGGCTTGCAACATAGGATGAAAGAAAATTAAAAAGTTATAAGACATGATGAAAATACAATCATAACATAATATAATCAGAGTCAATGCTCAGCAACCACAAGAATAGAAGGCAGTTCAGAGCTACACATAAATAGTATATAATGTGCTAAAACATAACATGAAAAATGCCAGCAGTATATGACTCCAATCAATAATGAGGAAAATTGATGTGGATGTGAGCCTGAGAGTGATTTGTACTTCCCACTGCAAATGCATTCAAACAAGGTTTCAGAGAAAGCCCACGATGACTCATATTTCTTCCAACAGTCCAACATGCTTGCCAAAAATTAAGTAGTTAATATAATTTGGAGCTATTTATAATTCATGTTTTTTTTATAAATTTGATGGGAAGAAGAGGCTTTGGGGACATAATTATTGCTTAGGTATAGGAAAAAGCCACTGGGCCCTTGGGCTTTCCAATAAAACAATTTGTGAGAGCTCAAGTTTGGCCTCAGTGCAGGAGGTGTAACTCACAGGCACATGCATAGATTTACTGCATGTTGATCTCATATAAAGCATGAGAACTGTTGGTCAAACGCACCAAGAAGGTACATTGCACAAAAGAATTTGGCATAGTCTTCTTAAATTACAGCCAAGAGCAAATCTAGTGCATGTTTGCAACAATCCAGGTTGTTTGAGTGGGGTACTCATAATCTGGAGTTGTTGTACATAATGTCAAAAGTACTGTGCACATACACCGAGATTCTAGATTCACTTAAACTTCCAGTTTTGCCAGATATACAAGGTTTCACAGGACAGCAGACAATAATGCTTTTTGTGTTTCCTCATAACATTCATCCACAAACGGTAACACAAGCCTCCAAGACTACATGCAGGATGCAAAGCAATAGAAAAGACACACTGCATGTTGAGCTGATGTCTGACCATTGCATCATATGATACCTGCTTCAATCCAGTTAGAGCTTGAAATAGGTCTGAGCTGAACAAATATTTAACAAAATCCGGATTTCTTTCCATAACTACTACACGTCACACAAGTCTAACACATGAAGGATGCAGCTTTCTTTAGTTAGTTTTGGTTACCTGCATAGATGGTCCTTACAAAGGTGTCTGGGGACTTGATCTCGATGATGTCAGAGATAGGAGCGACATCGAGCTTGGCAGCTACTCTAGGAAGAAGATTCTGGAAACAGCAACAAGAGTAAGATAAAAGTAAGATAAAAATCCTCCGAGACAAAAGGACAAGCTGTTCAAAAAAGCAAACATTGCAATTATATTCTTGGTTGTATATACACACAAAAACTGACAAGACTCCCTTATGCACACCCACATCATGAAAGCAGAAAAAAATATATACATTACCACTAATAACTTGATCAAAGACAACAAAACATGTACAGAAACTGCTTTACAAACAACCATAAAAAGGCCTAATGCATGCCAATGCAGCCATACATCAGAGTATAGAAGGATGCACTGCGAAGTTACTAATATTGTATAATAACATTACACCCAACCCCCCATGCCCTGAAAAGCCTTTAAGTGAGAAATGTCCAAATGTCAGTAATCTAGGAATTTGAACTACCAATAAATATGAAACCGAATCCATTGGTCTGAAACCTTTCACTTCAACTGGGTCCTATCCATAGAGTGAAATTTAGACTAATCTGTCTGTTTGGTGGGAGGCTGTTCAACACAAGATACTGTTTTAATGCACTTACAATTCAATTTAAATACCATTAGATGCCCAATCTGACAGTTTGTCTCTGGAATGACAGATTACAGAGTGAATTGTGCACCACTATATGCAGACATCAGCCTCAGAGAGCTGAGGCAGACAGGGGAGAGTGGAAAAAGAAACTGAATTAATTTCAGTTCACAGCAGAAGCAACTGGTGGAGGCAAAGGCTTTTCCATTTGATTAAAAGATCCCGCTCCAACCCAATGAAAAAAGTTGGCATCTCATGCACTTTGTGACTTTCACGTGGGGCAAGAACAAATCTTTATGATAATCAAGCCTCATGGTTACATCTCAAAGAGAAAACATCTTTATTAATACATAAACGAATCTGCATCTGCAGGGCTAGCACAACACCCCAGGGGATTCAGGGGTATAACTTACCCCAGATACAAAGCTGACATCATAGCAAGTATAGCTGCATGATAACATCAATTACAGGCACATTTCCAGTGCCGTCCATGCACAGGAAATAAAAGGAAATTATTTCAAATCACTTTGGATCACTGGATATACAGGCAGGTGTGTGTTGAACAATGTAGTGTATAGGGAAAGCAGTCAATCCACCTGGGGAGTATTACAAGTAGGTGGTTAAGTGATAAACCTAAATGAGTTAAGCCAGAGAAAGTGGCAAACCTCATAACGTTACTAGTGCCCTGCTTGCTTTATTTAGTTAAAGCAATAGTCCAGAATCAATAAAACCATAGCCCTGTTTTTGCAGTTCATGAGTGTAGTCAGTAGGAATAAGAATGAGAATATTTGGAACACAGACCAAATAACAAAACAGCAGGCAACGTTAACTGATGAGGGCAAGGGCAACTTTACTGTGCCCCGTTCAGTTAGCATTACCTGCAGGTTCGCAAATTTGGTCTGTGTTGAACCAAATGTCCAATTGTCATGTCATATCTACCATCAGCACACAGCAACCTCAAACAACAGGGATATGGGCTGACTGACTCAGAACCTATTTTTAAGAGAATAGAGACTCCAGCCTCTTCTAATGTCAGGTTTACCATGACCTCTGGCTTAACCAGGTTTGCCATCTAACCACCTACCTGGAATACCCCCTTGGTCTCAAGGCCGGATATACAGAAGAATAACCCAGCACCAAAGATACTCGTAGCCAGAGAGAGGGCAACAGAGATGGCAAATACAATTAGTTAGAAAGACAAATTAGATATGAAAGGTGTAAAATAGTTTCTTACTTTTCCAAAGGCAGAGGCACCTGCACAGATGTGTGTGAAATTGAACTGCTTTTGAGTTGCCAGGATCAGTGGGGTCAACTCCTCTGAAATATTACAAAACAACAATCTCACCACCTTTACATAAATTCTGTTGTCCAAATAATCCATTACAACATACATGTGTGCATTATTTAAAATCTTCACATTCCCAAAATTGCATCACGCAACTGCTGCACCATAGGTGAAATGGGATGATACAGAGATTTAACACCACAAGAGGTAGTATGATAACCATCTGGAGACCAAAACATTGTGTGTAATAAACTAATTGGGAAATGGACACTGAGCGGGTGCTCCTTTTGAGTTCCTAGATTTGTGACCTTTGGTCATCTCCAACACACCTATTCACAAAAGGTGTGCAAAAGCTTTGATTTGACTTACCTGCTAATGCTCCTTTGTAAGCATCATGCTGAGCCACCAAAACTTTTTGCACACCCTTGACTTTGGAGATCTCTTCAGCAACCTGTCCAATCAAACATACATTTCATTTGGGGGGCTCCTAATCCACAAGTTTTCGAACAATTGGGTTATACATTTACTGAGCACTGACAGTTGGGTTAACTGACTGGTTTTCTCAGATGAACATTACACCCAAATAGGCCTAACAGCATACTATAATTATGTCAAAAAAGAATTAAGGAATGGAACCAAGTTTATTATGTTAAAAAAACTAAATCACTCGCACAAAGAATCACTTACACTTCGGCCAAAGAAAAAGACAATACCTTAGCACAATTTGTTCCAGCAACCAAGCAGGACACCTCGCCACCAAGTTTGCTGGCAGCAGTGATGGCGTTCAGGGTTATGGGTGTCAGAGTATCGTTGTTGTGCTCTGCAACGACCAGCGTGCTCTGGAATCGCTGGATGAGACCAGTCTAGGTGAAAGGTCGAACAGTTAGCTAATGTCAGTTGCCTAAGTTAACTTGACGTGTGAACGAAAACAAATTACCCAACTGTTACCGAACAGTCATATACCGCCAGAAACCAGACTGCATCTTGTTCTATCTTGTTCCAGCTAAGTTAACATTAGCTAGCAGTTGGTTAACGCTACTCCAAAAAGACTGAACGACATAAAACGTGAAAGTGCAGCTAACTAACGTTAGGCACTATGTTACTTTTCAGTGCTGATGACTCTGAGCCCTGGAAACATTACAATCAGCAAGTAATAGTTGATCTTAAGTGTTTATCAATAACGGCACGATGGAAATGTTTGTAATTGTTCACAATCTTAGATCAATTTGTAGCCACTTAGCTGTTTCAAAGGTTCACTGATTGTCATATCCAAATATGTACGTCACTAACTGACATGAACCAAAAAAACTAACTTTACTGCAACAATTCATGCTAGAGCTCTGCTGTACACTTTTACTGTCTGCGGCTCAACATAATTTGACATAAAATGATATTGTCAAGCTAGGTGAGGCTGACAAGCTAACGTTGGTCAGCAGAAGTTGACGTTTGCTTTCAGGGTGACGTTAGCATCAATTAGATGACTTTAGTACACAACACAACCTCGCTATGTTGGGTTGCTCGGAAAGAGAGGTAGTTCAAGACTTAAGTGTAAGTTAACGCTTGACTGTTGACCACCAAAGACTTTGGCTTTAGCAAAGCTGAGGTAAAAAGCCAAACGACTGCTTGAAGACATGCTAGCATTAGCTAGCAAGCTAATGTTAGAGTTAGCCAACACATCCTCCAGAATATTCCGACATATCAGAGTACAATTTCAATACAGTAATACAGTATAGTACATTGTCATAACCTGAATAACTTACCAGCTGTCTCAAATTTGTTTTGTTCAACGTTCTCAGCATGTTTACAACTTAAGTCAACCCAGTTGTCCTTCCCTGCTGTTTTGAAACCCTCAAGGTTTTGTAAGTGAGGGGCGTCTCTCGCAACTAGTGTGGAGTCGTCGTCACTTCCGGTGTATATTTCATAAGGGTACGCGTGTCAAATAGGCTATTTATGATTGTACATTTCTTTGACCAAATGATAATTAGGCATATTACCTGTAAACATTAGAGCTGTCCTGAAGCATAAGTATGAGAAAAAGGAGGTACATTTTAATGACAGCTCCTGTGCTAAAAATAGTCATCTACTGAGTCCGGATTTGTGTTTCGGTGCATTCCTTGGATTGATGAGAACGAGTTAATCCCCGTCAAAACGGTTGAACTCAAGACATGAAACAGCCTACTCTAAGCAAACAAAATTAACCTAAATTAAATCCTGGTCAGATTTGAATAGTGTGTTTTGCTTGAATATTGTCGCAAGCCTTAGAATTTGTTCAGCAGGGCCTATGTTCCTATTTGCAGTTTTAACAGACAAATAGCAAAGTCCTTCTGCCTATGATGTCCTAGGTCAAGTTTTCAGAACAGGTCGAGCCATTTTCACTATAACTTCCTGCCTTCCCGTCAAGTAGTCTAATCCACAGGATTTTAAGGCTAGATAGAGTATTTCGTTTTCAATAAACCTGTCTAGTTTATCTCCAATAACCCACATTTTCAGTTTCCAAATTAAAGTAGGCAAAATAGAGTAGTCCTAGGGTAAACGATTGGGTCGACATAGTTCAGAAAATTCGACAATTTAGCCTGGCAGCATGTGCTGACTAAACGAACGCCAGTAAAAACCATAAGCTTCACATGTTTTTTGGTTAAATATCTTAATATTTATATTAGGCTATTTAAATTTTCTACTTTTATAAGACTTAGTCTGCTCACTTTGCGTGGACAGCCTATTATCCATATACCCTAACCAATAAGCCAAAACCTATCAGATATTATCCAGAATTTAGTAAAAACAGGATAAATATAACCAAACTCATAAGCGGGCTATGTCTGAATGACATAGGCCGGCTTGAAATGCTAAAACATATTGGTCTACTGGATTGCGACGGGGGAAAATATCACTTTGAGTTAATTGGCTACACATTAAATTAACGAAACCCTATTAAACAAAGAGAAATTTTAAACTGCTGACCAGACTATGGGGATGTCGCAAGTTTACAAGCAAAATTTATTTATTAGAAGGTGAGGGTCAATGTCAGAGGTGAGGTTCGACGCGCGGTGAACTGGAGCGCAAGATTCAGTGGATTCTGATGCGTTGCAGCTTATTTGGAAAATCAGTTTCACGCGTGGCCTTAAACAGAAAGCGGAGCCATTGTTTTGATTTGTTTTCCCTCCCTGTAGGGATGGCAAAATATTTTACACAATAGGATCGCTTAAATAGTGTTTAGTTTTACACAATAGGATCGCTTTCATAGTGTTTAGTTTTAGCATAGCACAGGTAATAGAAAAAAAGAAGAAAGTAAGTCTATAACTCTTCCTTTTTTCCGACTTGAGGGTCACAATAGGTAAGTTATTTTCGAGGTAGGTAAGTTATTTTCGAGACTGTGCGCGCTTCTGATTCTCTCATAAAATTTAAGTTTAGCCTAACTCATTTAAGCGAAATATTGCAGAATACATCTTCAAAATCAACATACAATTTAAAGGTAGTCTAAACAGTATATATACATCTTACCAGTCCACGATTTTGTTGAAGGGGTAGGCTATTTATGGGATGAAAATTGTAAACTACATCATGCGGAACATTTAACCCAACTCTGATTTCCAGGCATACAACCTTTTGCCGGCAGAGGGCTCTAGTTAAGAGCATGTGGATTTCAAAAAAGACATCACATGGACGCGCCTCGGCAGTTGCAGCAAAATTGTTACATTTTACAAAACTCAAGACAGTTTAAGTTCCATAACATTAAGTATGGCAGTTCCAATTGATTTTCAATAACTGCAGTAAAAATAGTCTAATTGGCATCTGAAATAGACAATATCTTTCTCTCTTGTGCAAATGCAGCAATCCAAGGCAGCGAAAGAGGAGGTGGTTCGAGAAATACGTCACAGAAATGCTTTGAAATTTGGTTTAACAAGGGTAGCTTGTAGATGGAATGAATGTTTGTCTGTTGTCATTTCCTCGGCAAATAGCCCATACAGTTCTGCTTATAGCCTAACCTCCTCAGCCCCTTGGCGTATTCGGATCCAAGTTTTCGTGTGACGTCAGGCTGCGTGTCGGACGTCGCTCTTCCCACTAGGCTTCTCGCTGCTGGGGTAGAAGTTATTAGTCAGCCAAGGACGGGACAGTTTCCCACTCCATTTCTTCATCTATCGCCCTCTGCTCTATCCCTCCTGTATGGTGGACATTCTTCTCCATTCTTCTTTCTTGGGTGATATGGGGGATCATTCCAAAAGTAAGTACCGTCTCTTTTCTACAACCTGCCTGGAATTTTGAATATCGTTCATTTTCAACAAGGGGCTGAATAATTGCTTATTTATAAAAATACCAAGCCATAGGAAAAAAATAAATCAATTTACTGCTACCCCATGCACATGGCCTAAGTGCTGTGATTGACTATAGCTAGGTGCCAAACATATGCAGACTTTTGGTTCGAAACTCTCCATTGATATGATGTAGGCTAGTGTTGTGTGAGCATAACGCAACGTTTATAAGGATGAAAGAAAGAAAGAAAGAAAGACTGCGCAGATACACATGTAAAATTAGGCAACATGAACTGACAAATATGGACACATTGATCCAAACTAGAAAAAATGTGTGTACGTGTGTGTGCCTTCTTAACATGCATACTGGGGTGTCGGTGACGGTGTCAGGGGATTATAGGGTGTGCAGGTGGTAACATTAATGTGTGCATTCCGCAGAGAAGTCCGGAATCGCAATGTGTGTCGGCTGTGGAAGTCAGATCCATGACCAGTACATCCTAAGAGTCTCCCCAGACCTCGAGTGGCATGCAGCCTGCCTGAAGTGCGCGGAATGCAGCCAGTACCTGGATGAGACTTGCACTTGCTTCGTTCGAGATGGCAAGACCTACTGCAAACGAGATTACGTAAGGTAGGAGTTTTCTTTCTTTTTCTTTTTTAAAAAGTGATTTCAGAGCTTTGGAATTCAGAAGAAGACCTCTTAAACGTTGAACTCACGAGATTAATGAAAATATGTAAATATGGATTCATGTCATTGGAACACAGTGAAAAAAAACACAAAATATGTTTTAAAATAAGGATCAGTTTAATTCAGGGCAAATTGCTAAATCCACATGTCCAAATAAAGTTGAAAACGTTATTTACATTTTATGATGGCTCTATTAACAAAAATACCCTATCCCACATCTTGCTGAATCACTGTTAGGCTATTCTGTGGTATTTTGTCATTTTACAGGTCTACGGTCTATTTTAATTATGGTCTAACTGGCGCATGTGATGTCAGTAATTTACCTTGATCAATCTGTCTTCTTACAGATTGTTCGGGATTAAATGCGCAAAATGTAATATCGGATTTTGCAGCAGCGATCTCGTCATGAGAGCTCGGGAAAATGTTTATCACATGGAGTGTTTTAGATGCTCCGTGTGTTCCAGACATCTTCTCCCCGGAGATGAGTTCTCTTTGCGAGACGAGGAACTTCTGTGCCGGGCCGATCATGGATTACTGATGGAGCGCAGCTCAGCAGGAAGTCCGATCAGTCCTGGAAATATTCATTCTAACAGATCACTACACATGACAGGTCAGTGCAATAGCAACAATACTGTTGTTATTATTGTTATTAATAATAATAATAATAATAATAATAATGGCACAAGCTTCTAGGTGATTATCCAGCGTTTAAATTTGTGTAGTGTGTTCATATCGAGCTCATTGCTTATAATATTTAGGCGACGAATATATCTACCAATAACAGCACCCCCATAGCTTCGATTTTTTACATACCCTGTTATCGGTATACATATACATATACGCAACATACCCTGTGAAAAATGTCTACTGTGTTGTACTCAACCACTTTACATCTCAGAAATGTTCACTCAGAAATAAATCACTGTGCTCTTACAGTCTGTCTAACTTAATAACACAAGTAAACATAAAGCCGTTGTCATTTGAACATGTTACAAATTTAATCTTGTGAATGTGTGAATATATTATGTCTTGGTTTACCCATCATCTGACTTAAACCACCATGACATTCGTAAATCCATAAAATAGCCACGGCGTTATGCTTTTTAAATTGTTAAAGCCTAAATTATTTGAAGACATGTGTAGACCTGAATCAACATTAGCAAGGCTTGGCCTACATGAATTTATTGATAGGCTATTAGCATAGCACGCTTATTTTTATTACTGTAGGCTAAATAATTGTGTAAAAATGTTAAGTGGTTTGTTGGTAAAAACTCTTCTGCTCTACAGAAACTGTGCCGGTAAGGCAGCCACCACATCGGAACCACGTTCACAAACAGTCCGAAAAAACAACTCGTGTAAGGACAGTGCTGAACGAGAAACAGCTCCACACTCTCCGAACCTGCTATAACGCAAATCCTCGACCGGACGCGTTAATGAAAGAACAGTTAGTGGAGATGACCGGTTTGAGCCCACGAGTAATACGAGTTTGGTTCCAAAACAAACGCTGTAAAGACAAGAAGAGGGCCAATCTCATGAAGCAACTTCAACAGCAGCAACACAGTGATAAAACCGTAAGTGCAAGTTATTTTTGTTCTCCCATCCAGTACTGAAAATCTTTTTTTTCCTGTGGTCAGATGGGTCTCGAAACGAAAGTAGCCCACCCTTGATGTGCATAAGTGATGTTTAGTTTTAGGAATACATAGGAAATATAGGCTGTTGCAAACCAAAAAAATATGCTGCTGTTGATAAAATCAGCACAATCGTACATCCCTTGCATGCAAAAATGTAATGCAATGCATTGACTAACGATTAGCTATGATAAATTCCTGCGTAAAGATGTGTGTGTCTGTGTGTGCATGTGCGTGTATATGTCTGTATGTGTGTGCATACTTGTGTGAGGCGTTTGAGAGAGAGAGAAAGGGAGGGGGAGAGAGACTGCATAAGAAAAGGAGTGTATGTCCAAGATTTTGGTACATTGTGCAACGCTGCTCATATTTTTTCACGCAAGTCCAGCGTGAAACATTGCTCTGAGAATCAGCTCGATTTCAGACTTTCTTGCAAACTGAGCCTTTTCTTATGCACTTGCCCCTCCAGAATCTGCAAGGCCTGACAGGTACGCCTCTGGTAGCTGGCAGTCCGATCAGACATGACAACACTGTCCAAGGGAATCCAGTCGAAGTACAAACTTATCAGCCACCGTGGAAAGCCTTAAGTGAATTTGCCTTACAAAGTGATCTGGACCAGCCTGCTTTTCAGCAACTGGTAAGGGACATCCCCCATGTAATTAATTCACTTCCACGTTTACAGGTCTGCAATTCACATCCAAAACAGCAGTTACAAAAGAAACTGTAAAAATGTGGCCCAAAATATTACTCAGTAATTTCAATAATGACAAATCGTAAAGACGAGAAAGATTCTGAAATATGTTGGCTCTTAACCACCACTATTTATCTTTAATTTCACTCATAAAAATATGTCCACATTCCTGTTGTGTAGTTTAATAGAGAATCCTTTCACATCGTCTCTGGAAATCTGAAAATATAAATATGTGACTGGGGGTCAGAAACTTTTCTGTCATGGCAGAAAAATACGCTTTTAAAAAGAACACACTTTTAAATCGGTGAGCATCGCCAGGATGAAAACTTGGGATTGTTAGGGATTCTGTGTTAATTCCTCACCTCTCTCTCATATAGGTGTCATTTTCAGAGTCAGGTTCCCTGGGCAATTCGTCAGGCAGCGATGTGACTTCCCTGTCGTCGCAGTTACCGGACACTCCCAACAGCATGGTCCCGAGCCCTGTGGAGACGTGAGATCTGGCCCTCATCGGTGGCTCCCGTCCCAGCATGCTCCCGCGCATCCTGCATGAGAACAGATGACCTCACAACCTCGAAAAAGAAAAAGGATTAATGAAAATGACACCTACACGATGGATCTTATTATGAAGATACAGTTTGCCAAAAAATATGGAGAGACTTGCCCGGACGAATTCGAGTTTCCTTACCTCTGGTGTCACATCTGAAAAAAAAATCCATGGATCCATCAAAACCAGAAGAAACCCCAAGGAATACAAACAAACGATTTTGATTTGGTTATGAACCAGAGTCCTCTTCTTTTAGTCTGTTTTTAACAGTATTCAGTAATGGCCATCATTGTATAGATTTATCAAAACGCGAATGATTTTCTTAGTTCGTTGAGGCAGGAGACACATATTTGTCCATTGCGCATGATCTTCGCAGATGGTGTAAAACTGACTCTTGTAAAATATTTTATCTTATCGGATGGAAGACTGATTGTTTGAACTTCTCAAGAAAAAAAGTAAGTTATTGTTATTTATTGTCAGGACATCCGTCCATACCAGAATTAAGAATTGAACTTAATAAACTATGTTAAGTGCTGTTTATGTCTGAGGAGCTCTGCATGACAAAAATATGGACATCTATATTCAGAAGATATGTTACTCATTCATATGGACAGCCTCTTGTTTACATGCATCACTTTACAGAGAGACAGAAAGACTGTTAATTAACTCCCACGTTTCCGTGAACAACATGCCAAAGACCTGGCAAATAGGAGGAGTGGTGAAAGTTTGGATATAATTAAATATAGTGAATGAGTGTCCATTATACCTTGCTTAAGACAACAAACCAAGGCGCTTTAGAGTGTTTTTTTTCAGGGTCATCGATACTATAATAGGATATAGCCTGTCTAATCTACAAGTGGATAGGCCTTCCTCCATGTTGTTTATAACTCATGCTTATATGGAATATTCTTATGAAAATCAGTGAACTGTAGGAGAGTGAGAAAGGTGTAGGTTGTTGCATGGCGTTTTACTAATTCATTTTCGGTTTATGTCGACTATTCCAAATTTATTTCGAAACCTATGGCTTACCAAAGACCTGCAATTTCCCCTATGTATTAAGTCAATGTGACATTTGTCTTATTTAGCATATGTTACAGAAATCTTACGGTTTAATAATAACCAAGGTTTTAATAATAACCAAATGCATTTAGTCAACTTTTTACTGAGCTAGGGATTATTGGCCTGAGAGGAGGAGGAGAGGTTTCCTCTTTACACCCAGAACTCTAACGGGCAAACTGGTTTTGACTCAATGTGCATCATAATTAATTCATTCATGAAAACTGTAAAGGGAAACTTATTTTATAGTGACTTAAACGTCCATCACCGACTATTTCCATCACATAGAGCGGATATTGAGCGACCCATTGAGCCTACCCTACGAACCTGTTGTGATCAATCCCTTTTTGCTTGTAAAGGCATAAGTCTAGACATAGGACAAGGATCGGCGGCCTCTTATCAGCCCCTGGCATCACCTGCAAATGATACATTGAATGGAGCCACAACAAACCCGCCCCTCTTTTGCTGGAAACTTCGCTAAAGGGGACTCCCTCTCAGCCGGCGCACTCTTGCGTGTCTTTGGTTTATTTTCATTCCGATCACAACCCGGCGCTTAGAATAGCCTCTGGATATGGGGAGCTTAGGTCAAGCAGCGTCTTGACATATCAGACCTCTTCAATTTGTTCATACAACCTCACTGATCGGATGGTCATGAAATACCAAACTATGCTCATCCAGATTTTGTGGAGAAAATCATGCCAAAATCATATACCATGGGGACGTGATGTGGATGTGGATGTGATGTGTGTTTTAATTCAGCCTACACATGATGGTTAAAATGAATTAATTCGAGTAAATAGGCTTATTGTGTCGCACCAACTAAACACCTGTAAAATAATTTGTTATAAATGGACTTTTCACATTTGAAGAGGCAAACCTGGAAAAACCTCAGCTCAACAACAGATGTTGATTGGCTGCTAATTGAGTTATGTCAGGAATGTGGACGGAAACGAGTCAGATAAATTAAGATAATAATTAGATAAGATAAACCTACAATGTCATTGAATGACAATCTACACACTCTTGTGTCTGAACGCCTAACTGTTTCTGGCCAGAGGAGAGGATTAAAACGAATTCATAATTAGACTTATCCAGGAGCAAAAGAGTGAAAGGTAGGCTACTGAACAACATTGCACAACTTCTCAACAAAAATGGGAGTGACTGCTATCCCAGAGGCTAATACAGCAAGAAAGTTCACTGATGATAGTTATACAATAAGATACTTACGCTAATTCTGACAACAGAATGAAAGCCAATGGCTTATTTAGTCGATTAAGCGCCATTACGGGCACGCTTATGACCGTTTGTTAAATTTGTCTCATCATTAAAAATGCTCAAAGGCGCATGATTTAAACTGGCGCCTGACTCACTTACGGCGATTACAAATTATTCCTCGGGTTTTCTTTTGACTATAGTTGTTGCTTACTTACACTTCAGGTCATAGGCTACATAATGTGAGCAGTAGTACAGTGAGTTAAAATGATTTTGAGTAATCTATCCAATTAGCCTATGACTTTCCTAATATAGTTTAAGGGCAATTCCACAGTATGAATGTGGCAGAACATAAGCAAGCAGTAGGCTATTATTTAAATATTTTGTGTGACACCAAATATGACAAAAACTGGGACATTTTCATGCATTTTCCATGAAATTGCACTTTGTGAGCTCTTTCCATGAAATTGCCTTTGGATGAAGGCAATCTAAACGTCAAAGATGATTTCAGTTTATTTAAAAAAAGGAATGATATGTAAACCAAAAATATCTATAATTATTATACATCGCTATAAACATCCCATGTGATGTCCTCGCTCATATTCTTGTAAAGGTGTAGGTTAAATAGCAAGCTTCAGATGACCTGGTGCACGGTAGAGTAAATAAAACTTTGGGTGTAGGACACATTATTCTACAATTTGTGGTTGTTTGATAACCTTTTACATATCGTATCTTCAGGCTAAAAAATAAAAATAAATTAGCAGCTGCTTAACAAGAACACATACGCCATAAGTAATTAGAACACGAAAAAAACAACTATATAATAAAACTACATTAAGAGAGTGAATGTTACTGTAATAGCAGTGTACCTTTTTGGCAATATGAAACCTGTCTAAACGGTTTGAGGTTTGTTTTACACTTGCAGAATACTTGAAATGTCCGTATAGCCAAGCCAAAAGACTCAGATGTTTCTAGCCTCATCATTTAGCCAAAGTAAAGCAAACAGGGTTGATCCCGCTATTTATTCCTGACGATTCTGCCCGAGAGGCCAAATGAAAATAGATGTTGTAATTCCCCCGTGAAGAGGCACTTCAAAATTTCTCTAGAACAATAACAAATAGTTGGGATCTGGAGGGAACCTATTTCCTGCGGTAACGTCATCACCAGTTTCTGTCACTGACCAGAGGATGAGCCCTGATGTGCAAAATGCTACTCGCCTACACACTTCATCGGTAATTTTTTCAGCCTCAAACAGGTCAGCAAAAGCATAATTGGACAAAGGGGCTGGGCGGGTTGAATTCCGTTACTAGCGACACCACGATCAATCGGGCGAGAATGGTGAACGGGGTCTGTCGCCGCTTGACGGAATGTCTGTAGTCCATTAAAAACTGGTCTGAAATCCCGACAGTCCACCGTTGTTAAAACAGACCGAGGTATTGAATGCATTTACTATGTGCATAGAACCTGAATTGAGACAGTCGTCAAAACCATTTGACCAGGCTTGTCAGAATCACCTATTTTGAAAGTCTGAAGTTCCTGAGGTGTGGTTTGAGTCACTGTAACGTTAATAAAACAGGATGTACACAGTCCTGCTGTGTACTAAATTGCTCAACTGGCCTGCCAGCGGGCATCCCCAAATGGAGCATGATGGTCAGTGCTTAGGTGTTCCAGCTCGAACGGCTACAACTTTTGCTGACCGGCTGCTCAGAACACAGCGGCACTAAGACACTGAGGTGCAACTCTCAGGTGAGAGCGGAGAGAAAACCACCACTTTGTATGGAACGGGGCCTCAGCGGTCCTGCAACGGGTTGGGGTCTGGCGCCCTTTCACTTTTGCCCACTCTTTGTAATAAAAAAATCGACAATGTAATGTATAACTTATGAACTGTAAATGTATACACACGATTTTAATTGAGCAGTTTTAGCCAAGACAAAAACGATCTTACACACACACACACACAAATAGAAAGTAAATGTTTTTGTAATCCTCTGCAGAAGTTTAAAAGTTTGAAAGAACTTCAGGAAAAATACTTCTTAACTGATCACAGTGTAATAGGATCTAATTGCTGAGTTAAACACAGATGAAGTCCATTTGTTATCGTGAATGCAAAATGAGTGTAGCCCTGGTGTGGCAATAAATTTCTAACAAAAGCCATGAATCTGGATTTAAAAACATCCTTGTTTAAATCAAACTACCAGACTTTCAATGCTTTTTTAAAAAGTCAGTGTTCAAAAGCTGTGACAGCAGCTGGACAGCACATCTTATTTAGTTTGACTAACAGAAAGACAAAAGCTATTTTTGGTGAAGAAAACAATTTAATTCCCAGTCATAAATAAATTATTAAATGTGACAGATACGTAAACAATTAAATAAATTATACTTTCTTTAAGTGCTCTGAAATACAGGGGAAAGAGAGGAAGGGACCAGAAAAGTGGTCCATACAATACACAACAGTAGAGATTAACTGCATTGACTACATTATGCAGACAAGGCTTACAGGTATAAGAAACATTGATGTCAAAAACAAAACATTACAACAAATATTAATTTAAATGAAAAATTCAAAAGTAATGAGTGAGGGTTCATTTACATTACCTAGAAACATTGCAGAAATAAATGTATCAAAAAAGAGGAGAAATGGGATGAAACAAAAACATTAAACCTTCAACTGCCGATTCTTTTTTTTTTTTAAACTGTTCTTGATCCTCTGTGCTACATTCTCTTGTGACCTGTGGCAGAATGTGTCTACAGTCTGGCCAAGTAGACTGTGAAGACGTTCAGAGACAGTGAGAGAGAGTGTGTGTGTGTGTGTGTGTGAGTGTGTGAGGACTGAGAGGTGTGAACAAATGCGGGTTCTTGGATAACCCTGGTATTTACCATGGCAGAATTTGTGTGTGTCAGTGAGCGACCATACCTAACTAACTGCATATACTGTACATGTCTGTGAGTGTGTGTATGTGTATGTGTGTGTATGCTAAAATGAATCAGTCCTCCTGTTTCTTGAGGAAAAACTGCAGAGCTGAGTCCCACAGGTCTCGGGGGAAGCGGTTGGAGAGCTCGCAATAATCCAATGGTGAAGAGGAGGCTTTCTCTGAATGGAGTGAGACAGAGAGAGGGAGAGAGAGACAGAGAGAGAGAGAGGGAGAGAGACAGAGAGAGAGAGAAAGGGGGAAGAGACAGAAGAAGAAAAAGGGGATATTAATCTAACTTTAAAAGAAGGGACCATATGGGATTAGTGAACATGGGAGTCGTTCTCATTCCTCACTGGGGACTGCTCTGCACGGTTTAAAGCCAAGAATAAAACATCTCAAAATAAAATAAAATAAGCAAGACATAAAAAGAAGTTGTTAATTATATTCTGTCTTCGTCTTTCTGATTGTGTAACCAGCGGTGTCGGCTTATGCTGGATATGCTGTTAATCTGCTGTTTCAGGGAAGACAGGCACACACTCCTGAGGTGAATAGAGACGAACTTTCTGCTTACCTTGTTGGGATGTTTTGTTGTCACTGATGTTTTCGACAGCAGCACAGTCCTGTTGGAAGAGAAGAGAAATCACATCCAAATTTCATGACGAGTAATTCAGCTACAAGCCTCTTCTGTAAGAAACAATCCAATCCTTTATATGTAAATAAAGTCTATATATGTGTGTGTGTGTAACATATTTCATATATATATATAATATATATATATATATACACTTTTTTTTTTTTTTACTTAAACACACACATTTTCAAATTAGGACTATTACTGTTGTCAAGACTTACTAATAACCTCTTCTGGGAACTGCAGGTCAGAAAAAACAAACTGAATGAATCAATATTTGTGGTGTTAGAGGATGAAATGAGCAATAAAGATTCGGGGGGTTTGAGAGCACAGACACAGGTTCACAAACTTTACCAGCCATGTTGCTGTTGACCACGCAGAGCTTCCGAGGTGAATTTAACCTACTTAACTACACACAACTAAACACACCTGCTTAAGCTAATTTCTTAATTATGCATCCCTACTCTTGGCCTGCCATCAAAGACGAGTGAGTTTGCCTAAACACAGAAAACACCCCCCAAAGCCCTGTTGATGTGTTACCTTACATGTGACGTTTGTTTTAAAATATTCAAGAGTAGTAGTAGTAGTGTTTCATTCTATAGCAGGGGGAGGGGGGCATAGTGTGTGCTGTTAGCCCAGTTAGGTGTTGGGGTGACCACATGCATCATTCATGAGTTTATCTAAAAGATCAAAACATTCCCTTGCTTCCTTCTCTCCCTCCCTCCCTCGCTGTAGCTGAGGTTATCTTCTTACGTTTAGACAAAAAAGGTTTAAAACGAAAAAAAGAAAAGAGGTGATGTACATAAATATGGCTGGCGGTTGCTTTTGTTCCCCCGCCGCTGGAGTGTTTGGACAAATGGCGGTGGGGGGCAGGAGACCATACGTCTTCTCATTGTTTTGAAGGGAGCGACAATCGGCTGTCCTTCTGCGCGTAAAGGGCTAATCTCTGAATAAATAGGGCAGGTAGCGGGGAGGCCCCGGCGTCGCGCCGTGCCCCCTGACAGGGTGAAGATGAAGGAGGACAAGTGTTTACGGGGAGGCCCGAGCAGTGGCAGGTAAATCCACTTGCATCCCTACAGGAAGCCATCCATCTTGGGTAGGTAGGGAGGGACGGGGTTGGGGGGTGAAGGGCAGAGCTGGGGGTGGGAGAGAACTTTGGCCAAAAAAAAGAAGAAGGTACAGAAAAAGGGAGAGAGAAAGAGGTAACGTGACAGAGAGACTGAGAGAACGAGGCAGGGTAAACAAAAAAAGAAAATAAAAAAAAATGGTAGGATAGAAAAGAAAAAGAAATGAAAGAAAAGGAAAAAGAAAAAGAGGATGGACAGATGCATAGTTAAGGAGAGAGCAAAAAAAAACTGTACCTCTGTGTAACTGTGCAACAAGGCCACAAATTACAGAGTCTCTAAAAGTGGGGAGGAGTGACACAGGTGTGTAGAACAGAGCCAAAGACCCATCTATGTGCTGCGTACATGCCTGTGTATGTGTGTGTGTGTGTGTGTGTTCCTCCGGTTTGTGTTTGCAATGGACGCAGTGCGTTGGTGTTTGTGTATCCAATATTATGGTGCTTTGTGCACAGTGCAGTATGTGAATTAATGTAGAAATAAAAACAAAATGCTTGTAATGCTAGAGAAGAAAACTTGGATATATGACATATTCAGAATCCCTCTCTTTACGTCAGTGAATCAATAATACACCCACTTCTTTTCATATGTTGTGAAATGCTTTAAGTAGAGAGTGAGTTTGAGAAATATATATACACATTCTCTCACACACACACACACACACACACACACACACACACACACACAAACCACTGTATGACTCAATGCATTCCTCTGAGTTCCAGTGGACTGTGCAGTAATGCTATGACATCCTGTTTGTGTGTGTAGCCTTCCCTGGCCCAAGGGCAGACAAACTGTAAAGCACAGCTAAAGGCGGCTACAGTGTAAATCTATGGGCGTCATGTCTGCTATACTCAGCTCACCGCTATTTATATTCGCCACATCTACACACTTTTCCTTGTACATGGCCTGTGACAGATTTATGGTTTGCCTAAAAGGTCTACCTCTGTTAAATGAGAGAGTGTATGTGTATGTGTGCGTATGTGTGTGGCCTTAGGTGTGTGAAAGTAACGAGCGGCACCGGACTCATGTCTAAACGGTGGCATGATTTCAATCTCCTTGTTTCTGCAGATCGAGATTAAATATGACTACCGTCTTTGTGTTTGCACACATCTTACCTGGATAAAGATAAAAGAACCGCACACACCAGCTCCTACTTTAGAATATGCTTATTTACACCTCTCCAGGTTATTTCAGTAGGTACAGACAAATGTGTATTATTGGATGTGTGTGTGCATGTGTGTGTGTGTGTGTTTGTGTTCTCTCACCTGCACAAAGGTTCTAAACAGCACGTTGTTACAGCAGGTACAGAAGGATGTTAGTCCGTGCGTGCGTGCGTGCGTGTGTGTGTGTGTGTGTGTGTGTGTGTGCATGTCTCACCTGTATAAAGGTGGCTAGCAGCACGCAGCTCATCTCTTGCTGCAGGATGACCTTATTCTGCTGGTTGTTGTAGCAGGCGCAGATGAGTGAGGGGAAGAGCACTTTGATGAGGCGCGGGTGACTGAAGTATTGGAACGGCAGCTGACACAGTTTCTGCAAGACGCTGGGCTGCCTTCCAGACTGCACCATAACCTGAAGAGGAGGGAGTGAACACAGAACACACACACACAGAACACACACACACAACATACATACACACAGACAGACAGACACACACACACACACGCTCCGTCAGTCAGTCACTGCCGGGCCACGCTGTGGCCTGTCATAAATCTTTACACTGCCCCCCTCCTGCCCCTCCCATGCATAAATCTGCCACTAAAACAACACACAAACAGCCATTAAGAGGAGAAATAGAGGGCACAGCCTCCCAGCACACAATTACGTGCCATAAAAACACAAGAGAGGATGTGTGGCATTGGGGTTTTTCCCTCTTAACCACGCTCTCTCTCTCTCTCTCTCTCTGGGCTTGGCCTTTGTGTTGCTACAGGTATGTAACACGTAACTCATACGATGGAAGGAGTAAAGAGAAAAAAAAAAAAAAAAAGAGGAGAGGAAATTCCTGCGTAGATGCAGAGTGTTTGCTGATCGGGGGGATTGATTGTGGACGATCTTGAATGACAAGACATCTGATGCCTGTGAAGTGAGATCGTATGACTTGGATGTTGGCTCCTGCAGATTAAGGCGTTGTCTATTATTGTGACACTGAAATATTTCACTTAATTTAAGTGTGTGACTGTGTGTGTTTGTGTGTGTGTGTGTGTGTGTGAGGTTGGTTTAAGAGGGTCAGGCTTAGTGCAGAGGGCTAGAGGAGGACAGTTGCTTGCGCATGTTTGTGTGTGTGCGAGTGTGTGTTTGTATGTGTGTGGTGGGGGTGTATAAGGGTGGGAGGTCGTTTGGACGGAGCACCAGAAGGCCTCTGCCACTTTAAGAAATGAAGCAATACTGTTAATGGAGTTCTCACCAGGACCCACACCACACACTGCCCGTCAATCACCACATCACATCCGGCCCACCAATATTAAAGCCAAATCACTCCCAGGCCACTCTGATTAAACAGGGCATGGCCGCACTGGGCGGGGGGTCCAGAGGATGTCTGGGGGCGGGGGCGAAGCATGGCATTAGCACTTGAGAGTTCACCCTAGAGCCTGGGAAGGTGTGTGTGGTGGGGTCTGCGAGAAATGTGAGGTAGTTTCGGTAAATCGTAGGTTTTCCAAAAAAAAAAAAAAAATTACACACATCACCCTACAGCTTTACAGGTACAGGACCTATTACACCTCCAACACACACACACACACACACACACACACACACACACACACACACACACACACACACACTCCAAAATTCAAGCCAGAAGGGTGGGGTGAAGCCCCCAGATCACAGTGACATAAATTACCCAAAAGGGGTTTAACAAGACTTAGCAAAACCAGAAAGACACCCTTTAACAATACTCTTTCCCAAAGCCCTCTGCTTTTAATGACGCACTTTAAGGGGGGCAGCCACAGATGGGTTTAGGGGGCCCGATAAACAAACCGATAACTCACTTCTTTTATCATTTCAAGGTGAGGGCCCTCAGAGCTGGGTTCTACAGCAGCGTTCAAAGGCCCGGAGCCGCAGTGACGTTGAGCTGCGTTGGTGACCGTTTCAAAGACGCCTCGGCCCCCGTCGCTTAGACGGGGGCACCAAGGCGCAGCTCTAAACAGCTCAAGAGCAACTGACCGCCAAGGAAGAGTCGGAGCTAACAGAAAAAAAATGAAATAAAAAACCCTGGATCCGTGTTTTTTCCCCCCCTTTCCTTGTTCTTAAGGAGCAGGCCAAACATCACTGCCCAAAAGGCTTTGCAGCACAGCACGATTAATGAGTGTCCTCATGAGGAGGATATGGATAAAAACACAACTAAAAAAAAAAAAAAAAAAAAAAAATGACCCCAGAAAGAACAGAAAGAAGATGGACGAACAAAGTCATGGTGGCTGAAGAGAGAGAGAGAGAGAGACAGAGAGAAAGAGAGAAAAGAACAGAGAAGACTAAGAAAGACTTGTAAGATCTGGATGTTTTCAAGGGTGGAGCTGGGCAGTGTCAGTGTGGAAGGTAACATGGAGCAGGATTTGAGGGCTCAGCTGATCTATATAACACCCTCCTACGGAGATCCACAGAGCCCTACATAACCCTACATAACACAACACCACACCAGAACAGGGGCTCAAGAACCTTTGGTAAGGGCAAAATGACAGCCTTGGGGGGAAAAAATGATATAATATATCATATATAATATGCATGCACAAAAAAACCTGTCTAAGTGTTTTTGCTGAATGTGTGTGTATGTGTGTGTGTAGGTGTGGACGGGTCCTGCCTTTCTGCTGATGCCCACAAATCACGCAGCCATCTCATAATCCTCCACAGCGCAGTGCTCCATCTTCAAGACGCCCAAACAAATTGTCCACCCTCAAGTGTCCGCAGCAAGGAGACATAAAGCAAGGCGTTCTGGCACGGGGCATGCTGGGGGATGCAGGGTTGGGAGGGGAGGGGGGTGGATGGGGAGAGACCAGAGGTTACATCAAAACCAAAGTCTCGGCCCTAAAGACTGTCCAGACCTTGGCTTGGACTAAGAGTAATGACCCTTGTGCCCCGGCACCCATGCCAGACTGGGATTAGGCCGCAGCCAAGTCTCTCACCATCCACTAGGACTATCTATTCAGCCCTTGACATCATAAAAGCAACGGCAGGGCGTTTGAACTTGTGTGAGAGAGCCTCCGCTTCTACAGACATGCCCGTAAAATAGAGAGAAAGGGAGGAGGAGGGAGGGAGGGAAAAAAATGTTCAACAGAGACTGGCTGCACTCGTGTTTCCTTTAAGTACAGAGAGCCGGAGAGCTCAAACAGAGCGGACCGCTTTTATAGCACTCTATTACATAATCCCTGCAAAGACAAAGGGTGTGTAAAGTTAACGCTCCGAAACGCAAACACTGACTAAGAATAATGATGAAAGAAGAGAAGAGGACCCAAAAATCTGACCTTTGGTTTGAGTTTGGAAGTTCATGAAACGATGCAAGACGGTGGGATTTTTGAGTGTCAGAATGACATAAGGCTCAAGGCGCAGGTCCAGACATCTAAATGACCAAAGACTGTATGAGGATTCTCAGGATTCTCCCCTCTGCAGGCACAGAGCCCGGTGAGACGTGAGATGTCCTCGGCAATATATCTGCCGGAGCGCCTGGGCGACCCAGGTGTGAGTGGTGTCTAGACACCCCTCCACCGCGGTCAACCCGGCTACGGATGCGTCAGCCATCGACCAGAGCCACAAATCTGTGGCTCCTAACCTGCCACCCCATCCCTGAACACGATCTCTTTCACCACAAAAAAAAAACAAAACAAGACAAAAAAAACGTAAACCAGATCCTCTGGCAGGCAACTCCAAACAGCAGAGTTACCGTAAAGCAGAAGAGAACTGCCGGCCAGCTGATAAGAGTGAAGGGCCAAACCACATCAGAGGACATTGAAAGAGCACTCGGGAGAGGAAGTTACTGCTGAAAGGACTTATCTTAACAACCTCTGCCACCCACAAACAGGTTCTGGAGATGCGCAAGGGGCCCTGAACGCTCCATAAATCCCCCCATGTGTTACAGACAACCTGACGACAATCCAAGACGGAGGAGTAAACATCTGTGGGAAGAGTGCGGGAAATTTCGGCATTGTACTATTTTTTTTTTCTCCTGCTGCTCCTTTGTGTCTGTGTGTGTGTGTGTGTGTGTGTGTGTGTGTGTGTGTGTGTGTGTGTGTGTGTGTGTGTTTTCCTTTAGTGTAAAAGAGCATAGAGCTCATTGGAGTGCCATAAACCACTCGAACTGTATGAGCAATGCCACTGGCGTCGAGAGATTTATCACTGCCTGCCTAGCGTCATCGCTGATGCGAATGGGAGATAATCTTGAAGCAATCCTCCTCGGAGAGTCGAGACGACCTGGACCGCGCTCAAGAGAGCCCAAAAGGAGACGGCACTCCATGAACAGAAATTTGTGAGTAACATAAGAGCAAACACAAAAGAAAACAACACAAAACAAAGCCATTCAAACTAAATGACAACACTCTCCTCTACCTTTTTTCAGTCTGAACAAACCTGAATGAACCCCCTTGGGGCATGTTTGTAAATCATCAACCTTCACCGTCCCCATCCCACACACACACACACACACACACACACACACACACACACACACACCACCATGTTCACTACAGAGTACACATTCCCCTGCACTGGCTCCCCATGGTCTGGACTGGCCATGTTATGCCTCCCAGTCGCACGAACGAAAGACAGAAAAAGAGAGAGACAACGAGGAGAGAGGAAAGAGAGAGAGAGAGAGCTCGGTTATCTGGCTCAGAAATGGACTGTTGAAGGGATCGTTTCAACATCAGTTTAACAGGGATTACAAGAGCGGCCGTGGGCTAGGGCTTACAGTGCAGGGGAGCCGCCCTGATGGTATATGGGGGAGGGTGTGTGTGTGGGTGTGTGTTGGGGGGTTGACGGAGTTGGGGGAGAGAGCAAGAGAAAGAGAAAGAAAAAGAGAGGAGGGCTATATAAGATAAGACTGATGAGTGTGAAGGATTGGTTACGTCTGGGCTTTCGCAGGTCTGCTGAACAACACGTCTTGAAGTCCTCAAAAAAAAAAGTACCATCTATCAACACCAGTAGATATGCAAAGGGTAAACAGAAAATTATATTGTAACAAGAACCCGTGATATCATGTGGATACTGAGTGCCTGTGTGGGCTCTGGCTCTTAAAGCATCCAGAGGACCCTCATGGCCATGTGGCTTTATTGCTTTAGATGGTTATTCTTTACTGAGCCACCTCTTAGATTAATATGTCATGTGGATTGCCCCAGAGCTATGGTGGCCTGCATGGTTTCTGTTTGCCTATTGCAGCTCTGGGACCCAAAGTGGCTGCTGGATGGATGGACGCATGTCAATCGGGAGACAACACAGACATGCGCTCCAGGCAACGAGGCCAAATGCCCGGTCTGTTCCAAGGGCATGCCCATTTGCGTGCTGTATATATATAGCAAATGTGCATGTATGTGCGTGTATATATAAAAATGTAGTGACAGTTTATTCTGGAGTGAGTACTGAATTTTAGTCTTCGTCCCGGGAGTACAAACACACTTCACAGCCGATGTGGCGGTGCATATGTCATTCTGGCTATGGCCTTTTCTTTTCTTCTCTGCTCGCTTTTCTTTCCTCCTCCTGGCCATAGGAGTGAATTATTTATGCATCCCTACCATTCAGCCCCCTGGAGGCAGTGGTTACACACCAGGCCAGCTCAGAAGTTCCACTGAAGACCCCACCCCCCACCCTTACCCCCAACACACACACACACACACACACACACCAGATTTCTCACACACCGCACGTGTAAACAGAGAGTTGGTGTGTCAAGACTTGAGCTCTACATCAACGGACTGGGATGACTGTAGAGACTCTGTGTGTGTGTGTGTGTGTGTGTGTGTGTGAGTTGGAGAAGGGGGGATGAGCGTGGAGGGGTGGCTGCCTTTGTGAGCCTTGTCAGTGCTTACATTAGCCTGAGAAAGGCCAAAAGCTGCTCCAAATAATCCCCATCGCATTCATCCTGCGCAACTGGTGAGCCCCTGACGTGGATGCATTCCAGGACCACCATTCAGAGGAAGTCACTATGCAACGCATTGCGGAATTTGTGTTGCCTTTGGTTTTTTGGAGCTCTTCAGGAATGTCAAGATCTTTTTGTTTTCTGCTGCATGCAATACCAATTATCAATAATTAGAATTATAGCACATCTGGTTATGAATATGACTGTACATCTACATTTATTTCTCTTAAATTGCAGTTACATGTCTTGTACCTAGTTGACAGCATTTGATTATATAAAATGCTCATAATTTGATATATCTTCATATACAAACTATATTTTCATGTGTTACTCATGTTTACTCATGTTCAACTTTTTTTGTAGTTTTTAACATTTTAAATCCTAATTAAATGTTTTTTTTAACATTTCTATGTTTTTATTCATACATTCTCTATAGTCTACCCTTCCAAGGATAAAGAGCTGCCGAGGATAAATCACTAACGCCATATATTCCCCTTAATTTATGCAGCAACAAATTAGCAAGGAGGCAATCTCAGCAAAAATAATTAACAGTAAGAGTCAAGGTTAATGAGAAACCACTGTGGATGGAGAAACGTATATGCAACTGCATTAATGAGCATTTATGGCTGAGCAGTCTTTGCAGCTTTCTGCCCCAGAAGACCCTTAACATATAGGATGAACATCGTTCTACCATATTGTGTGCGTAGGGGTGTGTGTCTGTGTGTGTGTGTGTGCGTGTGTGTGTGGAGGGTGGGGGGGGGATTCCTTTTTTTGGACCGGGTGGTAAACTGGTGTCATCATTTTCTTTTATTTCTTTTTCTTCCTTTCTTTTTTTAAAAATAATATTCAAAAGATAGAAACTGAACTGCTGCCAAATGATCACATTAAAAAAACAGCTTGTGTCCTGGGTGGAAGTCACAAGTTTAAAGACTTGTGCGGCGTGGCATTTTTCAAATTAGCACAAGTGCGCAGGGGGAGAAATGAATATGAAAAGAGCGGCTGTTATTCCCCGCCTGGCCATTTTGCTCGTCCGTCTCTGCGTGCCTGTGAGTGTGTGTGTGTGTGTGTGTGTGTGTGTGTGTGTGTGCGCACACCCACAAAGCCCCGCTCATCTGTCACTTCTCCTAATTCAATCATCAGCCTTCATTCAATTATCCAATATAATATGCAAATCAGGCCAACAATGGCCAACAAATGCTAATTGCGTACATCAAAATAATTAAATTGGATTGGAGCAGAGGAGGAGGACTGAACCGCCATAAAATCACAGGCAGTTCTTTTAATTAAGACTTAAAAATGTTTTAGATTAGAATCTGTAATCAGCCCATAAATTGTTGGGGATGGTCTAATTCCCTTGGTTCCTGCCCCCCTCCCACCCATATCCTCTTCCCCCACTCCCCCCCAACAATCCCCACCCCCGCTGCGAAGGACGCAATCGTCAGAGGGTGCGGGTCGCTTTTCAGCTCCCTCACCAGCTCTTCCGGCTGCCTACTGCCGAGCACTGATGCCTGTGCTAACCAAAGCTCAGCCAAGTGTGGCAGGCACCGTGCTCTGCCAAGAGTGAGTGTGTGTGCCATGCGTGACTAGTCAGACTAGTCAGGTGTGTGCCCTGTACGTCAACAACTTTACTGTGAGTCTGACACAGTACCTGGATACACCTAGTGATGCCTGTTCATAGCACTGATGGGTCACAGGGAGGAGGGGGAGGGAAAGAAAGAAAGAAAGAACACAATTACTGACAGGTAAAGGATAAAACAAAATGCGGGGAAAAGAGGGGAAAGAGAGAAGGCAAAAGGTGAAACGAGAGAGACAATAAAAGAGGGGGAGAGAGAAAGAGAGAGAGGCAGTGGCTGTCATGCGACAGGAAACGAGCGTGGAGGTGGCAGTGCCCCGCTGCATTATTAAACACACATCCTTTGTGGCTTTTTGTCCCGCTTGTTTGTCGAGAAGAACAAAAAGGAGGAGGGGGGGAGAGGAAAAAAAAGAAAACACTGGCGCTTGATCTAATGAGAGCCATGGGGAGGGGGCTGGTGATCTGTATTTACAGAGCGCTTCTGACAGGTGGGGAAGAGAGAAGGGCTTCGGTTACTGCCAAGAGCGGAGTGGAAGTGGGCTGGAGGTGGGGGGAAGACAAGGACCTACATGCTTGTCAGGTCTTGAGTGGTTTAATATAATAGGAAATCAGCTGAAAAAATGCAATTAGCAGCATTAATGGATTCCTTTTAAAAAAGACCAATTAGCAGCAATAACACAGAATAGTTGAGCGTATGTCTGTGTGTGTGTGTGTGTGTGTGTGTGTGTATAGGGAAATGAGTAAACTGGTAGTGGAGGGTGGTGAGCTTGGCTGTGTGGTGGGGTTCAGTGCAGTGCAGTGATGGACTTACCTGGTTGTCAGGGTGGTTTACTGTGAAGTAGCCCACGCAGATGATGACTTCGTGGAGCAGCTCCTCACACTTGTGCTGGGAACAGTACCAGAGCAGCGAACTGACTATGTGACGGAAAGCCAGAGACAAGCCCTCAGCTCCTAGAACAGACTGGGGAAAGCCAGAGGGGGAGGCAGGTCAGATATCAAGACTACCACTGTTCTTAAATAAAGGCTTAAATACATCTAGAACGACTGAGTGCGTAGCTATATTCTGTGACTCAAAAAATGAACAAATAACATCATTGACTGAATTCTCAATTCTCGAACCTGCCATTGTACTCTACTAGTACTTTTATTTTGAAATGCCAAAACAGTATTTAACTAAAAGGATTAGACACAGTAATCTGACACGCTTAAGCACTAACAAGTGACCCGCTATTTGACAAGTGACATGTAATTTAGGATTCTGATTCTGTCAGGGAAACCTACATATTCACTGAACCTAGCTGGCCCCATGAAGTGTCATGCTGACAAGAAGAACTACACAGGAAAACTACAGGCAAAAAAAACCCATAAGTGATTCATACACCAACATTATGTTTAGTCAGTTAGGACCCAATTCATGCAGTTTAACCAGATCTAAATCTGTTGTTCAAAATATGAGACACAAACAAACTCAAAACATGATGTGACACCACACAGACAAAACTGAAATATTTATTTGTCGATTTAAATGAAACCATCCAAAGGCCCCAAAGAGAACTGAGGAGAGAGCAGATGAAGCAGAGTTTGTTATGTTGTGGGGGAGGGGGCTGGGAGACCCTCCATTCCTACTGGCCCATGAGACGCTATCGGCGGCCTGCAGACGGTATTTATTAAACATGTCAGTGTGACGGAGCACTAGAGGGGTCAGTCCCTCCACAGGCACGGACAACCAGCCTCACAGAGGGAAAGTGTATGTGCATGTGCATGTGTGTGTGTGTGTGTGTGTGTGTGTGTGTGTGTGTGAGAAAGAAAGGCTGTGGGGCAGGAAAGTTCAAACAGTCTGCCAAACAACAATACCTGAGAAGACCACCTCCTTCCCCCATATCTGCCACTCATAGGAAAGAGTGTGTGTTTACATTTCCCATTTAGACTCCAAAAGCTGGTGCTGTCTGTTGTAAGTTAGGCCTGTGAGGCTTTGCCCATGTGGGAGCCTGCAAGAGACTGGAAGAGGGAGAGACGAAAGGATGCAACTGCATTGACAGACTAAATCCTCAGAGATATCTACACCATTACTCAAAGCTCCCAAGCGCTGTTTCGCTCTTCCGTTGTTTGTGTCTGCCGTCATACTCGACTTTTTCCTCCCATAACAGCATTAGCTGATGATGAGGAGGAAGATATTTGACAGGTCCATCCGACGCTTAGTTGGTATATGTCATCACGGCTTATCTTCAGTTAATCTTTCATCAATTTGACAACGTGTTATGGTAATGCATGCTTTGCTGAGAAACCTCATTTCGACGGGCTGATGAGACCAATCGATAGATAATGATTCAATCTTACCGTTATGCGTTGAGTCAGCATTTTTCTCCCACCAGTGACGGCTCTTTGCGTGCCCCTAACGGGGAGCCATATTGAAGCTAATAGGAAACCGCAGCAATGGCCTTCCATCTTTCCATTACCACAAGGCTGACCAGCTTCATCCAGACCTTCAACGACCTGAGCTGAACTTTGTTGAGGAAGGCTTCTTAAAACCAAAAGTAACAACGTTTCACCTGAAGTTGTCAGCGATTCCTCACATTTATCATATGTGCAAGCTGGATAAATCAATTCTGCACTTGTTGGAATGCAACAATTAACCTGCGGTTCGAGTGAACGCAAAAGAAGAACAAAAAGGAACAACTCAACAGCCTGTGACGCCACTGAAACGGCAATTACGGCACAGGCAATGACTAATCCAGACCACAAGGTGATTATGACCTTCAAAATGGGCCATTATTTCAAAAGTTCGTAAAGGGTGCGTGGGCAGAGACGGCGATGGATGCCAGCTGGTTTGAATAGGGCCAAACACTCTTCTGTGTCAGCAGCGGCAACAGCTTAAGTGTAATTAAAGAGGGTGATTCAGTTACGAGAGATTCAGAGGCCCTTGCCAATTCTCTCTTGTCCTGCACTTCTGTCTTTCTGTGGGAGTTTTGTTTGTTTGCTTCCTCACTTAAAAGCGGTCCCATTTCTTCCGCCCCATCATTTTGTTGTCGTTCAAGCATCAGTAACTACCTAATGTATGGCTAGAACTGTTGAGAACTTGCGAGTCGTTTTCGTTTGCACGTTCTGACCCGGACGCTCTCAAGAGACATGGACGGGTTAGAGGTCAGAGGTTAGGTTTCCACCCTGCACACAGGTCAACTTTGTACTTAGAACAAACGTGTATTTTTTCTCAACATCTTCCAATGCTACAGGACAGAGTAGAGAGAGAAAGCGAGAAGAGAGAGAGAGAAGAGAAGAGAGAGAGAGAGAGAGAGAGAGAGAATGGAGGTAAGTAAAGAAAATGAGTAAGAAAGAAAATTAAAGAAAGAAAAAAGAAAGAAAGAAAGAAAGAGAAAACATGGTAGTAAGGGAGAGAGCGAATGAATGACAGAAAGAGGAGGCTGCTCAGCATCATTAGCGTGGCAGTGGAGGGAGGCTGTGTCTGTGTTTAGTATGCCGATCTGAAACATGTGCGCTGGGCTACAGCACGCCGGCCTGTAATGAGAGCTGGAACGCTTTGATGGAGGAAACAAGACCTTTTTATGGCACCCTCCATTACACGTGTCAGGCTGTGGGAAGTGTCCAACATATCCACATCTCCCTCAGGACGCAGGCAGAGCATTGCCCTGCTTTCAGAACTCAACTGTGTGTGTGTGTGTGTGTGGTGTGTGTTGTGTGTGGTGTGTGTGTGTGTGTGTGTATAACGCAACTCAGAGCCCCAACAAACAACATACCACAAATGCACAACCAAAAAAAAAAACTAAAATGAAACAGAATTATGTAATAACAATGCATAACAAAATAGACCGCTAACAGCTTTGGGGCCCTCACACGATCACACACACATACATAACACAAACTTGGTGATTACACACCACACAAAGTGGTTCTTAACAGCCTGTGTTACAACTTGTGGTGACGCTTAGGCCCCGAGGAGTTGTAGCAGTCACATCTCATACAGTGAGGCTTGCCTGTCTTTGCCTTTGTGTCTACATCCATTTTGAGAGGATATCTTTTTGTAAGTATACTTTTGGGATTTATGTTTTTTCTCAGACAGGACAGTGAAGATTGACTGGACGTGAGTGGGACTGGGGATTGGTAAAAGTGGATAGGATTCGTAAAAGACCACAAGCTGGATTCAGTCCTGGGTACTCATGGGCACTGTGGTTGTCCAGTTTTTGACAACACATCCCTGTGTGTTTGTGTGTGTGTGTGTGTGTGTGTGTGCGCAGAGTAAGTTTGTTTGTGCAGAGATAGTGTTTCACAACTAAAAAAATAAAAACCTCAGCATCAGAGTGGTGGTTTCTGAGGGCACAGAGAGCTCAGTTAGAATTAGCTGTCAGTTTGCTATTCGGTCCATGTTACACCACGTTACATCACTCTTTTTCCAAGCAAAAGCACTTGGTGACCTCGAACAACACAGCTATGAGCTGAAATGCCCTGAAATATCCCTTAAGATGCATTTTTTTTCTCTCCTGTAAGAGCACGCCTACCTGAAAGGCAGAGAGATCCAGAAGGGCGAAGCTGTTGAGGAAGCGTACACCCTGCAGGGCGACCTGGATGACTGCTGGGGTGTAGGGCTCCTGGGGGCAGCTGAGGGCAGAGGCTGGGGTGGGGGCACTGGAGGGGGTGGTGGTGGTGGTGGTGGAGGAGGTAGTGCCGTGTGGGACCTCTGGCAGATAGCTGTGCAAAAGGATGCAATAGAGCATGTGCAAAACGCCCACCAGGTCAATGGAACGCAGCAGGGTGGTGAGGCCCGTCGGGTCCTGGCGCTTGTTGTCAAAGATGCTCAGGGACCTGCAGAAAGGGAGACATAATGGTCCATCTTCTTTGAAATCCTTAATTACTTTTCTCTACAATCCCTTCATTTCCTTTGGGACTGATACAGTATACAGTATCAAACTATCAATCAATCCATCTATGTAGGATGTTGCTGTATACATCAAAATACACCATAATATAATATGAACATACAGAAGTGATGAGTGTAGAGAGGACATTCTCCCTGAAAGGAAAGGCATGTTTAGTATGTGGGTACAAGGGGTGTGGTGAGGACCGTGAGTTGCTGTGTTGCAATTTAGTCAGGGCATTCATCTTCAGTGAAGGGCAGGGGAATAAAAACATCTTTTTTTTCCACTAGGCAGTCAGTGGGCTTCATGGGCCAGGATGCTTAATCCTACGTCTCATTGGTGCCAAGCAGAAATGGACAAACACACACACACACAGACACAAAATACACACAGAAACACACACACACACACACACACACACACACACACACACACACACACACACACACACACACAGAGAGAAAGAGCCAGAAAACCCACAGAGTTTTTTAGGCCTTATGCTTTTGAAAAACATTTTTCATCCTTTTGCATTTGTGTACTAGCATGCCACATCATTCTAGCCACACAAACACACACATAAACCATGACAACTCTCTCATTCCCTTCATGCCGGACTGTTTCTCACTGGTGGTGAATGCAAAAGAATTCACCCGCGCTTTCTTTGTTTACGCAGAGCTCAATCTAAATCAGCGCCTCTCAAAACAAAGTCAAAGGAGTGTGACGCGGCGCGCTTCTGCAGCCTGCCAGGAGCTATGGGCCACAACACAGACAGGCAGCCAGCCCAGGCAGCGGACAGCTTGGAGAGACACACAGACATGTCGCTCAAAGGGGGGTCGATCTTGCACCCACCCATTCATCTTCCACTTCATTGGTCTTTCTCACACTCAGTCGGTGTATCGCTGTCTCTTTCTCCATCTCTCTCTTTCTCTTGCGCACACACACACACACACACACACACACACACACACACACACACACACACACACCACACACACTCACACACACTCACACACACTCACACACACTCACACACACTCACACACACTCCCTCTTTTTTTGGGAAGCCACAGAGAGGCTGGAGACCAAGGATATGAGAAGAGGAAGGAGAGCCACTCTGGAGAAGGGATATAAATATAGCTACTGTATATAACGTTGGGCAAGGTGGCATCTGAACAGCATTGGATTGCATGGCTCAGATGCTTCCCACTGGCTCAGAGGCCAGAGAGTGGAATGAAGAGAAGAGAAGAGAGTGTGAGAGAGAGAGAAAGAAAGAGAAAGACAACGAAAGAGAAAGAGACAAAGAAAGAGAGAGTGAGGGGGAGAGACAGAGAGAGAGAGAAAAACAGTTAAACAAGGTTGAGTCAGAGCCAGAACACTGAGAGACAGACACTGGCTGGACTATGTGGCATTCTGTTACATGCCCCAGAGATTTAAGCAGGAACTTCACACAAGCATCAACAACACACACGAGCTTAGGTACACACTCCTGAAAGGATAACAAAAGATAAAGAGGACTGTGTGTGTGTGTGTGAGAGTGTAAATGAGAGACCAACATACACCCATCACTGGGATGAGGATGTTAATGAGCTCTGCATGATGCGAGTTATATTTGCTACTGCTGACATAAGAGTCACAATAATCCGGCTGAATGAGGTCAGAATGAAGCAGATAGTGGTTGTACAATTTACACAGAAAGAGAACAGTCTGAATATGCTAGCAGAAAACATGTTCTCATCAGTTAGGCTGTTAGGCATGCAAGTGCGCACTGAAGTAGGATGATTTAGCCTTTCGGGGGGATCGGGTATTTCTCGCCCAAGAAAGTGTTTAATATTCTGACGGATTACACTGTTTCTTGTTCCTGACACAAAAAAAACTATGTTTTCATGTGTTATTTAACATCACGACTAGAGTGGGTCTAGCATAATAATTTTTTAAATATATAAAATTATAGCCTAATTGGTCAGCCTCAGAAATGTCTTTGCATAAACGTAGCCTTTGTGTGCCCACTGTAACAGAACGAACCTGTGAGGCTGGGTGAGGCAGTATGTCTCTCTCCCTCTTGTCCTGGCTCAACTGAAGATGTTCCTTCTCCAACCTACAGTCGTCCTCGTCATCCATTTCTTTCAGAACAGCTTTGTCCATACTGCTTCTTGTCTTAGTGAATTAGCGAGCTGACCAAACTATCGATGTGGCTGATTTGTGTGCATGCTTCACATGTTCACACAAAATGCCCATCCATTCAAAATGTGTCAAGTAACTTTATACTGACAAAACAATGCATTTGTGTCGTGCAGGCCAGTCATTAACCGACACATAGAATCCCGTTATATTTTCCACTTGGGCTGAAGAAGCGGTGAAAGTGAAGTTTGCGCTTCACGCTATGATTGAACATTCCTTCGCTTCATTGTGTGGGTAGCCTGTGTGCGACACGACCCCAGGCCAACGGCCTAGGCCACTATTCCTAGACTTCATTTCTAACATCAAACAACTGCTGATGCAAGATTATAAATTTACTGTCATGTTGTGGACAGCATTTTTTATTTTTATTTTTGACCACCAAAAGTGGAGATGCAAATGCATCCCTGCTTCCGGCACCTGTGAAGCAGACTAAATAATCAGCAATTACAAAACTTTCACAGTCACACAGTGACAGTGGTTTACCAGAGAACTAAACAAAGTGAGAGTAAGAAGAATGAACAAGAAAGAGAGAGAAAGACAGAGCATGAGAGAATGAGAGAACGAGAGAAAGTGTGTGTGTGAGAGAGAGAGAGAGATAGAGAGAAATTAGGGCTCATCTTCTGGGATTTCAGGCAGCGTGTTTGCATGTCTTAGCCAGGACAACATCCTGCAGATTAGTGGGATTGGTAACATCATACCCCCCCGGCTGCACATTACAGGTGAACACACAGGAGCCTGACCACAAGACAGCACAACACAGACAGCACAGCATTCTCACTCAGAGAGAGAGAGAGGGAGAAAGAGAGAGAGAGAGAGAGTGTGTCTGTCAGTATATTGTTGTGTCTCAACACTATCTAGGCAACACTGTGTTTATGCAGTCATGCCAAGAAAGCACCTTTGAATTTGAATGAGATGGATTTTGACTTTTAAAGAGCGACACAGAGAAAACAATAGAGAGAAAGAGAGCTGTAGAGAGAGGTTGAGAGACTGATGACATAGCCTGTCTGTTCCCGTAGGGACTTGTGTGCGAGTCAGAGTGAGAGCCCAGGCGGAGAGAGAGAGTGTGTGTGTGTGTGTGTGTGTGTGTGTGTGTGTGTGTGTGTGAAAGATCTGTCTGTTGGACTCGTTTCTCCTTGACGTTCTCCTAGAGAGAAACACCAAAGGGCTTGAACGTCTCTTGGTCTGCAGCAGGCGTGACATGACACACTCACATGGCAGGCAAAGGGGAAAAGAACACCCTCTGTGACCCAAGAAATAGTGCCAAACGTTGCTGGATAGAAGGGGGTCTGACTAGCCCCTGAAAGAGAAACAGGACTCTGCTTTCTCAGGACTCTGTTTTCTTTTGACGCAGTAATTAGATTCATTGTGACCGACCCAAGCATACTGTCCATGACACAGTTGTCTGCCTAAACTGGACTTGACGAAAAGAAAATCGTATGTGTCTTCACACTGTGAAGAAAGATGGATTGAAAAGCGGACAAATCAACAACTGATCAAGAGACAAAACAAGCCGGAAAGCTCCCCATCTAATTCATTATAAAAATTAAAAAAAATAAAAACAAAGTTGCCATGTCCACTTGTCAGGCCAACTGTGAGTCAGTTCAGAAGTTTGTGCACAGGGCGCCAAATCTGTGGCGATCCGTTCTGATCTGCAGCGAGGCTCCTAATCCTTCCGATGACAGGTCATTATGCGAACGAGCAGCGCTTGGCTCCGCTGCTGTGATTTGCAACGGGAGACCCCGGAGCTGCTTGACCCCTGGATGGACCCTACAGGGCGAGCTAATACTGCAATGCCGGGGGTGGGGGGGGGGGGGGGGGGGGAGGAGTAGGTGGATGCCACCACCGCAGCACCAGGAAATGAACTGTTTCGGTACGCTAACGGGACTTCCCGTCGCTACACAAAAGAAGCTGTGCGCTGTGCCAATTTGGTGGCTGCCGGTCTTTGAACAGTTGAAGGGTGACCAGGAAAGCACGCTCTGATTAGACCTTCATAGAATTACTGTAATGTTGCCTGTGGTGAGTGTGCATGTCTATAAAGGTGCAAGAGAATCTGAATGCCAACAACTCTGCATTTGTGTGTTTGTGTGAGTGTATTAGACAGTGTGTGTAAGCTTTGGGTAATGCATATGTTTGCATATATATAAGTGTGTATAAAGTTTAGGGAGAGTGAGTGGATGAGATAGAGTGGATGTGATGTTGGTCTGTGTGTGTGTGTGAGTGTGTGTGTGTGTGAGTGTGTGCGTGTGTATTTGTTGCTAATGAGTGTATTTGCAGCATGTTGACTAGCAGAGTGTGAGATGGCTGCCCACCCCGAGGCCATTAGTAGTGTAGAAGGCTGCTGAAGGAGGGGAGGGGGGCGTTCAAGGCGCGGGGCTGCTGCCTTTTCTCACAGATATTCAGTGACACTCCGGTGGCACAGGCTGGAGCTGAGACAGCTGGAGTTGGGCAGCCTTACAGCAGGCAGCAGCTGGAGCCGGAGCTGAAGCTGAAGCTGGGGCTGGGGCTGGGGCTCAGGGAGACACTACCAGCACCACTGGAATTGCTACAGCCACCGCTACTGTTACTGCTGTTACCACTACTGCTGCTCCTGCAGAAGAGGACCAGTGAACAGTATTGTAAAGATCTGGCTTCACAATGTAAAAGTCCTTCCACTACCTTACTAAGACACAGCTCCTCTGCCAAACAGCTCAGTTAATCAGTGAAATTGTTTGCAAATGTCAGACCAATACATGGGAGCACTTTCTGAAGCCAGATTTGTACAGCTCTGCCATGTGAACTGTACATATCTGTGTGAGTGACAGTCCACAGCCAGTCAAAAGAGCTGCAAGCACCAAGGGATGTGGAAGTGCACTCCCACTTACAGGCTGGTGACTGAAGCAGAGTCTGCACGCGGTGTCCATCTTGGAACACTAGCAGTGGCATTGTTACAGCCACACCTACTGATACTACAGCTACTGCTACTGCTGCTGTTGTTGTGAAGATCACATATATGTAAGTGTGAGACACAGTCAAAAGCCAGTCAGCAGAGCAGCTTTTGCTCAAGGATCTAATGGAAAAGACCTGTGCACTCGTGAACAAACACACACACACACACACACACACACACACCACACACACACACACACACACACACACACACACACACACACACACAACCACACACACAAACACATCTGGTCCATCAGCTCATAATATACCATGAACTACTGCATGTGAAACACTTCCAACTTTGTGGCAATTACTTCTTGTCCGAAATGCTGTGTGACGGGGTGAGTGAGAGACGATGAGGATCGCTGCGGGGGTTGGGCTACCAACGTCAGAATAGAGATGCTTCAGCTGAGGGGGGGGAGAGGTCAAAGGTCAGCAGAGGGGTATCATTCTATGTGACTGTGTGGTTAGCCTCTGTCAGCAGGAACACAAAACATCACTTCCAGGAGAACGTTCCCTCACACCCGCATGCACGCACACACACACACACACAAATGCAGACACAGAAACACATACGCACACGTACACTGGAGTACACCATGTACACAGACACAGTCTAGAAGACCTGTCTCTTCAACATACACACACACACAAGACACACACACACAGTCACAAACACACACACAGACAAAGACACAGACACACAGTCTAGATGACCTGTCTCTTCAACATACACACACAAGACACACACACAATCAAAAACACACACACAGACACAGACACACAGTTTAGATGATCTGTCTCTTCAACATACACGTGGGTGGGCTAGACAATGGCGTTTACAGTGGGAGGCTGAGCAACAGGAGATGGCTATCAGCTCAGACCTAAATGACTGACAGAGTGAAAGATACTGTGTGTGTGTGTGTGTGTGTGTGTGTGTATGGTGATTTTGAGTGATTGGTGCTCGGTCTGTCCCCATGTTGACGCTAAACAACCAGTCTTAACAGGACCTCTGTCTTGGAGAAGATAACAGAGGATCACACCTCTCATTACAGATAGACAGAGACATATGCCTTTAGACAGGATGTTTGGGCAAAGATGGAATGATGGAGAGAGAAAGAGAAGGACAGAGAAGGAATGAAACGGTGAAGAACACAAAAACACTGACATACACAGACAAAAATAATGAGAGCAGAAAGAAAATGAGATTAACAACAAACTCAAGTATAGTCCGTTTCAAGAGTTTGATTACTAGTGCTATGGTTGTTTACATAGGGTTTCCGTTTTAACATTTAAAAGACTCTTCCCTTTAGTTCACATTTTCTGATGTTTTCGGAGGAAGAGACTGGGAACAAAATACAATGCCCAGGCTTTGGTTTAGTTTTCCCGCTGAAACAGTCTATGTACACGAAGAAAAAAAAAATTAAGAGGCAGTAAGAAAACCAGAACGACTTCAGAGACAGGGGATCACACGACGACAGCACAACTTCAGAGACAGAGGAGAGAGACAGGATGGCAGGAAGGCTACGTGAGATGGCGACAGGTAAAGAAAAGTGTCAGACAGCAGTGACATAATCAATCCTAAGACAGTGAGTTTTGCAGAAGCACTGGTGGACCACAGAGTGCTTGGTCTTTTCCCAAGTAAACATTCCAAACAGTTTTTTTTTTTTTTCCCCTCAAAGACCTCAACTTGTAAGTTTGTGAAATGCGCATTTTGTATGAGATTTTGACCTCTGCTCACTGATTCCATACTCACATTCACTCAAATTTCCATACTTTTCCAGGTCTGGAAAACATTTATCCATTCAGAATTCCATATATTCCCAGATTTTCCAGCAGAAGCACCAAGGGATCAGATTATGGGGTTCCACTTACCGGCTGGTGACAGTGAAGCAGAGTTTGCACATGACATACAGCAGTGCGGCAGCCTGCTCTAGGAAGGCGGCCATCTTGGGACTCTCATCCACGGGACCCTGGACAGACAGGAAGCAGCCGTAGAGCTTATCGATCAGGCCCATGTTGACCACGTAGCTGAAGGAGACCAGATAGAAGACACAAAACAAAGAACAGCAAGTCAGACCCAGAGTTGCACCTGGATGAGAGAACCAAATGGAAAGGAACTCACAAAACACTGGTCCCAGGAGATACAACATTTCGTAAAACAATTAAATTCCGAAAGATGCCATGAAAATATTTTCCGAAAAGCATTCCAGATACCATATATCTAACAATAGAACAAAGCCTTAGTATTCATCAAGACACACATGATGTCTGGCATCGATTAACTGATGAGATGGTGTTTTATGTCAAAGTACCCGCTACTTCCCACACAGCTCTTGTCCCTTTTTCCTACCAATGTCACTCACAGCTTTAGTAAGTGCCCAGTAAATCTAATTTCCCAAAAAACACTAGTGAGCTCAGAACGCAACAAAATAATCTACTCCAATTGATTTGATTTCTGCTGATTCCCTCCATTAGCCACCCACCTCTGACAGAAAAGATCAAAAAGAGAGACAATTTTTCAGGTCCCTCATAATTTGTAATTTCAACGTAGTGTCAGAAGTTAAAGCGACCCATTAAAGCGACCCGTTAAAGTTCAACCCATAGCATTGCAACCCATAGTCCTGTTGTTCAAGGTCAGCGCTGTCGGTAGGAAAAAGAACAATGACATTTGGTACAACATAGGCCGAATAGTGAACCAGCAGCTAACGGTAACTGAAAGAGGCATAGAGACTCACTTTCAGTGAACAACAGAGCTATGGGTTAAAATGCTCCGGAGCATCTCTTTAACAATAAGGAGCCTCGATGGCATCCTGGGTCATCATGCTGGGTCACCCTGGTCTTCTATATTGCCCATTACACTTGGGACTCACAAGTGATCTTCCTGGTAACAGCGTTGTCTGGGACATCCCAACACGAACCGGATGCCCCCAACAATTAGCTTCGTTCAGGGTTAAATGGCAATGAGCCCAATTACAGATAGTATGCCATCCTTCACTGTATTCGGTTTCCCTCTAGATAAATACTACTCTTCTGCCTAATGTAATGTGCAGTAGTGATGGAGTTAGTGTCTAACTAAATGGCATGCAAATGTAGAGATTGTCAGGAGATACCACTGGTAACTGATAATATTTAAAAAAAAAAAAAAAAAAAAAGAAAGAAAGAATCGAATTGGATTACAGTGATTACTGTTGCACATGCATTTAACGGCGAGCAACGCTGACTGAGAAACAAGATGCCGTTACATCAACATTGTCTCATCTTCCCTGTCCTCTGCCCAAAAAAAAGAAAATAAAGGAAAAAAAAGAGCAAAAAAATTGGTCACAAAGGCCCTTACTGTAAGCAGACGCTCCATCGTTTACACGGCCTCGCGGCTGAAATCGGATCAGTCACCCACAAGGCCGCTGCTCGGGGTTATTACGCCGATATCTCTAATTTGTCTTCTGCAAATGACAGCTCTCATGCCGCACATCTCCCCTCCCTCACGGCTACAAATCACCGGTAATTATGCCATTAAGGGCCCCCGGCTGGAGCAAGCTGTGCCAGCCAGGGCGGGGGTGGGAGGGGCAGAGAAGTATGGGGGGTGGTGGTGGTTGTTAGGGTGGGGGACTGGGATGGGGGGGTGGGGTGGGGGCTTAGTCCTGACCCAGAGCTGTCTAAGAGCTCAGGTATGAGCTCCGCCCAAAGAAATACGGCAGGTAGGTTAAGCCTAGTCAATCAGAAAACCTCCCACGGGCTGAGCAGTTGAACGGAGTTGGGTGGTGGGGTGACGGGGTGTGTGTGGTTGTCTCTGTGTGTGTGTGTGTGTGTGTGTGTGTGTGTGTGTGTGTGTGTGTGTGTGTGTGTGCGCGCGTGTGTGTTGGGGGGGGTGTTAGGACTGGAGACACCATTCAGCCATGTCATCATTTTGATTCTTCTCAGGCATGCTCTTCTTTCGCCGACCGCCTTTTCTTTTCCTGGCTCTCTTTGTTTGGGTTGTCACTCAAACAGGGTTCTCCCAGTGCAGTGTAATTATGCCTTAGCTCCCTACAACCTGCCCCCCACACACCCACCATCCCGGCCTGCTCAACAGGTCAGTCAACACTTGAACCAAAGTCTCTTATCAGAGCCTCTCTCTCTCTCACACACACATACACACACATACACACTGCTCTCTCTGCCTCTGAGTTTTTCCTCTCTCTCTTTCCCTCTCCTACTCTCTCTCTCTGTCTGCGGCTCCGCTGAAGCTGAAAAAGAGCTTTGCACACATCATTGTGCAGCCCTTTCAGTGTCTCAGTGGCTGCCCTCAAACACAGAGCTGTTCTGTCGCGTCTGTGCTGTGCTGTGGGTGGCACTGTGGGAGTCAGGGCTTTCCAGGGGTCGCCCATGGGAAGTTAGCTTTTTTTTTTTTTTCTTCCTTCATTAAGCCTTACCTGGTCGAGGTACCTGCCAGGTGAGAATATTGAAAAAGGTTAGGGCTTTTTTTTTTTTTTTACTTATTTACTTACTTGCTCATGATCAGTAGACAACAGGTCCAGGGCAATAATAATAATAATCATTGAAAAGAAAAGAATAAATAAATAAATAAATAATAATAATAATACAAAAATAAATAAATAACTCTAACCTTCATAAATTAAACCAGTGTTTAACGACAGTTCCACTCTCTCATCCTTACTCAAGTTTTCCCAAACAATCCCCTTTGCACTTGGCATCAAAACACATCCTTGTATAGTATAAGCAACAGCTTGGGGGAAAAATAGCTTTTCAAAGGAGGGAGTGAGGGAAGATTTTGCTACTGACAACCTTCTGCTGACAAGCCTGCTATGGCATTCACCGGCCTCTGTCTCCAGAGACTCCAGTCCCATTGGTTCTGACAAAGAAGCCATGTTCAACAAATGGGGAAAAAAGGGTAAATCTCACATCCATGGCCCTCACATGACCCCATCCTCCCCTCCACTTTCCACTGTCTGTGACCTAAGAGTGTTTTTTTTTTTTTTCTTTTTCTTTTGGAGGAACCAAAATATCTTTCGTTAGTAACACATGCTTACATCTTCGCGAAACGACACAGCCAAAAACTTGCATGGGGAGGAAAAGACACTAGAGATAGATGAGACACTGTCCATGGCAACGGGAGCAAAGCACTGCGATTCCGACGGCTGATTCCTGACCGCGCGCCAAGCTCGTCCTCCGCTGAGAGGGGAGGTCAGCGCGTCGGCAGCTGCTGCTCTGTCCGCACAGAGCAGACAAGCTGAGCGCGATGACTCATGGAAGCGGAGCGGGAGGAATGGTGGGAAGCCGGAGTTCTTCCTGGACTCCGGGGGCATCTGCCTTTCCTCAGAGCCGGAGCCCACACTCCCTGCACTGCCGCCTCCGCTCCCGAGCTCCCGGTTCAAGGGGGGAGCGGCAGAGAGCGTTCCAGGAGTCGGGGACGTTTTTCTGGCCGCCGCTCACGGATCTGAGGCCCAGAGACACGACAGAGGATATGAAAGAAAAAAAAAAGAAAAAAAAAAAAAGAGCATGTCTCTGCCTCTGAGTTTTTGATCCATTAAGTGCAAAAGAAAGTTCCAGGGTTTAGTATGGTGCTGTGAGAAGAAACCATGGCCAGGCAGCACGGCCATCCAGCAGCAAAAGGAGTCAGAATGAGGTGTGTATCTGACACTCTGAGGCTGGTTCTGTCGGATTGAGAATGAGCAGAGTTTTGGACGCCCCTTCACGACCTCCACCTCAAGCCCGCAGCACACAGACACCAGGCAGGCGGCTGGACTCACAGCATCTGGGAGCCTTCCTCTCTCTCTCTCAAAGAAACTTTTCCAACTCTCTCATATCTAGCCCCTATGATTTACTCAAGCAACATAACCTTTCTCCCTTCCGGTGACGAGGCAAAACTAATCAACAGGGAAAGAGTATTTACTGCTCCGGCATGAGGACGCATGAGGCAGTGGGTCTGTGCTGTAGCGACAAGGGTCTTCTGAGGACGCTGGCAGGGGTTAGCTTTAACAAGAGACATTTGAAGGTCAGACATGGCTGGAACTGGAATGAGGACATTGGGGATTTCTGTGATGCTGTAAGGGTCAAATGAGGGTAACACTACAACATCAAGCAGCCACTTCACCATCAAGTGTCTGTTTCTTCCTCTCCTCTCTCTCTGGATTATTAAGAATTGACGATTGGATCTCTTCATGGTTGTACCAGGAAGCCTACAGTGAGCAGAGAGCATCTTCAATGGTCATGGAGGCTCAGATGTTCAGAGTAGCAGGTGCTTTAATAATGTGTTGTCAGATGCAGTTTTACTTTTGCACAAGAACAGATGTGGTTTGAAACAAAGCCAAAATAAAACTTACATGAGCAAACAATTAGTGTGTGTATGTGTGTGTGAGTGAGTGAGAGTGGGAGAGGGAGAAAGAGAAAGAGAGAAAGAGAGAGAGAGAGAGAGAGAGAGAGAGACAGATAGAGAGAAGGGCCCTGTGGTTGCAGCATTGGTACCACACTTGGGCCCAAGTGCCAACAGGAACTGTGGTTCATGTATGACCAAACGGGCAATTTTCCAAACCCCCCTCCCGTCTCTCTCTCTCTCTCAGTCACTCACTCACTTTCTCCACGAAGGTGAAATGGCCAAAATAACTTTGCCTTACTTTCAAAACAAAGATATGCACATACAGATTCAAACAGAGATATGCACGTACCTGATGAGGTCTTGGGCTCGTGTGTTGAAGCTGTCAGCGCCAGAGGGCTTGCTCTTGGTGTCAGGGGAGGTGATGCGTGGGCTGTCTACGCCACCGCCCGACTCCAACTCAGCCGAGCGAAGGCAGCTCAACACGGTAGCTGTGGTATGCAGCAGGCTTGTGGTCAGACCCTCAAACACCTGCTTATTGACACTTCGCCCAAAGATGGACTTATCCTCGTCTGGCACATACAGCTGGGAGGGAAGGGAGTAGGAGTAGGAGTAGAAGGAGAAGGGGGGGGGGGGGGGGGTAAGAGGAGAGATGGAGAGAAAGATGTTTAAAAGAGTAAAACCTCCTGGTTTATATGGACAGACAGAAAGCTCCAAAGAATTAGGATATGGGAAAAAGAACTGGAAAAGGATAATACAAAAGAGAGAAAAAAGAAAGAGAGAGAGAGGGAGAAAGAGAGAGAGAGAGAGAGATAGAGAGTGACAAGAGACAGAGAGGGGGGGCAGTTAAATCTGTGTTTATTTAGGAAGTTGAGCCTCAAGGACTGCAGAGAGATGAGAGCACTGGAAGAGTTAAGGCTCATTCAGGACCTGGCAACCTCAGACTCCTTAGACTTGTTTGCTCTTCATGTCATCTTTCAGTAAAGCCGACCTGCCTCCCTTAGACTGTGCCGTCCCAACATGCCCTTGGAATCTCCATATCATATAACATCATGGGAACTGACTTAAACTCATACACAACTGTAATTACTCATTCAGCCATGATCAAAAAAATGAAAGGAACGAAAGACAAAAAAAAAAATCTATCAAGATAAAGACAAAGTCAAGTTTGAGATTTCGATACAATTTCATTAACTTCTGACTCAACTTTACCTAAACTCCAGTTCCTCTAAAGAACATTAGAGAACATGATGTATAACCACTGGCTATACCATCGTCAAACCATCATAAAATACTCTCTTCTGTGGCTGCAGAAACCTGGGGAAAAAAAGCCTTCTTGCAGATGCTCACGGTGCCCTCCCATGGCCTTTCATTTGGATTTATGGTGCAAAATCCTGTCTAAGCACATTTGCTAAACTTTAAGCTCCAGGGTAAAACCAACTTTGGACAATTCGATGGCATGTGCTAAATCCTCAGATGAACTTAGCCCCTAGTGAGCATAAACATGGCCGCTTGAAACTACAGTGCCTTATTTTGGTCACTGGCCTCTCCTACTGGTTCCATTCTCTTTTCAACTTGCTATCTCATCTCACCTTGACCATAAGATCGGTGGCAGCAGGCCCCAATTGACAGTGTCTGTCCTACCAATGATGGGTCACAGCCGTCAGATCAAAATACAGCGGCTTCGAATGTCTCCTGTGAATCCTTGGGATAGGCAGCAGTCGTGTCAACCTCAACCTGCATTTTTAAAGGGAGTCCAATTAAGAGCTGTGGGGGGGTGGGTGCCGTGTGGTCAAAGGTCCATTAGTCTTACTCTGTGGAGAGCAATCCTGATCCATGACGCAGACATGAACAACGCTAGAAGTGTCACTGCATTATTCAACAGGGTTCTGCCGCTTAATAAGTTGTCAGTTAAGGCAAAGGATGACGTAGTTTACTGGGACCGTGCCAAGGACCGGTATCTTAGATGTCTCTGAAGGCTGTGCCAAGGTGGACCCCAGTCCGCTATATTGAAGCACAAGACCAGCAACGTATAAGTAGAGATCAGGTAGGGGCTGAAGGTGGGCAAAAGAGATATTTTCAACTGCACTAAAATCTCATTTAAATGGCCTGTCTGTGTGTCTGTATGTGGGCACTAGTTTCAACTTCTTATTTTTCAAGGAAGCACGAAAACATTTATAGAATATAAATGTATCAAACATACTGATATAAAACTTCACACATTCTTGCATCACATCACAGACATGTAGGCCTCTGAGGTGGTGGTGGTGGTGGTGGTGGGAGGGGGGGGGGGGGTGTTTGGCTCAGACTCAGGTAGTCAAAAGTCATACAGAAACGTAAAAGCATCAACTGCAGGATAGACGAGACGAGATGAGATGAGGGGAGGGGGAGGGGGAGGGGAGGAGGGCAGAGGTAGCTCCGGCTACATTCTCCACAAATCTAATTACAGGGGGAGGTAGGGACGGACGCCAGGACTGCCCACACACACACACACAGAAAACACAGGCACAGACACATACAGACACATACACACACACACACACACACACACACACACACACACACACACAGGCACAGACACATACATACAGACACACACACACACACACACACAAAACACAGGCACAGACACATAGACACACACACACACACACACACACACACACACAGGCACAGACACATACAGACACACACACACACACACACACACACACACACACACACACACACAAAAACAAACACATACACACACAAAACTCCTTCATGCCTTCTGTTTACCTTTTAACCTGCTTCCTTTAGCTTTAACAGCACCCATAAATTTTGTTTATTTGTCCAGGTTTTGTAACTCGGAACTTCACAGGCAAGTTAAGAATGAAACTTTTTTAATGTCAAATGTGCAATAGGATTAAACAGCACGGCAAACTTTTGCGTAAAGTTTTGTGTTTAGACAGTTGATGCAAGTATTCTTGCACATGGACGCCTGTAGGCCAAATCCCACACAATCTCAGTCTCTTCTTTCTGTCTACTAGTTTTTCTTTTTTCTTGCTCTCTCTCTCTCTCACAAACACACACACACACACACACGCACTATTTGCCTTTTAACCTGCTTTTTTTCACCTTAACAGCATCCGTAATTTTTATTTATTTGTGTAGGTTTTTATTCAGCATACCAGAAAAGCTAAGAATAAAACTCATGTAATGAAATGCATGCATGAGAATTAAAGTGGGAAAACCTTTGAACTAAGTTTGTCTTTAGATACCCGACATGATGCAAGACTGCATGTATCCTTGGATATGCAAACCAAAGCCTGTAGACTGGAAACTCATCCAGTCTGTCTGCCTCTCTCTCTCACACACACACACACACATACACACACACACACACACACACATGTGTACACACACACACACACAGACCACAATGCCCTCAGGAAATATGCCTGCTTTAGATTGGAACTCAGGACAGAGCAACTAGGTTCTAGTGGAGCTTGTATGTTTGGTGATGCTGACAGTGGTCTGTTGTGCATTTCAACTTACATGTATACACATTCTCTCTCTCTTTCACTCACACAAACACACACACACACGTGCACACACACACACACACACACGCACATACAAACAGCAGCCACAGGCACGCACACAGTCTCAGGAGTGTGTATCAGGAGTACATGCAGGATTTCTCTGAGTCTGCCTGTGGCTGCTGTCTGTATGTGGTATGTGTGTGTGTGTGTGTGTGTGTGTGTGTCCTGGGCGGCCGTTGTGTTTACAGACCCAGCGCAGAGGTGCTGAGGGACACGGTGATGCAGGCCTGGCTGAGCTCTGGTGTGGGTCTGACCTACACAAAACACTGGGGCCTGGCCTCCGTCTGTCACACTCTACTGCCTCAGGACTGTCTACACGCCTGGGAATGGCGTGCCTCTCTTTGGCTCTCTCACTCTGTGTGTGTGTGTGTGTGTGTGTGTGTGTGTGTGTGTCTGTCCTCCCCACCAGTCACTGTGTGTGTCTGTATTTATCTCATACTGTTTATATGAATACATGTCTGTATGCTTGCATTCATGTCAGTGTGACTCTATGTGTGTTCACGTCTGTACGTGTACATGCCTGTCCTTGTACATGTATGCATGCATGTGTGAACATACTGTCTATAAACCTGCATGCATGTCTGTGCATCTCTGCGCATTATACACAGTATGTACATGAATGTCTGTCTATACATGTTAGCCTATACATTTTTGTACAGCTGTCTGCATGGATGCACTTTACATAGTGATGTGCCCATATACTTATGTTTGTGTATGTGTACATTTGTAAATGTATATGTGTGTGTGTGTGTGTGTGTGTGTATGTGAGTAGCTGTAAGTTAGGTCACATTTCTCCACATTTTTCTGGTTCATTACAGCAGCTAAACAAAGCACGAAAATAGCCTGGGTCTCCAAGGAAACAGAGCCTTAACAAAACGTACCTACGCATCAACATTGATACATCACGTCCAGCAGAAGACGACAAGTGTGCAAGTGTCTCTACAGTGCTTCGAGAGCAAGATAAAAAAAGAATTGCAATCAATTCTGTGACTATGAGAGTGTGTACACATTGTTTGAGAGGCACACACAATAAATAATATGAATTGTGAAATGTCTGTTGTGAAATGACAAAATGGTGTTTACATTTTACCGACTTCAGTTTACAGCTCTTGCAATGCTGTAACATTGTGTATAAACTTGTTGAAGTATATAAAAAAGGACTTCACTTTCAATAAAGAGACTTGCGTCAGAACTTGGATCACTATGAGAAGGGTTTCATTCTCAACTTTTCCAGCCTTCACAATCCCCACGCCAACCTCTCGCCTTCCGGAGGATTCTCTATGGACACTACAGGCAACTAACACCTGTCTATACGACTTCCTAGTTTGGGAGTATCGATAAGGAGTATTGATATCAGCTCACTATATTAATTTAACTCAGTAAAAAGTATCATGAAACAAATTCTTTCAGTGCCCATTCTATGTATCATTTAATATCTTAGTTAAATGGCATATCATTTACTTAGTGACTCTTTTGACTAGCCTGACAAGCTTGACTATAACATCAAAAGGGATAGTCTGGACATGACCGATAGACCAGGCTCAATCCTAAGGGCAGAATAAGCGGTAGCCTTTCAAACTGCCTCTGCACGCAATGGATAGCACTACGACCTATCAGAGCAACGTAGGCAAAACAGCAAATACAGCATTCTCTGAAACGGATAACCTTTTTTCTGCTCAACTTTCAAAGAAAAGCCCAAGTCTAGCTCTTCCAAAGTCCATTGTTCTTTAGCTACAGTCATCTCAGTTATTTTGCACCGTCACAGCCCTGTCGTCATCTTGCTAAGCCCTCCCAATGACTCTCTACTAAGATAGAGCGTTGCGGTTTGTCCTACCGAGCCTTGGTAGAAGACCTACAGAGGCCATATGGTGCGTAACTAAACGTAACTGCAGAGCAAAACTATTTGCTACCGCTAGAGCAAATTTATAGATTTCTATCTTTTGACAGCTGCAATCACAGAATTGTTCCAAATGTGGATGGTGTAAATACAAGCATGCACATAACTTGCTGCTAATTTAGATGTTGCTACGCAATGTTTGGAAACTGTAACGTCTTTTCAGTGATGTCCTCCACAAGTGGGTCAAAGGTCATGTTGAAGTTTAATCAGAGTTACCGTCCTTCCTCTGACCCCTTAGCCCTGAACACTCAAAGACAACCATGAATTCATGCCAGTTATAGGGATACTCCAGGGTAAATCAACTCACAGTCCTGCTGTTTCTCGTAACCTTTTCCTACCGACAGCACTCAGTGACCTCGAACAACAGGGCTACTGGTTGACCCGGATTATCCCTTTAAGTCATTTACATTTACATTTATGCATTTAGCAGCTGCTTTCATCCAAAGCGACTTACATGTTGTCAAATATCAATTGTTCAGGGCCAGTCTCTGCTAGAGCAACTTAGGGTTAAGTGCCCTGCTCAAGGGCACAAAAGTGGCAGCTTCGAACCCACAACTTTTCAGGCTACTTGCACGCTAGCCAGGTTCCTTAAGCACTATGCTACCATTGCCCAGTCTTTGAGGATACAGTCCTTGGGATTCAAACCATGAGAGGCCAGTGTATTTGTGTGTTGCTGTTTTGAAAGGTGAGCGGCAGACCTACCGATAACTGATGCAGCAGCAGGTCCATGAGGAGGGTGATCTTGTTACTGTAGAGCACATAGGTGCAGTTGGGGTAGCAGCGTGAACAGGCCAGGAAGTATGTGTATGCAGCTGCACAGAGGGACCTGGGCATTCAGAGAGAGTGGATAGAGAAGAATTGGAGGAGGAGAGAGGGAATGAAGAGTAGGTGGAGACAAGAAAAAGAGAAAGAAGAAACTGATTAGACGACAGTCAGGAAGTGCTCTGAATTACTCTTGGGCCGTGTGACATCGCTGTCGTCATTGCAGCGGCCCTGCTCCGGAGGCTTGAGGGGGGTGGGGGACATGAAACCCAATATCAGTTGTGCTTTCCACAAAACCAGGTGTGCCTGCAGAAAACTGTTTGGCTGTTAGAGGTGTGAACAAGACGTACCGACCAGATTACACAACAACAGAGCAGAGGGTGTGTGTGTGTGTGTGTGTGTGTGTGTGTGTGTGTGTATGTGTGAGTGTGTTAAATCTGACAATCACTGTGGACATTCTCTGGGCCCATTCCACAATATCCTCCCACTGAAATCTCCTTCTTACAACTGCACAACAAGAGGTGTGAGTGTGTGTGTGAGTATGTGTGTTGGAAGGGAGTGATGGGGGTTAAGGGGGGGTTGTCTACACCCAAGGGCTGGCTAACTATTCCCACTCCAAGGAGATAAGGCCCCTTCCCCTGGGTCGCCTGTCAGTGTCCATAGGGGCCCAGACAGAGAGAGCGAGCAAGAGAGAGAGAGAGAGCGAGAGCGGGAGAGAGAGAGAGAGAGAGAGAGGGCCAGCCTCCCAGTCCTGCAGCCTCTGCAGTATGTCTGCTCAACCCTAGTCTGAGCGAAGAGATTAATGCAACAGATAACTGACCAATCACTCCACTCTGAGACCGCCTTTCTCCTTTCCCTTCCCCTGCTGCCTCCTCCTAACCTCCACCCCCAACACACACAGACACACACACACACACACACACACACACACACACACACAGTCACCACCCCCCACCTCCCTTCTTTCATCAGTTAATATTTTCTGACAACTGTATATTTTAACCCAAAGCAGAGTGGCGCGCCGTATCTGCCTGCTGCAAGAATGGAATCCCACTTTCCTATTGGAAAGTAGGCCATGTTTATACCCAACCATAAACATTTTGATATCTACCGCAACCTTCGCCATCTGCTACGGATTTTCGGCCAAACCTTATTGGCATCCGCAGGAAAAATAGTCAAGGGGCCTGTGCGGGCCCACTGTCTGTCGATACCCACCCCACCATCAACCAACCCCCCCCCCCCCCCACGCCCAATTCCGACAAAAAGAAACACAGCCGTTGCCACTGGCAGACAGATCACAAAGATACCAGTGCTCTGGTGGTGTAAAGCTGTCAAGACATGGAGAGAGAGAAAACCAAGGGTGCAGAGCTGTTGGGGTGGGGGGTGTTTGAGGTAGACTTGGGGGTGGGGGGGGTGCCTAAATGCCAGGCTGGCTCTCGGGAATCAAGGCCCAGACTGCTCGGTCAGGGTTTCGCTTAAGCGGCACACTCGCTGCAGCTCGCACCAGTTTTGCAAAAAGAAGAAAGAAATCGAAAAAAATTGTGCACGGCAGCAGTGTTTGTGCAAAGCACACAAGGAGGTGGCGTTACAGTGAACACATTTTTACGCCCTTCAGAGTCCAAAGCGACAAAGGAAGACCTGGAGCCAAAATGAAGAATGATGCCATCATATGTCTTTGCCATGTCTTTCACTTTCCCGGATCCCTTCTATTCAATAGTTTCAAAAAAAACAACAAAAAAAAACTAGAGTGTCATCTAACACCCTTCATGCGATCCACGTGGGACTCTTGCGCCCTAACGGTGCGGCTGACGTGTTCTTTGGGGTTCCGTGCTGTCGCACCTCCGCAGACTGGGTGCTGAAAAGGAGCTATGTGAAGGGGAATGGTCAGGGTCGAACTGATGGAGATAGTGCTGGCCTTATTCAGGCAGGACTGGGGTAATCTGAGACAACACACACACACACACACACACACACACACACACACACACACACACACACACACACACACACACACACACACACGTCACCCACTCCCACCCCCCAAACTGTGTTCTCTGGGCAGCAGACCAGCACTGAGCTTGCCTGACTGACTTTCTGAAGGGGGGTGAGGAGGGGTGGTTAGGGAGGGGAAGAGAGAGAATGAGAGTGAAAGATGGGGGGCGGGGCGGTAGCATTTTTGCTTGAAGTAAGGAGACAA
>PYXC01002822.1:330000-377500 GCA_015244755.2 Tenualosa ilisha
ACATAGGACAACAAATATGGAGATCTGCACACAAAGCAGGGTGGTCTGGCCTGACAAACAAGGGCCAAGAGGATCGGGAGATCCAGAAATGGAAAGAGAAAAGCTATTTTAAAAAGGAGAGAGGAACAGAAAAAAAGCACTTGTGAGCAACACAGATGCGCATGCGAAGAGGATTTTGGAGTTGGCATGCTTTATTTCACAGTTAATGTTAAACCGATCCCGTAAAGGGTCAAGCAAACGGTGCTCGGCGAGCCGCGGTAAGGAAATGCCGCTGTGCGCTCAGTGTACGAGGAACTCGATATGGCCATTTAACTGACTGGGGGCTTCACAAACCAAAACTGTTTACAGACTGGACGTTTTTACTTGTGCCATAAAATTCCCCTCCAAAAGTTCAAAGTTGGGCTCTTTAAGTGAGCCATACTTTTAGGGGCTTGAGATCTGCCCCGGAGTCAAGAGCGCTGCCCTCTGCTTTGAGCAGAGGAAGGAAACGTCTCAGTGTTTGGCAGAGGGGTCTCCTCCCCCACCCCCCTTGACCCTCACAACCCCCAATCCCCCCTCCCCACACAAACCCTCCTCCCTTCACCACGGCAACAAACCACGTAAATCAGCAACTGGACCCCAAAGAGCGCTGCCAGTGAACCCTCTCTGTGAGGCATGTTAGTACCTGGGCCCTTGGGGGAGGAGAGGGTTAGCTGGTAGATTCAGAGGAAGAGAAGGAGGAGGAGGAGGAGGAGATGAAAAGAGGGTGCTGAAGCAAGAAAACACTCCTCTGAGACCAGGAACAGTCAGAACATTTACATTTACATTTATGCATTTAGCAGACGCTTTTATCCAAAGCGACTTACATTTGTCAACTATCAGTTACATCAGGGCCAGTCTCCCCTCGAGCCACTTAGGGTTAAGTGCCTTGCTCAAGGGCACAACGGTGGTAGCTGGGATTCGAACTTACAATTTCCAGACTACTAGCATGCTAGCCAGCTATGCCACCACTGCACCGGTAATTTGACAGACGGACAAAAAAAGTGCCCAAGTGCCAAAACTGGAATTCTGGACCACAAGACAAATAGCTGATATTATTGGTCGTCATTAATCTTCTGTATACTGGCTATAACAAACAGTGGTAAACATTTTGTCCTATATGCTTTGCTCACTGAGGGCACTTGCAATGACTTCATTAGTGTATGCATTATACTTAAAGTGGACTGGAAAAGTGGAAGGGTTTTGCTAAGTTTTACGACAAGGTTAAAAGGAAACCATCGGAGCAATGGACTGAACCTTTAGGAGTGAAAGCGTGAAGGCTTCTCTGAGGCATGTCAGTGCCTGGACCTCACGGGACGATAAAGACGAGGGATAAAGGAGAGGATGAGATAGGGGTGGGTGGAAGAGAGGAGAGGAAAAGAGAAGAGAGAGAGAAGAGAGAAAGAAAGTGTCGATGGAGCTGATGATTCACAAAGATGTGGGCTGTGCAAAAAATAAAACGCAGAGACAGGCAGGACACACTTAAAGGACAGACACACACGGACACACACACACACACACACGCACACACACCCCTAATGAGGTCAAGCTTTACTATGCCGTGTGACAAGCACTTGAGCCTGTGTTTTGTTTCCAACAGAGGATGAAGTGGGGTTTTTTCATGCATACGCGTGTGTGTGTGTGTGTGTGTGTGTGTTCATACGTGCATGTATTCGTATGTGTATGTGTGTGTCAAGTGGGTGCATGCTTGTATGCAAGCATACTGTGTGTGTATGTGTGTTACACCGGGCCAGTGCATGTTTGAACACATCTTAACAGAGGAAGCGCCCCACAAAATTACACCTAAGCTCCTGGCCTGTCAATCAGGAGGTCCGTCAAAGGCTGGCTCTGACGGATCCGGTGGCAGGAGAGGGTGGAGAGCTAGCAGGGGTTAAGAGATTGGAACATGCACGTTTGTCAGCCAAACCAAAGGGGACGTGTGTGATGCACAAAACGGGAGGATTAGCACCAAGATCCTTTGACAGCTCCGTCAGCCACTACCTGGAAAGGACTCCCAGAGAGAGATAGGGGTCTCCCGGGGGGAGAGTTGGGCTGAGGGGGGTATGCAAAAGGGTCCCAAACTCTCAATTTGTGATCAATAGGCCTCTGAAAACTTAGAAGTGTTTATCCGTCTCTTAGTACAGCCATCAGCGAGCCCTGCTAAAAGCCCAAAGGGGTTAGAGGGAGTTGGACAAGCCATTCAAAAATGTCCTTTCAGAAAAAGAGAAGAGGGTATTAACTATGTGTTGTGGAAAGCTGACTGCATGGAACATGACTACTTGAGATAAAGGATAGACACACTGACCTTGCTGACAGATCCATATGTGGACTGACCAAGCTTAGAGCCACATACAAAGGCCCATGAAGATGATGTGTTATTTAAATATTAGGCTTGCCTACCATCAGGATACTACACATTTTCGAATGATAAGACACAATCTTACCAAGCTCGTTTCACAGCTCTGCTGAAATCTACTGCTTTGTTGCTAAGGGAGATAGCGGAGAGATGATTTGAAACAGAATCAAAAGAGGGAGGGCTTGATTCACCCATTCATTTCCACAAGAGAGAGAAACGCAGAGACGCCCAAGAGATAATGCTTTTGGACTCGGTTACTAATGAAGTGTTAACTTCCACCGTAAGCCCACTCTGGCACTCGGCGGATGACACTAAAAGGTCCATGTGTCTGTCGGAGGTGGAGTGAACGCCATTAGCCCAGGGAGGGAACCTAGGCCGATTATCCACCCCCGCTGTTTTTTTACTCTCGACGTTCCTGCTCGACAAATGGCATTTTTACGCATCCCAGAGGCCGTGCTGTGTTATTGATGTTCGTCAAACTGGGCAACAGTAATGGGCCCTCCCTGTTGTTGTGGACAGCCACCATTAGTTAGGAGAGGAAGGGGAAAAAAAGATTGTGTGCAGAGCAAATTAGAACAACATTACACACCGTTTAAGCTAAATGGCTTCATTTCATGGTATATTTAATATCGCTCACAACCTTGACGTTTCTGAGGAAAGCAATGCTGAGAAACACAGAGAACGAAAGACCTGTGTTTCATTAACTTGACCCCAGCGGAGGACTGTATGTAGGGCAGCTCTGGCTACAGAACGTCACGGATTGATCTCTCAGGGATCTGCAACAATACACTGCTCTCCCGCCACGTCCATTGTTACCAAATGTTGCCTTTCCAATACAGCCAACAGGCTCACCCAAGGCCTCTCTGTCTCTCTCTCCCTCCCTCGTTCTCTCTCATTGCCTCCCTCCCATATTCTCTCACTCTTGTTCTCTAAACTCAGCAGTCAAAACATCTGGGTTTGATAGACCCTTTTCAGCAAACCACATCACAGAGGCAAGCCGGCAAGCGTGTTTGTTTGCAGCTCGCGTGACAGGGACCCTACACATACGTGGACAGAAACAAGGTGTTAACAAGCCGTTTCTGACCAAACAAAACAAGGACATGGAACAGGAGGAACGTCTCCCCTTGCAGCTCGCAGTGCCCAGCGCCCTGGATCCCACAGGGCCTGGGAGACTTCAAGTTAAACAAACACACAACGGGGTGCTGTCAGCAGGAGACACGCGACAACAAGCGCCTTTTAACAAATCTTTTCCAATGCGTCTACACTCAAGGAATGGCATATTCCAAGACAAATTTAATTCAGCTTTGAGAAGCTTGGAGCAACGGCACGCAGCACGCAATGACACAGTAGCCGAGTCCCCAACAATCTAAGCCGCAGCGCTGTGTTAAGCCTTCGCATATGAATCCAAGTAAGACCTTGGTCGCCGTGCTGTGGAATGACATGAAATACTCCGTCCGGATTAAGATATGAGGGAATATCGTGCTGCACATCATAAACACAAGCGGGCCTGACAGAAGGGAAAGATATGACTAATCCCTGGGCTCAGCAGAGAGCAGGAGGAGGAGGAGGAGGAGGAGGAGGAGGAGGAATGCCTACACTGCCCCGATGCTTGTCACTCCCTCTGCCAAACCCGCCAGTGACAGACTAACAGGATGAGAGGAAAAGAGGTCCTTTTATTAAAGAAGAGCGACAGAAACAAAGCAAAAGAGGGGGAGGGCGGGCGGAGGGTTCAAAAATACATCCTGCCACAAAGGCAGAAGACAGACAAAAGGGCAGTTGGTGGAGGTCGGTGTTTGCTTGGAGAGTGCAAGGGGATGACGGAAAAAAATTCGGAATTATAAAGCACAAACGCAGTAGTCCATTATTAGGTCTCAGCAACTTCAATCACTGCACCGCTGCTAATCAGAAGGCCAGACAGTATCAGTTAGCAATAGACAAGGCAGAGGCACGAGCCACGAGTGATTGGAAGGGTGACACTTCAACACTTGCCTCCCGTGAAGCACTCTAATTAACCAACATGAAAGCACAGAGCCGAGGAAATGAAGGAGAATGGACAGTGCTCCCAAACGCTTCTAAGCCAGATGGGGAGCAACCAGTCGGAATGATGATGGTGATGGTGATGGCGAAGAGCTGTACCATGGTCTGTGTGTCGGTCTGTCCATCACTAGCTGATTATAGGCAAACATGTAGCAGAAGTCATTCGTTTTCTACAAATAAAAAAGAACAGCACAACACAAAGCCCATATAATGCAAATGATTTAGAGAGGAGCTGAAGCACGTCAGGGACACACTCCGCAGCCATTAAATCTTGGAGTGGAGCTTTCTTTTTGCGGAAAACCCCAAAAACAGCAGAGTAAACACAGGGCTCACTTAGCGGAGTGGTCGGAAAGAGCATCACAGGGCCCCAAGAGCCTGTTTCTGGACCACAAAGAGAGCACTCGGAGAAAAGCGGGTCGACCATCTTATGCGTGTTTACGGGACATCAATGGCGGCCATGAAGGGAGGGGGGGTAGCTCTGAAGATGATTTGCGAGGGTTTATTTGGGTGGGCGAAACAATTAGAGGTCCGAGTTTACTCAGTCAAATGTACATGCATTCATTTTCCAGACAGGCAATGCTAAAAATCAAAAGGACCGCAGCGACCGCCAGAGGCATGTTTGTGTATAATAAGATCAGAGTACAATTCACGCAAAGCAGGGGGGGAAAAAAAAAAAGTTCTGATGATGCTAAATAAAACTCACATGGCCATGACGGTGGACAAAGTGAAGCAATGCCATTGGCTCTCAATAAAACAGACTGCTTTCATTCCCTGCTTTTGCTGCCCCCCCAGCCCCTCCATTGACTGCCACACCCACTGAGAACCCTGTCTGTCCGTCTTCCCTGACTGACACTGCCATGCGTACGCGATTTTTAATTGCAACCTTTCAATGACTGTAGCCAATGATTAAGACCTGAACAAGAGGGCGATAAGAGTCTTAAGCCAATTAATTACTCTAAAGCAGTCGTTTAGAGTTCTCAGGTGCATGAATATCAACTGACACCCCCCCTCCCCCACCCGTCCACCCCCGCCTTGTCCAGCACCATTCATTGTGGTGCGGTGCAGTCTTACACAAGGCCCAGTGTACGGGTGCATACCTCGCAATTACCGAGACTGTAACCCAAGCCGTGCCGTAGCCTCAGCTAAAGTTCACCACAATCTACCGCCGCGCCAACACAAGACACCAACAATGCCTTGCATGAGACAAGCTCTCTGTTCATTTCTCATTAACTAAATTGGGATGTTTTCGAGGAGGATTCAGTTTGGGTGAGAAAAGGGTTGTGGGTGGGGTGTTCAGTACGCTTCTAAGACATACCTGTCTGTCAAGCTGGCTCCTTGAAAAGCCTTCTCCCAAAGTAGTCTTTTTATACAAACAGCTGGGGGAAGACGGAGAGGGGCGACAGCGCACCTCATACACTGACAATGGAACCTGGGAGAGGGGACAAAGGGAATTACCTGGAGATTTAGCGCCAAGAATTACCTTCATGACAGCGCACTATGAAGGAATGCCAAAACAATGTCCAGGCAACCCCTTTTCTCTCCGGAGATCTAAAACCCTCACAGTCTCTCACCAGTCAGCCAGCAGCACTGGGGTTTCTCAAACAAGTACAGAGGCCCATATCCATTATTTTAGCCTTACCACTTTCAAAGATTTTAGGTACTAGCTTATAAGACGTTACAGACTAACTGAACAAGTTACAGACTACCTGTACAAAAGGCACATTTGTGAGGTCTTACAAACGTTTATGATTATAAAATGATTGCGGTTGAAATTAACATTTATTATTATAGTACAATTATAGCAACGAAAACAGTAATATATAACTGAAATTATATGTTTAACATAATATTTGAAACAGTAAAATACACAATTGCTGTTTAGATTATATAGGAAATTATTCTGTGGAGTATTTCTAATGGCAGCTGAAAATAAACAGCTAAAATTAAGAAAGATGGATGTAATGATTTGAAAACAAGGCAGGCCTGGCTGTTCTGTCTTCCAATACTAATTATGTGGTTTGTGGTCCACATTTCACCCAAATAACAACTCTGTCAGAGTTAACCTCACATCTCTCTATTTCTCCCATAAAAGCCAAATGAAGAGATCTGCCACCTGGTGGAGACAGAGGGTCATTACTTCTGACTCAAACTACCTTCATTCGTTCTGACATTTTTCTCTCTCAACAGCTGTCATCTAGACACACTCTGCAGTCTCTATTTTTAACCTCTTTGACATGTCTTGTTATGTCAAATCTGCAGCTAAATGGTGAAGGGAAAAGCAAACTATTCCTTTGGGCTGAACTTAAATCTACAACCATTAATACGCTGTGTTCACATTGGTGCAAGCTCTCCACACTGCCAGTGATAGCGGACTAATTTGTGAAGACACTATTCTTGGACAATGAACACTATTCAAGGACAATAGCTAGTTATATACAACCAATTAACTAATCTTAACTTTATATTTATATTCTTATATATATTCTTATATATTATATTCTTACATATATATCATTAAATATTACACTTAAAAGTGTAAAGTGCATTGGACTGAAAAGTACTTAATTACATGATAAAAACGCGTCAACTTCGTCAGGTTCTATTCGTTTTTGAACTTGTAAATTGACACATTGAAGGACAAGGAGAGCATGGAAGACAAAACAAGAAAGCTCAAATGCCAAGTGAGAGGGAGGGCAAGTTGGTGAGTGGGGGTATATTCACAGAGCCAGAGAGGGGCCTGGCTGGTCCCCCTTTCTTCGGCCCCTCTGTGAGCGGGCTCAAGCTCAGGTACAGACCAGTCACTGATGGGGCAGCCACCGAGTGGAGCCAGGGCCCTGACAGCTGGCAAATGAGAATGTAAATACAGAGCAGCAGACCCAGGCCGGCTGGGCCCACGGAGGCCCACTGAGGTACCGCACACAGGCCCCTGACAGTCCCTCAAGCGCCGCAAGCACTGTATGTCTCTGTGACGCCCCCCCACCACCACAAAAAAAAAGTCAGTTTTATTTGAAAGCAGTGACAAACATTCTCCATGCAGAATGTAAATATGTGAGGTCATACGCTAAAGGTAGGAATACTGTGTACGACCTATGACTCTCAAACACATGCATACAAACACACACACACACACACACACACTCACTCTCTTTCTCTTACACTCACACTCACACACTTACCTATCGGAAGGGGGTTTAAAAAAGCACTCTTCACTTGTTCTACTCAACCATGTCAAGTCACCTCAATCCCTGGCTAGCTCCCTCCACACCCCCTACCTTAACACAGTCCCTCCCCACCCCCACCTGAGGTGAAATCTGGTTTGACACAAAATAAACCATTATCGGCCACAGAGGGACCGCCTTGCCGGGGTCGAAGACCGGCAGAGCAAGGCAGCTCCACTGAGGGCGGGTGGACAGAGAGAGAAGTATATGAATACGTCTGTGTGTGTGTGTGTGTGTGTGTGTGTGTGTGTGTGTGTGTGTGTATATAAAGTGGACTCTGGTGTTGTTGGTGGAATTAGAAAAGAGAAAGAGTCAGAGAGAGAGAGAGAAAGAAAGAGAAAGAGAGAAAGAAAGAGAAAGAGACAAAGAGAGAAAGAGAAAGAGAGAGAGAGAGAGAGAGAGAGAGAGAGAGAGAGGAGAGAGAGGAGAGAGAGAGAGAGAGAGAGAGAGAGAGAAAGTGGAGACTGAATCAGATATAGGCCTGCAAGACAGGGAAAACAAAAAGAAAACAAATCAAGTAGGTGAGTCAACGACACTAGAGATGCTTGTTAGGTCAAATAATCTAAACGGCCCTGACATACGGCCACTCCAGTCAAGGGCTCAGGGGTGGGGGTTGGGGTGTGTTGGGGGGTCAGGTACTTCGAGACCTCCCTGCTGACAGAGACGATATTTATTTGACTTTGCCCTGGAATTAGACGGAGGAAGCCCCGGTCTGACAGGCCAGGACCAAGCCCCGCCACACAACACACTGGGCCCAGGGAGCGGCGCAGCTCGGTGGGGGTCCTAGACCCAGCGCTGCTGGAGGTGCTGCTGGGCAGAGACTAGTTTGATGGACAGCTTAAATGAGGCCCAGATACTGTACGGCGGCGGCCATGACGACTGGACTGCACCACCTCCTCCCTCACAACTTCCCCCATTTCCCACTAGGCCCAGGCTCAAAGAACAGACATGTCCACAAACACTTAGTTCCTCTGTACATGTGGAAAGAGAGAGTAGAGGAGCAAGTAAAGAGTGCATAAGCACAACAGAGACAGGGAGGAAGAGAGAGGAAGGGAGGGGGAGAGAGAGAGAGAGAGAGAAGAGAGAGAGAGAGAGAGAAGAGAAAAAAAGAGATGGGGGGGGGTGCAAAAGTGGTTCCCTTTAACACCTCAACAAGACAGCGAGCTTCAAGGAAAAAAAAAAAAACAATAATGAAGGGAAAATGGAGGGAAACACACAACTAAAGGGAAGAGCCCAAGGGAGGAGTGTATAGTGCACTGGTCAGAGTGAGGGTGAGGGTAGGGAAATGAATGGGCAGAGTGCTTCTGTTGCTGTCCTCACTAACCTATGGCCCTCAAAGGACTAATGTTGCACTAGAACAGAGGGGAGGGTGGGAGCACTTGGATCACAGCAGGCTTGGATACACACTGTGGAGGGGCTTGTTAGCGTCCGTCTGTGTGTGTGTGTGTGTGTGTGTGTGTGTGTGGAAGAGGAAGCAAAAGGCTGTGATAGAGAGAAGTAGATAAAGCAAGAGAGAGAGAGAGAGAGAGAGAGAGAAAAAAGAAAGAATGACAGGGAAAAAGAGGGAGGAAAGGGTTTTAGTTTAAAGCTATGTTAGTGTTATGTATGTGTTTGCTTCCCTATAATGGGTTTGTGTGTGTGTCTGTGTGTGAGTGTTTGTGTGCTCACAAGTGCTGAGTGTGTGTCAGAGCCTTTACGCTCCCCTAACAGCTGGCCTCATGTCCTCCTCCCTCTCTCCATTACGCCTTGCTTTAAACGGCTACTCCTGCCAGCCTGCCCCCTCCCTGGGGATTCCCACTCGCCTCCCCTCTCCGCCTCCTCTAGGTTGGGAGAACATCAACCCTCCTTCCTGCCACCCACCCATTGCCATGCAACACCTCCCGTCTCCTCCCCTCAGCCCGCCCTCTGACACTAGGGCTGAGCGTGGGCCAGTTGTGGCCCCGACCCGGGCCCCCAGCACCATATTGAGCCCGGCTGCTGTGAGGGCGGGCCTGATGGGAGAATTACAGTGTGTGCCAGTCCCTGGAGCCAGTACGTAGTGTGTGTTCATAAAAGAACGGGGCTGACAGAGTGGCAGGTGCTTTGGGACGTCCCGGCTGTCAATCGATCACTCTGTAGTGACCTTGTAAGAGCCAGACTGAACAAGAAGTGGGAGGGCCCCATCCTCAAAAAAATGCCACTGACGTTCATTAATGATTTTTTTATGTGCATGGGTGTGTGGCTGCAAAATGTTGAAAACAAACACATAAAAATCGTAACAAGACAGTTTTCTTGCCTATTCTGGAATTGAATGATTACTTCTGTTGATAACTTGTCTACAAAAGCAGCCTCCAGAGCGTGCTGTTGAAACGGCTAAAAAAATAAAAAGTGGGGTTAAAAAAAAAAAAAACCTTTCATTTTTCTTTGTTACATAAACAATCCCAAGCCGCCGCTTTCCGCTAACGGAGGGCAAGGTGCCATGGCTGGCATGCAGTTGAAGCATGGCTGGCACATGGAGCCAAAGATTCGGTTTGAGCGACTGCACCAAAAAAAGAAAAAAAATGCCTGCAAGCCTAGAAAATCATTTGGTCTACATTAACGCTCGAAAAACCAACATGTTATTGTACGAAAGCCACAACCTCGCGCACGCCGGTAGCCAAGCCAAGCTAACTTAGGCTGAGCGCAGGCAAAAAAAACTCTTGGAAACATGCTTGGCCTGTCTAATGATGGGGAGCTCCCGCTATTAATAACATGTGCTCAGCACAAACACGCACCTAATCTGGCCCTCATTACCAAATAACCGAGGGCAAGGAGCCGGGGCTGGGGCTACGACCGAGCGAGGAGGAGGAGGAGGAGGAGGGGAGGGATATGCGATACTCCACGCTGACTGTGAGACGGGGCGGCCGGCTGCCAACCAGAGGACTGAGCGGAGCGGGGAGAGCAGCCAGCAGCACGGCCTTATCAGGTCTACACCGGCCCAACCCCCTCCACCCCCCGACCCCTAGCCACCCCCTCTTCCTCCCTCCCCGAAAAAAATCCTTGCACCTCCCCCGCCTCAATCCCAACCCCAAGAAAATCCCTACCCGTCTACCACCACCCCTCAGTTTCACCATCACCCAAAGACAATAAACCCTCTTGGCCCTCCAGCAGCAGACGAGTCCTGCTCCATTCCTATGTCCACGCCCCCCCCACCCCCATTCCTTCTCTTCTCACCCCACCCTACCCCTCCCACCACTCTCCCAGGCCCCCTCCTTCTGCGGCTGGAGGGCGAGATGGACACAGAGATGTCCGGCCCTGGTATCAGCTCCAGTCAGCAGACGCCATAAAGTCGTCGCTGGGATCTGATGCGTCCGAGAGGAGGAAACGGCAGGAGATGGCGCGCTCAGATAGGAGACACACCAGCAACACCTTCCCGACATCTTTTTTGTGCCACCGTGCCACACTTATACAAGCAAATGCGCGCACACACACCGCAATTCCCGCACGCCCACACCAACACCTTTTTCCAACATTTTCTTTAAAACACTACCTGAGCACACAAACATGCGCACTGTGCACACACACCCATACAGACACACACAAGCGCGCGCGCACACACACACCTCACCCAATGTAATGGGAGAAAAACATATTAGAAGTGTCTAACTGGTGTTGAGTAAGAGCTGAAGCTGTCATAAAAAACAGCAGGAGTGGAGGTGGTGAGCGGGTCTTTCCTGAGCACAAGGGAGATAAGACTGGCAGTCAGCCTGCTGAGCAGGACAGGGAGGGCAGGCCAGCCCTGGGGTCAGAGGTCCCGACCTGACCTACCTGTTTCTCCAGAATGCGGGAGATCTCCCCTAAGGTGCGGTCCAGTCCAGTCACTCGGTTGTTGGCCCACTGGCCGCTCTCCTGGCCCTGAAGCTGCTTCAGCAGGTCCTTCACTAGACGCTGGAGCCTAGACACACAGGAATGCGCAAACCACATGAGAAACACACACACTCACACACTAATAAACACTCTCCCGGTTTCGCTCTCGTACACACTAATAAACACTCCCGGTTTTGTTCTCTCTCTCTCTCTCTCTCTCTCTTTCACACACACACACACACACACACACACACACACACACACACACACACACACAATCACTTGGTGTATGTGTGTGTGTAACCCTGTGTAAAGTGTGGAGAAAAAGTAAAAGCAAATTTATGAACCTCTAAGTGCAGTTATCAGTATTACTGGTATGTTTTCGTATGTTTAAGTGTAGGGGTGTTAAATGAAAATGCAGAGGGGGACAAAAAAAAGGAAAGGAAAGAGAAAAAACTTACTTGGCTTTGTATGGAGAATCTGGGACCTGGGCCTTTGCCTCAACCATCGTCTCATACTCCTTGGCCCTGCAGAGGTGGAGAAGAAACAGTCAGTCAGTAAGTCAGTCGGTCGGTCAGTGGGTGGGTGGGTTAGTGTCTGAGTGAGAGGAGTCATCACTGTCAGTAGGGAAGATAAGCGAACTGAACGAACAAAAGTGGGGGTCGCGGGGTCAGGCCCAGAGTGAGCCTGTTTATTTTGGCTGTCAATTGCTCTCCAACCCAAGAGACAAGAGAAAAAAAAAAAAAAAAAAAAAAAAAACAATCAGAAATGACAGCATCAAAAAACCAACATCCCAACCCGTACACCCACCCTTCTCCTTTCAGAATGACTCCAGCATTGAGATTTTCATGTGAAGGCAAGTAAGAGTTAGGGGGAGAGATTACAGTTTTTAAAAAAAAACAAGGGAAAAGTCCAATCGATACATAAATCTCTCAGACAGATAGGCAGTGAAAGAGATCAGACGCCAGACACTTGGTGCCTTCCCAGTTCACATGCCTTGTTTGCTTGGGAACAAAAAAGTGCCCTTGCTTTCAAGCCCCTTCATTCTGATTACAGTACGAGCAATTACACTGCCCGCATGCTTATCCACCTGGCCGAACCATGGGGTACACCGACTTGGCTGATAAAACTGCTCCATCTGGGTGGGAAAGGAGCAGTACATGGATTTGCTCCTGATTAAGAAAAAACACCCAATAGCTTTCTGGAAGTCTAGACGCAGGCTGCTTCCAAGAATACAAGGCAGAGCCAAACACTTGCCTTTATGAGATTGGCTTCACCAGACACTGCAGGTAAACGATTTCATATGAATATCTACATATTTTTTTTATCATTCATTTCTAAGCATTGGCTCTTCTAGCTTTACATTCGTCAGTAAATTTAAATGGCTAATCTGTTTCAAGCAATCAAGCACTTCCTTTAATTTTATTTAAGAACAACACTTTTTGGACCAGCTGTCTGACAGCTTTCCTCAACAAATAGCTGAAATAGCTGTTTTTTGCTGCTCGGAATTGAGATCAAATGCCTGCAGCAGATGTTGAATTGTGTGGGATTAATGTGGCTTCAGCCCTCATCTTTAGCAGGCCGATAAATCTCCCGGCCCAAGTGCATGAACCGCATGCGAATTTGATAACACGTCGTCGCAGCATCGCAGCACTGTGGAGAGAGAGCGAAAACTCGAGGCCAAGGCCAAGGCCACTGCAAGCCTTACCTTACGCTTACAGAAACAATCCGACCTGAGTGTCAGCTGATTGCTTCACTCAAAACGCAGCAATGAGGAGAGGGAGGGGAAAAGGGGAGGGGGGGGTAGAAAAACACTCGTCGTACGGAGCCTGCACCATTTGGGGGTGGGGTGGGGGGGGATATAAATCTGGCCCTGCAATAGATGTGCGAGGGTGATAGGGCGAGAAAGCAGAACGCAGACGGCAAAGCTAACTGACTGCACACCCAATAGACTAAACAACTCAGAGGTGCGAGTTAATCAAAGCTGTTTTTAATTGTATTGCACATACACAGGTCAAACAAGGCACACATTCTGCACAGTAAGTACATCTTTTTTTCATTTCACTGTGAAAATACAGTTCTTGGCATGTCAGGAAAAGACAAGCTTCATGTCTGTCTGTACTCTTGCATACTTCACAGAAATCAACGCAAATAATTCAACCGTCAACCAAAACAAACAGCGACAGATATCAGAGGTGTTGGTGATGACTGAATATCTCCACACATCCCACCGATCCACCAACCTTCCAACTTAACCCAGACAGGGACAAAACACTGCTCCACAGCATGGCATTATTTACCACGTCGTTCTCCCACTTGGAGGGAGGGAGGGAGCGAGAGACGCACATTATGAGCGGCGTCGGATTTTTCGCGCCCGAGCCTGAACTGTACCTGGCCCCCTTCGTCATTCCGCGGCATTACAATATTCATCTCTGACAGGTTTACGCCGGCGCAGGTTAAACGGGGAGCAATTGCTGAGCAATTTATCATCCGTCCACGGCAGACCCTGTTAAGTGGGCCCGGGGGTTATAAATATTAGCAATCAGCAATAAGAAGCTAGGGGGTGGGCTTGGGGTGGGGTGGGGTGGGATAGGATAGGATGAAGGGGGTGGTGGTGGGCGGGGGTTAAAAAGGCAAAAGCAGGAAAGCTACAATGCAGAACTAATAATCAATTCATCACCTACCTGCCCCGCCATTCACCTCCACTTGTGTTAGAATATAGACCCACACAGACCCAGCTAACCTCCCTACTATAAAAATGTCTGTTACATATTTGAGTTGAATTAGAATGAAAAACAGACTAAGGAGAACAAACAAATAAATAAATAAATAATTAAACAAAACAAGCATGTTCAGAACATCCATGTTTAAAGGAAACCCCCATGGGGTCTTTCCAATTCACCAAAGAGTGTTTTACTGGGGGCGCTCCGACAAGTGTGACATATCTGCTTTCAAGGAGCCCTAAATCATTGCGGGGACAATATGAGCACATGGATAAAGCAAAAATAAATCTGAATCTCACAGGACACCTGGGGTAAGGTACAAATGTGAACAAAACCATAAATTGCCGAGGGGGTGTGGTATGGATTTCGAAGGGTAACAGACGTGAGGAGGGAGGACGTGGCCAGACGAGTGTAGAAATTTGTTTGGGCTTAAGGGTGCGTTGTGGGAGGCCGGGGTACTGGGGTTGCGGGCGTTGGCGGGGCAGGAGGTAAAGGCCCAGAGAGGTCAGATTACTGGCCAAGGTGAAAGGGGTGGGGGTGGGGGTGGGGAGTCGTCACTGGATCACTTGGCTCAGTGGACATGAAACCCACAGTGGCCTCAACTGGGACTGGGTATGCATCTCTGTATGTGTGTGTGTCTGTGTGTGTGTGTGGTGTACATAGATACTGGTCATGTGATTGCTCTTTCTCCTCTCTCTCTCCCTTCTCCCATCTCTCTTTCTCTCTCTCTCTCTCACTCTGTCTCCAGCTCCTCCACTCCTGGTGCTGGTCCTACTGCCAGAGAGGGGCTGAAGTGGAATAAGTGTGGGCAGTGATCGGCCCTCTCCGCTCCTTAACAGCGGGGTCTTTGTGTGCCTGGCTCTGCGGCAGGGGTGGAGTTACACACTGCACACTCTGTTCCCATGCACTAAGGGAGGGATATCGTGGAGTGTGTGTGTGTGTGTGTGTGTGTGTGTGTGTGTGTGTGTGTTGTGTGTCTGAGAAAGAGACACAAGACATGCAACTAACTCTGTCCAGCATCACACCCCTGTGTTTAAATATCTCTAATCCCCTCTGTGACAGAGTTTGAGGCACTAGTCATATGTTAATGAAAAACACACACTTATAATTCTTTTCAACATAAACTTAAAAACAACAAAAAATAAAACATGCACAGCTCTATCGCACACAGGAGTGTGTAAATCAGGGAAATTGCACAGGTTTTCTGTCTCGCTTGTTCAGGTGTCCTGGGTGGGACGGCAGGGCTGGTGGCTTTAGTGGTGTACTGGGAGGCCAAAGAAAGACTTTTGTTCCATTAAAGCCCCCCCCCACACACACACACGCACAAACACACACACACACACACACACACACAGCAGCAGCTTCCTCGTTGGTTTTTACGAATGCCACGCTGTGTTCCAATAAAACGGCTCGTTTCTCACCCAGCAACCCTGTCCATGTCAGCACAAGGGGAGGTGGAGCATAGATACAAAATGCTTATTTAGGACCAGAGCGAGAGAGAGAGAGAGAAACAGTGTGTGAGTGTGTGTGTGTGTGTGTGTGTGTGTGTGTGCGTGTGTGTGAGGGGAGAAGGGAGGGAGAGAGGTGGTGAGGGAAAGCTATGTTGTCCACCCCAAAAAAGCAAAGCTGAAGGTCACAGATTGAATGATGCCAGAAAAGAGACCGTGAGGACAAGAGACCAAAACAAAAGTGAGAAAATAAACTGAACAGAAAAGAAAAAAGAAAAAAAAAAATTCTTGAATGTACACTAATACTCACTCATTGATCTAGTGAGCTACACTAGTACTCACTCTCCAAAAACTTATCCTTTCATCTCTCCACCCTGTTATTTCATTCAACAAGTTGAGCTCATATTTGGCTTACAGTATACTACCGACTAGAAATGATGTATGCTGATGCCAACATGACAAATAGATAGATACATAGATACACACACACACACACACACACACACACACACACACACACACACACACACACACACACACACACACACACACACACACACACACACACAAACACACATACTGTCCACACACACCTGAATAAACCTGATCCAGGATTTCAAATCAAAGTGAGATTAGTGTTCTATATTCCTTCGTGGAACTCACACAAGGAATATGCATATGCATTTTAGAGTATTCCCCTTAAACCTGTGGCACTGAGACAATGGACAGCCTGTGAAGTGAAGGCTGGACCACCTTCTTGACATGTCAGCACCCACTACTGTACTTCTGCTCCCAGCTCTGAGGGGCCTAATGACAATGCCCCCCGCCCCTCTCCATCTATTGGTGTACACACACACACACACACACACACACACGCATGCATACACACACACACACACACACACACACACCTCCCAAAATGCTCCCATCCCATGTCGTCAGGCAGTCCCCCCCCACCTTAGGCAGGCAGGCACTGTTGTGACAGGGCTACAAAATTGATTGAGCTCGGGTGCAGGGATGTGACACAGCGGCGTGTTGGCTTCTATTTGTTGATTACTATTGATTTTCTTTGATACTTCATTTAAAAATCAATAGCAGCGGGCCAAGAAAAATAGGCATGGTTTACACATACTTTAACATACCATTGTACACTATGAGAGGCTTCACTTTTGGCAGCGTGCTGGCAGCCAATTAGGAAAAAAGCTCTTAACAGGTGAACGCAACGAATGTGAGTGTGTGCGTGCGTGCTTGCATGCATGCGAGTGTGTGTGTGTGTGTGTGTGTGTGTGTGTGTTGTGGGGTGTGGTGGGGAGGGGGGCTTGAGGACGAAGGAGTCCCCCCCTTTCTCTCCTCCTTCACCCTCTTCCCCACCACCTCAGATCGATTCTCAGCTTTCCTCCCCAATCACAGAAAGTGGCCATAAATTAAGCTCATCAGTGTTATTCTGCCGACAGGCGAGATGCAGCCGGCGTTTGCTCTCCATCTCCCTGTCACTCATAAAGAGCCAGCGCCCCCGCCACACATACTGTCCTTTATGCCAACAAGACGACACAGGACGCTGGGACTGTGTGTGTGTGTGTGTGTGTGTGTGTGTGTGTGTGTGTGTGTGTGTGTGTGTGTGTGTGTGCAGGGGGGGGTAGTCAGAGAGAGAAAGGGAAAGTAAAATGTTGGAGGGAAAAAGAGAACAGGGGGGAGAGGAAAAGAGATGGAGGCAGAGTGCCAGAACAAAAAAAAAAAAAGGTAGACAGAAATATGAAAAGTGTGTTTGTGTGTATGCAAGTCATGTGTGAGGGAGACAGAGGAGAAGAAGAGTGATAAAAAAGAGGAAAGGAGAGGGAGAAAAATTGAGAGAGTGATAGTGAGTGAGACAGAGAGTTTATGTGTGAATGTGAGCCTGAAAGAAAAAGAGAGACAGAGTGACAGTGTGAAAGAGAGTGCAGGAGATCTTGAGAGAGAGACGCAGTGCTAGTCACCTGGAGTTCATACGGGCGCGGAGCTTCTTGGCCTTCTTGCGGGCACGCTGCCTCTCCTCCCCGTCCTTGCCGCTCTCGGGGGGCACCGAGCTGTCCGTCACAATGTCCACGATGTACTTCTTCAAGGAGAGGTGCTCCTGTCAAACACACACACACACACACATGACAAACGACAAGCCACATTTCATCTCTCAAGCTCGCATTCATCCACTGAAACAATAGCCACCAAACAGTGGCATGACAAATGTATCCACGTCCAGCCTTTTGTGCTGCGGGTGACTAATGAGCCGTGAGACAAATGAACAGGTGATGGAGGGTGGTGAAAAGCATTGTGGGAACGAGTGCAAGAATGACTGAATGAATACAGGGGCACAGTGACAATGACTGCCAAGATCAATGTGGCGTTTCCAAATGACACAGCTCAAGAGCAGCAACAGGAGGCCAACAAGGTTCTATTTGTCCCGACGGCTCCCTGGATTCCTCTTTTATTTGTTCTGCAAGTTTACCTTCTTCCTTCCTACATTACAGAAATAAAGTAAAATACCAATAAACAATAAAGTAAATAAGAGTAAATAAATAATAATATGAATAATAACATTAAGTAAATAAACAAATTAATTAATATCAATTAAAGTGCTGAAATGCCGTTCTGCTATGATTTTCAGCAAGAAAAGTTGCCTTTGAACATCAGCAGACACACACACAACACACACACACACAAAGACACATACGCTCATCACTACGGCTGCACATGCAGAAAGTCCCTGGGCCAGAATCTGTGGTCACCGATCCAGCAGGTGTGAGTGTTAGAACTGTGAGAAGGCAAACCTCTCCACACTTTACTGCTGTGGCCTGTAATTACCAGGGCATCTCTAGCCCTTGGCAGATACAGACACACAGACACACACACACACAAAAATTCAAAGTACAGGGGGCACAAAGAAAGGCAAGGGGGCAAGTATAGTTTACCCATGTCCCTCCAGCGTGCCTCATGCGTCTTTGATGACGCTGATATTTCCACATACAGGGAAGAGCGACAGAAGAAGGAAGGGAGAGAAAGAGAGAAGGAAAGAAAAAGCAAGGCAAAGAAAAGAGAGGGGCCAAAATGTAAGGGAGAGGGAGAGAGACAGATGGAGAGAGAGAGAGAGAGAGAGAAAGGAGACGGATGTAACTCGATTTAAACGACATGATGCATGTGCCAGAAACCAATTATCCAATTACCCTGTCATCCGGCACCTCCGCGGATGGCAGAGCCGGGGAGATAAGAGTTTCCATTCAGGAGAGGGGGAGGGGGACGGGAGGGAGGCCAGAGAGGCCAGCCAGGGAGGGGGCTCTGTGTCTTGTGGGGGGGATGCAGGTTGGCTGGCCTTGGCCTGGCATGGTGGAGATGGGGTAGGGGGTAAGGGACAGCAGAGGGGTGCCTGCCTCTGCCGCTGGTCATCAGCCCTGGCCCAGCACCTGCCAGCTCAATGGGGGCTTTCAAGAGTTCAGCAGCCACACTCTGACAGACAAGCAGCACAGGAGGCCCCTCAACCCCTCTCCACTGGACCGTGGGTGGATGGCTTCTCACACACACACACACACACACACACACATATACACACACATTCCCTCATTAAACAGAACATCAGAATATACTTACTCTAGGAGCACAGACTGTCTTAGTCATTCACAACCCATACCGAATTAAGTATTTTTACTATGACACCAAAGAAAAACAATTACAGTATAGCATTTCTAAAATAAGAAATGAGTTATCTAATCTTGAATTCAAGGAAAAAAAAATCCTTAGATAAGCATATGTCTGATCCAAAACACATTAGAATTTGAATTAATCAATGTCTGGAAGGCTATATCAAACAAATGTCTGCAGTGGTCAGCCCAGAGGCTAACTAAACCTAAGCCTTCCAGCTCTGCTGTGGGGTGATCAACTTTCCTTGGTTTGGGAAAGTCACAGGTTTAACATCACAATGCAGTTTTAATGACCTCACAGAAAAGGGGGCTTGTCACCTGTCCTTAATGAATTAGTTCACTGACAAAAAGATTGCTGCCTGATAGCATTCCTTTGACATTGGTATATTTGGGGCCATATTGTGTTACCTGCTGAGGGATAAGTGTGTGCGTGTGCATGCATGTGTGTGCGTGCATGTGTGTGAAAGAGAGAGAGAGCTATGTGCAGTATATGTGTGTGTGTGGGGGATGTCTGTGTGTGTGTGTAATGAGTGTGTGTGTGTGTGTGTGTGCGTGGGGATGTCTGTGTGTCTGTGTGCTTGTGTGTGTGTGTGTTAGCAGAGACCCCTTTCCCCCTGGGGACGGAGGAGTTGGGCCTGGCAGTCATAACCAGTGGGCCTCTCTGTGGAGTGGCATCTGCTGGGTAATCTCTGTGAAAGGCGATCTGCCTCTCCTCCCTCTGCTGTAATGGGATTGTTTCTGTAACACCTCACAGACACGGCCCATCTTGAGATGATATCTGGGGGGGGGGGGGGGGTTGTGTGTGTGTGTGTGTGTGTGTGTGTGTGTGTGTGTGAGTGTGTGAGAGAGAGAGAGAGAGAGAGAGAGAGAGAGAGAGAGAGAGAGAGAGAGAGAGAAAGAGACGGGGTGGAGGGGGACTACTGGGGACTACCTAATGAGGTTTTTGTAGGGACCAAACAAAGTTTTACCGTACGTACACACACACGTACACACACACACACGTACACACACACACACACACACACACACATACATACACACACACACACACAGTTGAGTAACAACAGTAAGAGACTACTAAAGCAAACAAGCTCTCATAGTCAAATCACTGCCTAATGCAAAAAAATGCACCAAACTTCGGTGTCCACTCAGCTGACTGGAAAATAATTCCATCCCACTAAAGAGTGCAGAGCGACTCATCAGGCCATACAGCTCACATGCCATTGCCTGTCTGTTTAGTTTTCACCAAGACACACAGGGAAAACATGGCAGCTGCCGCACACATGCATCAAAGTCGTGGGATTTGCATCCATTGTTACCACTTAAAGCCAGGCCAACTGTCACGACATGAGTGAAGTGTGTTGTCTCGAGGCAGGCCACCATGACACCTTATGACAGACAGGTGTCCGCCGACAACTAAAAGACAATACATCTGTATACCTTTAGGGAGAAGGGGCGGGAAGGGTGTTATGTGGTAAGTGTGTGGGTCGCTGCGGGACATGGACAGCAAGACCAAGTCAGAGAAAGAAATGTCACTAGAGACAGAAAGAGAACAAGAGAACAAACGAGGAAGACGAAGAAAAAAGGAATAAAAGAGTGTAAAAAAAAAAGAAAAAAAGGAGAGAGAGAGAGAGAAAAACTAAACCCCAAGGGCAAGTCGGCCTGACAATAACGGTCGAACGATTCTGCAAGGAAGTAACGGGACACTACCCAAAACATCACACCTCCTGTACCTGTGCAGAAAAAGCAGGATCACCATGTCAAGAAGTGATATGTTCTCCCCCCCACCGATCCTCCTGTCTTTTGTCCGTCACAAAGGAAGGAGACCAGGATGGGGTGAAAACAGACAGCTGTATGTCATCCAGGTATAATGTCAAAAGACCTGAGGCATCAGGTGACGAACACATACACACACATACCACACACACAACACACACACACACACACAACACACACACAACACACACACACACACACACACACACACACACACACACACACACACACACACACCACACACCTTATGTTAGCCTTAATATTTCTCTTTAAAGGAGTCAATCTATATGCATCATGTTACTCACTGGTATCTTTTTGAAAAAATTCCCACAGTTATTATATGTCAATTAGATTTCTCCTATATAAATAAGGGAGAAAATGTATTTAAAGACTGTATTTAAACTCAGAAAGCTGGAAGTGCTACAGTCAGTTGGTCAGAACTGGGTATGATAATTACTTACATCACAGTGGACCTTCTGAACAAATATAATTGGCCTAATAGCGCCTTCTTATAATTCCATACTGACTGACATCAACCCAAAGGGCATTTCACAGTGGCAAGATGCACAGGCATGTCAATAGCCTAGCTGCATTCTGACAACAAGTAAACAAAGAAAACAAGTACACAAACACTTGAGTGGAAGGCCATTAGCTTAAGCTGATGTTTAGCTGTCTGTTTGTTTGTTTATAGGTCAAAAAGTGGCTGTAATTGTTTGTCGTTTAAACATGGGCCTCAAGGAAAGGATGATCTGCAAACAAATGCCTCTCAATCCTTTACTCCTCTACTCAATGTGTAATTGAATCCAAATGACTTTGTGTGCACAGCCATCCAGAGTCACACAGGTTTTAGCGACGGCAGTAAAAAAGTGTTAATGTGGTGTCCACAGGTTCAAAACAGTAGTTATGCTGTAGTAGACATCTGTGACATTTTCAGGGGCAGATAAACTGTACCCATAACTAAGAAATATACCAACCCGAAGCAATTCACAGCTATAACTAAGAGCAAGGCAACTGATTAATGTGAACCTGCATCAAATTTCAAATCCAAAGCCAATCATGAAATTTGTCAGCACTGGTACTTTGAAGGCAGAATAACATGGACCTCCTGCCACCTGAACTTTCTGCTTTGACCTGAAACGAACAAACTTCCTTGGCTTTACTCAAGATGCCTCAAGTCATGAACTCTTCCTGCCTTGGATTCCTCTTTGCCCCGAGTGTCTCCATGTCCACTGCGGTGGCTTCTCTCAGAGACTCCAGAGTCTTAGGGAAGCCTGTAACTCGCCGCCCCTGCCGTGAGGAGAGAGGTCACTGGTTGTTTTTGGTGCGGAGTCAAGGGTGGACCGTAAATTAAAATCCCATGCGTTGGGCGTGAGGAGGGTCACGGGTGCACCATACATTACACTGTGGCTGAAAGGATGACACCCAATAAGCCTAAGTAGAGGGATGGCCGTCCACACCATGCCTTCGCCAACACCCCTCCCCCGCCCCCCATTCTCCCCCACCCTTGCCTGACTCCCCATCCTCGGCCAGCCACATCGATCCTCACGCACTCTGTTGATAATCGCCTTATTTTCAATTTCACCCGCCTCGGTTCTTTAAAAACGGTGGAATGTGTCTAAATATGAAGACATTGGAGGCCTGGGTGGCCCACGTCTGGCCGAGAAACTATACCCTGACCTCTGTACAGTTCAGCCAGCCAGCTTCATTTTAATTAAAAATCTTTCACTCCGACAAGAGTTATGGAAGTCCCGACTGGAAAAGAGTTGCCGTCCGCATGAATGAAATACGGCGCAGCCAAAACCCAGCGAGGACATAAATATCAAGAAAAGCCTTCGCTACCGTGAGTCTATCTAAACAAAAGTCCTCGCCTCGTTGCCTGGCTTGCTACCCATCCACCGTGTGTGTGTGCGTGTGTGTGTGTGTGTGTGTGTGTGTGTGAAGCCAAGATCAGGTTGGCAGGGAACTGCATCCATTTTCAATTATTTGAACAGACTTCAGATTTGTAAAGTACACAGTTCCTCACTTTCAATTTTCCATTTCTCTACACTAAAATTGAGCAATGACCTTGGCAAGACATGATAAAAGTCAAACTCAATTTTTAAGTCACATACCAGAGACAGATATGTACTCTCAAATAAGCTAAATATATTGTTAGTAAATGTCCCCAAAAACGTCCCCAAAAACACTGTACATGAAAAGTCTAACTGTGGACTGTTGTACTGTGCACCACCACTTATCAGGAATATTTAATTTATTTAATTCATGCTTTACCAACTTCAAATTACTGATGTAAATAATTTTCAAAATAGCAGTCCAAATTAGAATGCACAATAGACACCATTTTTATCCACTAACTAGACCACCAGGGAGAGCATTGAGAGCATCTTTCCTGTGTGTGTCTGGAAACTAAATAATTTTCAAAAGTGCCGTTTCCTCAGCTGACCACAGTGCGACTCTCAGTGCAAAGGTGAAAGTGTGGCATCATGAAGTTGCCTTTGCCTTGTTTATTACACTGTCAGGTGGACAAATAGCTACTGGCATAGCGGCTAATGATTTAGAGGAGTGGTGGTGGTGTGTGTGTGTGTGTGTGTGTGTGTGTGTGTGTGTATGGGGGGGGGGGGGGTTGGGACATTAAAAATTAGCCGCTGAAAAAGAGGTTACAGATGAAGAAGGGGCTAGGGCCAAAGGTGCAGCATATAGCACCAACAGTTGTCAGCCGCACAAAGAGGCTGCATGGCAGAGGCAATCTCATATTGCTGCCGAGAAACTCCATCTTTAACGAGCCAACGCCAATTCAGGGCTGGGGAGGTGGGGGCTGGACACACACGCACACGCACACACACACACACGCACACACACACACACACACACACACACCCTGTCACAAAGGGGTTCCAGAGGGGTGATGTCACCGCCCCCCCGATCCCCCACCTCCACAGTAGAGTCACTGAACTCTATTAGTGTTTACATTTTCACGCCCATTTATTTGTCCAGAGGCGGGGATGAAAAAAAATAAAGAGTGAGAAAAAAAACAACAGACAATGGGTAGTGTCAACCGCTGATGATTTGACATAAGGGGAGGAGGGAGGGTGTGGATGTACGTGATTAAATGAAATGACGGGAAAATGAAATGCAGAGGGAGGAGTGTGTCGTGGATGCGGTCATGATAAAAAATAAAAAATAAAGATGTCACTCTTTTTTTTTTCTTTTCCTTTTATTCTATCAGTCGTGTCTGTTAGTGTGGTCATCCAGTTAGTGCTGACATTTATAAGCGCTAAAGAAAGCACTTAAGAATGCCCTGAGAACGCTATTCACAGATTACGCGACTGGTAAGCAGGTACAGAATGGGTGTCGTTGGGTGCCCAGTACACCAAATAAACGTTAAGAATGTGTTTGAATTGAATGCCCTTAAAGTAACACAATGTAAGAATTTCCTCTTTCAATCACTTCATACTGGGTGCATGTTAACGAAAAGAGTCTACCCACTTTGTCAAAGATCGTAGTAAAAAGGGGAAAGCTCCACCCCAAGATGACAACATCTTTACAGTGCAATAGCAGGAGTGCCAGGCAAGCATCAACTGCGTCAGTGATGACTCTTGATTCTGAGTAAGTGTGGCATCAATGAGAATTTTAAGGCCATAATGTCAAGAGAAAAGCCTGGAGCACTTCAACCCAATGCCCTGTTCCCCACAACGTGCTATCCATAGGAAAAAGAACGAACAAGAAAAATTAAACTAAGTGAGTTTCTGTGACCCGTTCAGTTAGCAGTAGCTGCCGGTTTGCCATTTGGTCTGTGCTCTACCAAATTTCCTTGTTCTTTTTCCTACCTACAGAACTTAGTGACTGCGAACAGCTGGGCTATGAATTGAAATGCTCCAGACTTTTCCTTTAAGGTAAAAGAAGCACACTATGGTGCTTTAAGATGAAATGATGCCTAGTATAAATGTAAGAACTGAGAGTCTAATGACTGTGCAGATGTGATGCAGTAAACTGGAGTATGGGGAAAGCATCATGTCTACAGTATGTCCTCTGATTCTGTGTTCAAACATGGCAGCGTATGCCAGTGCAGAATGAGTACCTGAGTGGGTGCACGTAGGAGTGTTAAGGTGTGTGTGTGCATGCATGCATGTGTGTATCTGTGTGTGCGCGTGGTGTGTGTGTGTGTGTGTGTGTGCGCATGTACACAGTGGTTTGGGAAATACTCACCACCTCCTCATCAGACAGCTCTCGGCCCTGTATGCTGCTGCTCTCTCGCACGGCCTGCTGGTGGCCCTTGCCCTTGGTGTGACTGAACAGGTGCACCTCGGATGTGATCTGGACACACACACACACACACAGGTCATGGCAACGAAGACAAGAGAAACACACAAAAGCACGGAAGCCAGGTGCCCCATGGGGACATGCAGAAGATAAACATATCAAAGCATGTCACAAGCTGACAGGGTCAAGAGATTCTACTTCCTCACTATGAATGAAAACACTATTGTGTAAATGGAGAGTCTCTTTTGCACTTTGTCATCAGTTAAAACTTTAAACAGCCAGTCCAATTTTTTTTTCCAAAGTACCTGACAATACACTTGACAAACACTGAGGATCTTCCACCATAAAAACATGGAAAAAGTAAGTTTTCATTGCATTCAATCATGTTTTTTTACTTAATATGTTTCAATGTTTATTTAACTCTTACTTTAAGGACAAGCTTCCGGTCAAAGACAATCTAAAGAGAAGCCAGTAAATCTCAACCTCAGTGGCAGCAAGCACTGCACTCGCTCCTAAAAGCCCTCATCAGGGGTGGCGCCTGACTCATGTTTGTGAAGAGAGAGACGCTTGAAAATGTTGACTCTCCCAGAGCGCACTGAGCCGTGGCTCCGATTCAAAGACCCCAGGATGGGGCATTGTTCCTGGAGAAGCCCTGGAGACTCAGGTGACAGAACATATGTTGAGAACCGGAGAGGCTTTTCAGTCTTGTTCCGTATCTGTTCACAGCTTCACAGGATAAGACACCTTTGCTATATAAAAGGGTCGGCACATGAAAGCGTCAAGTGAGGCTGTACAGCTCATGACAGAACTGTTTATGAAGTGTGTGAGACAGTCCTGTGATTATGTGAAATGAACTGAACTTACTTGAGGAAGCGATACAGACTCTCTGAGGCTATGAAAGATTGAGCATCTGTGGACAGTCTAGGTTCCTAAGTTCCTTGGTTCACACACACTTGTGTCCTTTGGATGCCGCAGTGTACAGAACTGAAAGGTCACAAGCTGGCTGACATTTAGAGGTCCAGGGAAGCAAAGGGCTGTCGTCCTGTGTGGGTTTTTGCACACAGACTCAGACATGTTGAGTGGAAGGGTGTGTTGCCCCCCCCCCCCGCTAGAACAAAGCCTGGGTGGAGAATAGCACAACCGGCGCTTTAACGTGATTAAATAGAGTGCTTCCCGCTGACCTAAAGATGATCGCTGGTGTCACTCACTGGCCAAGGTCATCTGACATTTCTAACAAGATTTTGTCCCTTCATGCCCCCCAACCCCACAACTCACACACACACACACACACACACACACACACTCCTCAGCCCTCTATCCCCCCCAATTCCCCCTCCTGGCAGGCTTAATCGGATGACAGTCTGATGCTCCAAGGTGTCTCACCCTCATGGTAGTGAAAGCCGTAGCCACTGCTGATAAATGAGACTAAAGATTTGTTGCCTGTCATTACTTAAAAAAAAAGAGAATGCAAGGGAAATAAATAAATAAATAAACAAACAAGAAGGGCGTAATCATGGCCAGCTATAAATCTGAGACCCAGGGTTCATGTTTAATGAATGCAGTTAAATCCTCATTTAAATGCATTCTCTTCTAAAAATCCTCTGAATCACCTTCCAGTCAGCAGTTTTATGTGTGATCCCTGCCAAGCCACAGAGGGTGGAGAGAACCCAAGAGCTGGTCAGTGCGTGCCAGTTTGAAACGTTGGCGCCTACTGGCAATGTTTACCTCCACTGAGATCCGGCCACTCACAGTCCAATCAGTCAAAACATGACAGAACATGGAATATTGTGTGTTCAAAAACTGTATTTCATGCACAACTAGCAGGAAGTTAAACAGATTTAACGTGGACCTAGCACATCTATGCAGTATGGAGAAAGCACATAAGAGGTGCATTCAAATTCTTAGAACTGTTTAATTTGAACAATTTAGGGTGAATATTTCATTTCAAAGGTAAACCTTCGTCCAGTACTACAGCGTTTTCCACTAACTACCTCCTTTCATCTACCTCCTTTTGGCTGTTCATCTGTGCTCAGAAATGTTCGTGACAAATTCAAGGTAAACAAGAGAGTATTTGCAAATGTTCACACACTTTTGGCTGTCGTCTGTGAATTTGAAGGCAACTCAGTCGTGTGTATTCCTCCAACTGAGCGGGTGACTGAGTGAATGAGTAGAGCAGGTGAGTGAGTGAGTGAGTGATTAAGGAAGGACAGATACGCACCAAGACGTTACACAGGGAGCACTGCTTCTTGCGCTCGTAGGGCGTGAGCTTGGGGGCGTAGTCGGTGTTGGCATGACGACCACTGCTGAGCTCAGCAGCTTTCTCCTTCCTCTGCTCGATCTGCTCCATGTGCCGACGACTGCTCTCATCATGCTGGCCGTGTGCGTGTGAGTGACAGACGCAGAAACAGAGGGGGGAGGGAGGGAAAAAGGAGGTCAAAGACAGAAACAGCGCGAGATAACGTTTAAAAATAAATAAATAAAAAACATTAATTTCTGAACAATAAATTAAACTAAATCACTGAGGAAACAGGTAAAACAGAATAAAAACAAGTTGAGACAAGGATAGGTTGATCTTTATCTTCATCTGGTGTCACTCATGGGACTCATGGGAACCCTGTGCAGTGCTTCACTCCCTCTCCTCTCACCTTCATCTGGATCTTCTTCTGCAGTTCCTCCATGGCCTCCTGCTGAGCTGCACTCAGGGCTGCCAGACGCTCCTCACGGTCTCTGAATGCGCACACACACATACACACACACACACAGACACAAAACAATAATAATTTGGCTAGGCAGTGGTAAATTGTGCAATACTGTACTCTGATAGCAGATTGTTTTTTAAATGTTTACACAAAAAAAACACTACTTAACTAAATATTTTTGTACAAATTCAACAGCGGAAGACAGAGCCAGACTTTATTATCTGGCAATTATCCTCCTCGGCCAGCAAATTTTCCCTGACGTCAGTAAAACACACCTCATTTCTCACTCCTACTCTCGATTGGTTCGTCTGCTCTTTGTACTCAACCACCCCCCACCCCCACCACCACACACACACCTCCCACCCCTAACCCCACAAGCATCCCATCAGGCCTTGTGTCCTTCCTCCCTTGTCTGCTGACACAGGCTCCTGTGCCCTGGCTGGAGAGCCAGAGAGAGCCAGAGGCAAGGGAGGATGGGAGCAGAGCATCAGAAGGGGGGAGTGAATGATTCAGTTAGAGAGAGAGGAGAGAGAGAGTTAAAGAGTTAGAGAGAGGAGAGAGAGAATGAGAGAGTGAGAGAGTAAGAGAGAGCGAGAGAGAGAGATAAAGAGAGAGAGTGTGTGTGTGTGTGTGAGTGAGTGAGTGAATGTGAATTGAGGTAAGGTGAAGAGGAGTAAGTGTCACAGACAGGGTTGAATAAGGCCAAGTTAGCTTAAGTTGAGACCCAAGGTTCTCATGCAGCTGCCATGAAGGTGTGAATGTGCATGTGTGGCTGAGATGTTACAGGACAGTACAGCACAAGCACTCAATGCCAGGCCAAGTCCACCATCTTTGGGTTAGTATCTAAGGGTCGGCATGCATCGAACAAACTTCAAACCTATGATGCCGACTGACAGTTTGAACGTTTGGTTTGTGTGAGGACAAAAACGTTGCACTGTGCACATCACAAAGACTGCCCACAGTCAACTGGCACACAGCCTGTGGAGATCCAGTGCAGATGAATGAGAATAACGTACTGTAATTTCCCGATTATTAGCCGAGTTTAACACACTGATGCAAAATGTCTTCATCTATGAGGTTAATACATGGGTGAGGGTTATATACAGGATTGCATTTGTTTTCATCATTCCACTTGATGTGATCTGCTTGTGATTTAATAGGTAGATTTTTAGTAAACTGAGGGTGTACATGGGTGAGGTCAATATATGGTTTTGCTATTTTAGTTTGTATAAAATACTGACCTGAGGTTAATACAAGCTGCAGCTTACATTTGGGAAATTACTGTGCGATTAGAAACCAAAAATCATGACCTAGGTGTTATGTATATACCGTCACAGGAATATTTGATAGTTCCTGATCATTTCACTGACTGCTTTGGTGACATTTTAATGTGACGGGTTGTCCGCAAAAAAGGTCCCAAATTTGGACAGTGTCGACAAATGCTTTGGGCTACAGATGCTCATCGGCTGGCCTTACGATCTGACTTGAGCGAGGGAACTACGTGATGAGTGTGAGCAGGTGTGTGTGTGTGTGTGTGTGTGTGTGTGAGTGACAGTGACCTGGCTCTCTCTCTTGCGGCGTCCTCTCTGGCCTTCTCCTTCTCCTGACGCTGTTGCTCGATCCGCGCCTCTTGCTCACGCCTCTTCACCAGCAGCTCCTCTAGACGGGCCTGACGCTCAGCCTCCAGGGCTCTCTTACGCTCCTGAAAGAAAGACACACACACACACACACAAAGAACATAGCATTTACTAGCACTTACTTGTACAGACAAAAACAGATATGCAAAACATACACAAATTCAAAGGCCATAAAAACATATACCCAACATTGGGACAGCCACCCACAACACAGAGATACAATATGGTAGTATAGAGTCTACTCTCTTCACCAACATACAGATATTCAAATCAAACACCAATGCAAATCAATTCACAAGTAGAGAAACACACTGCCCATTATACAGACACAGTAACACCTCTGCACCAAATTTTAACTCAATTTGAATATGCGGCCCACCTGCACGGCCTCATCGCGTGCCTGCTTTTCCTCCTGACGCCGCTGCCGCTCCTCCTGGAGCTCGTTGAGCCGCTGCTCGTACTCGTTCAGCTTGGCCAGCACATCGTGACGCTTGTTCTGGGCCTCCAGTGTGTTGATGAAGGCTATCTCATTCACCTGCACAGAGCGAGCGACATCTTCCTCTAACAACTCAACTCAACTGTCCATTTAGGAGGCAGGAGATTTGTCACGCGTAGCTTAGCTCGCTGTTGTTTCAGAGATTTTAATGGGGAGAACATGAACGAAAATGTCAAACTGCTAAAACCTGCACTGAGTGACTGAAGTATTTGATATTGAACAGCAACAGCTATAGGACAGCCGTTGTCCCGCTAAAAGGCTACATACAAAGGTAAGAGTGCTGAGAAAGTGATTTCTGGAGAGAATCTGCCGTATTGTCCGGGGTTTTCTAAATTTCTCTCTCTCTCTCGTTCTCTCTCTCTATCTCTCTCTCTCTCACACACACACACACACACACACACACCCATGTACCTTGGCCTCCTCCTCCTGGGCCTTCTTCACGATGGCCTGCAGCTGCAGCTCACGCTTGAACTCCGCATGGAGCAGCCTCTCCTCCATCATCCTCCTCCGCTGGTCCAGCAGCTCCTCCTTCCACTTCCTCACCTCTTTCTCCTGAGACAAAGACAGACAGACAGACAGACAGAGGGATAGAGAAAGAGAGAGAGAGAGAGAGAAAGCATGAAAGAGAGAGGGAAAGACAGAAAAAGAAAGACAAAGAATGAAAGACAGACAGAACGAAAGAAAAAGAGTGATGAGATGAAAGGGGAGTAACACGAGACAGAGGGACAAAGAGAGTTGGAGAGTTATCTGAAGTAGGAACATAGCCCCTGTGTAAAGTCGTACTGCTTAAGATGAACCAAAGCATCAGCCAACCAACATAATTACCAACTTAATCCCTCTGAGTGCATCCTACAAAAAGAAAACTAGCAGCCAACAAATACGGAACATAATTTCTGTTATATACTACATAATGGGTTATGGTGGGACTTGTCCAGTAGAACAGAAACCAGTCCTGGCTGGAGTTAGAGCTGGGAGTGAAAGCTCTAACCACAGTCATCAGGGCTCCTGTGCTGCCGTCAGCCTCTGGGCCCCAGAGAGTGAGAGGCCACCGCTCAGCCACACCGAGATGCTATCAGGCCTTGTACTGACTGAGGCCACTAGTGATGCTGACAGAGGCGGATTGGCTACAGCTGAAACAAACACTGGGACCATGAATCTGGGTCTCGCAAACAGAGCAGAACATAGTCTGAGTCTCATCTATTGGGGATCGACTGGGTCCGGGCCTGAACTGCGGCCACATCAGGTTAAGGCTAGAGGAAGAGTGTCTACCAGAGTCCACTGATGCTTAGAGAAGACTCTGCCAGTGGTCCAAATCAATGCTAAAGAATATGACTTTTACTGTGGCCTTCATTGGCGAATCTCAAAGCCCCCTTTTACCTAAGCAAAGTATAAATAGGCCTCATGATTGACAGATTTTTGCTATTATAGTTTTTGAGGGTTCAAGGCTTAGGATCATAGGGGAAACTCAGCCTTTGCTTTATTTAACAGAAGTCCACAGGTTGGTTTCCAATAAGAGTAATTTAATCAGATGAAGACGTGGGGCAAGACTGCTTTCCAGAGGAGATCTCTCTCTCTTTAATGGGTCTGGCAAGGGTGCAATGTGGTGGTGTTGGTGAGGGGTGGGCCGCGGGAGTAAGGGTGTGTTTGGTTGAGTGGCCCCTCTGCTCACCCTTTCCAGAAGCTTCTGCAGTTTATGCGTCTTCTCCTCTCTTAGTTTGTCCCGAAGCTGCTGGGCCTTCAGCTGCTTCTCCTCGTGCTTCTTCTTGGACTCAGCAATGGTCCTACAGGACAAAGAGCAAAAACATTCAGTCCAACAGAAAAACAATAGGTGCTAAAGTTATAGTCCTTGTACCAGGGGGAGGTCATTTGATTTCTAAGTCTATAAAATAGAGCATTCCCTTCCATCATGTTGTATGATGAGTCAATTCTAGAATCACAAAAACTTTAAACCCTGAACTTTGAACCTTGAACCTTCACTCCATCACCCCATGGCCTTTAATAGGAAGGAAACGAAAAAATTCTACCAAAACTAAGATGCATAAATCCACCCAGGAAGTCCCCAATGCCACAACACATTAAACAATTCCATAGTATTAGAGGTCCGTCCTTTTATTTAGAAACTACATTTTGACTAATCTTTCTATTTCAAGAGCTTACACTAACATATTACCCTTGGCATTACCACACTTTTGACTACACTTGGCAATGCTACAGCTTATACTGACATCAGAGGGTGAAGCCCAGATGCAAGGTGGCAGGACAGGGAAGACCACAAATAAAAGATGCTCTACCATCTCCCCACCCAGCAGCCTTTGGTCTGTGCTGGTATAGTCTACTCTTTGGCCGCATTGGGTTTCCTCTTCCGCTCTGCGTCTGCCACATGTCAAAGACGCTTAGGCCACGGCCCACAGGAAAGAGGGCCCTGTCACAACTGCCTCCCCCTTCCGCCAAACCCCACTCAGAATCTCATGTCACGATCAAAGGTGGTGACTGTACTGAACCCCTACGAGATAGTGGTGGACTCCACATGGATAAGGCTCTGATGTGGCTCTGATCTGGTTATGACTCCACATGGGTTTGGACCTGATCTGGCTCCAATCTGGCATGAATCCGGCATATCTTAGCCAGACTCGGCTGCTATGTGATGAGGGAGCAAGAATGCATCAAGAATGACTTCTGCTTAATGCTATTTAGGGAAGAGCATTTTTCCCAAAAGATAAAACTGCAGGAGTATGATGGACGATGTGAGTCAGGCCTCTGCACTGTAACCTAGCAGGTGTTGAGAGAGAGAGAGATAGAGAGAGAAAGAGAGGGAGAGAGAGAGAGCATGTGTGTGTGAGTATATGTGAGAGAGGAAGGGGTGAGAGAAAGAGAGAGAGAGAGAGTGGTTTATAAATGAGGAGTGCTTATGGAAAGCTGAGGAGATATAAATAGGAGAGGAGTGTCTCGTTGCCCTGAAGATTACTGAGGTTGTAGCATGATGAATGGCTAGAGGGAGTGGGTCTGTGTATTTGTGTATGTCTGTAGGTCTGTGTATGTAGGTGTGTGTGTGAGAGAAAGAAAGAGTGTGTGGGCGTGTGTGAGGATAAAGTATGTCTATATATGTATGAGAGTGTATATGTGTGTGTGTGTGTGTGTGTGTGTGTGCACGCACTCATTTCTGAGTAAACCATTGTGTAAGAATTGAGAGCATCTGCACACATGCAAATGTGTATAGTGTTTCTATTTATGTTGCTAAATGGGCCGTGTCTGTGTGTCTGTGTGTCTGTGTGTGTGTGTGTCCTTCTGTGTGAGTGTATATGTGGGTGTATATGTCTGCATGTCTTTGTGTGTATCTGTGTGTGAGTGTGTATGTTTATTAGACCTCTTGCGTGAGGGTGATGAGAGCTTCTCATGCATGTGAATGCCATGACCAGGGGGCCGGGCCGGCTCCTCCTCCACCATGTCTCCCCACGATGTGCTCTGCCTCCAGGCTTCCCGCGCTAAACACACAAACACACAGCCAAAGAGTGAGAGGAGCTTTCCAACACACACACACAGAGTCAGGAAATGATCAAACACAAAACAGCTGTACCGTCGTAGTCAGCCAGCATCTCGCTCCAGTCCAGGTTGAGTCCGCAGCCTGCGCTGCCAATACTGGCCTGCACAAACACAAGACGAGACGAGAAGAGAACAGTTCAGTTCAGCTCAGCTCTCTCACTTCCCATCTTGCCATGGGCTGAACAACTCAACACATGCAAAGAGTGGTAGGAGACTGACAACTCTTGCAGCTCAAACATTGACAACTACACAGCTGATGTGATTACTGCAATGTTAGCAAATACTGTGATCACCAATCACCGTTGTCAGGTGAAAGTTCATTTTTGTTCATTTTTATTTTTTTCACAATGTTACTAATAACAATGTTATTAGTCAGTCATCATAATGGTCTGTGAGTTTTAGACAGATTTAACATATGAGCACAGGTTAAGATATAAGGCCAACTTTGACAACATGGCGATCAGTTATTTAGAAAAAGCATGTTTTTCCCAACTTTCCAAATTTCTGTTGGACATACATGGTTTTCATCTGACAGCGACGACATTTTACAGTTGCACATGCTAAAAGAAGGAGGCCTAAGAATGTTTGTTGGACTTACTGAGAAGTCACTGTCATTGTCCGTCTCTAGCTCGCTGTTCTCAGCCTGGATCTCCCTCGTCAGCTGCTCTTCCTCAGCGATGGCGCTAGCGATGGCTTCCTCGTTGGCTTTCTCCAAACGGTCGGCCAGCTCTTCCTTCTTGGCCAGGACCTCAGCCATGGACTGCGGCTGTGTACAACCAAGCCACAGGAGTACAGTCAGTCAGTCAGATTGTCAGTCGGTCGCTGATGCCCTGTTAGCTGCTAGTCCTGAGGTCAGAGGTCAAAGCTCATTTTATGTGAGTTTTAGCTAAAATGGATTTTTATCTGGCTGTCAGTTGAATCTAGAAATGAGGGGTATTCCGAGTAGGTGGTTGGGGTTAGCTGTCCCAGGTATCTCACTTAACACCTACTTGGAATATCCCAATCTGATGTGGTTCCTGATCTGGTTTCAGAGTAAACCTGGACCATTCATCTACTAGACAGCTGGTATCTTGGCAACAGAACTAATTAGTTATAAGAACATGAGGAATTTGGGAGGAGTTTTGAGGCAGTTGCACTGCTAGCAAACTTACTGACAAACAACCACATAAAAAAATTCAAACAAATGAAAATACACAACAGCATGCCACCAAATACAGAGCAAAAACTCATAACAAGCACAGTGCAACAAAACTCTTCGCTTCTCCCAAAGTCTCCCACATAAATCCCTGGGTTTTCCAATTGAATTCTACAGCTCAAGACTTACTTCTATCAAGGTATGTTTTATTATTACAAGCATGTTATCTAGAGGCCTGAAAAATGTCTCAAAATGTGCTAGCCTAGTCCCTTTCACCAGTTTGGCTAAAGGTTAAAGCTATGGATTCAAAATTATGTTAAATGAGTGATTTTTTAAAAATCCATATCAAAACGCATGGCACAAACCAAACACATCCACACAGCAGACCACCAATGCTAGCGCGGGAGACGTGTTTGTGAAGGCAGCGTTGGCAAACCAGCAGCCATGCATGGCAATGGAACACTCGCTCACTATAAGGATGAAGATGAGGAGATGATACCAGGCCGAAGGCCCTGCTAGACACCTCACTGACCTCCGCTGGCACACGTGACGGTACGGGCCAGGTGCGGCCCGCCCCCCCTCATACCTCAGGTCAAGGTCAAAGTCAAGGACAAGGACAAAGCTTATGTGAGTCCTGGAAATAAAACAGCCCTGACTGATGAGCTGTTTCTGAGGGAAGTGCTGCTGTGTGTGCGCTAATATGAAGAACAAAAGGCATCAACACACTAAAACTACATTTCACCATAGTATAACATAAACAGATTGTGCTTAAAAGCACATTTGGATTTTCTTTTTACTGTTCAGCAAAAGAAACTACTGAACTATGATAAGCTGTTGTAAGTGATAAAGCAGTGAATGGGATGTGTATAGTATATAGTGTTGCTTTGGAGCAGCTGTGTGTGTGTGTGTGTGTGTGTGTGGGGAGATCAGGTCACTAACTTGCTTTCTGGTTTCTACTACTTTGTCTACATGTTGCGTTTTCATGGCTAAATGAGTCTAATGAGACAGAGGTCTCTCTCAACACTAGGAGCCTGCACTGGAGTCTAAACATCCACAGTCTTATCACAGTCACCCGGCGAGGTGTCTGCCACCACCCCCTACCCCCACCCCTCTTTCTCTCTTTCTTTCTCTCACTCCCTCTCACTTGCTCGGAGGAGCAGGTCTATTTGATGTGAATGAGCATAGCCAGGCCTCTCCACCGTCCCAACCCCCCTAAGACCATTCAAAATGAATCTGTCTCTATATTTAAAGACATCATTCCTAAATGTGGACTACAGCACCACCAGGAGATCTATGGCAGAGGCCATGAGAGTGGTGTGTGTGTGTGTGTGTGTGTGTGTGTGTGCGCACGCACAGGGGGTGTTTGACCTTCATTAACCCCTAGCATGCTGGCTCTGGTAGCTCCAGCTCCCTGACGTGACGGAGATGGAGGTGTGTGTGAAAAATGAATCCCTAGCCGTGTTGCTAAGTAGCCCATGGACAACTGGTCTGGTCATTTCTAACACATGGATTAGGCATATGAGACCGGACCTGACACCTTAAAAACAGGCCTACAGCCTCCTCAGTTCCACAAATATGGGCACAATTTTTAAACATAAACACTACATCATGGACAGACTGTTACAACTGGAAAAAGAAAGCTGTATAGTACTCTACTGAGATGACTGCTATGTAAGACTCACTTAGGAGAGTAAAAAAGCCTCGTCTCTGATCACATACTGAATGTAAAACACAATCTGCATATTCTGTCCTCTTGAAACAAGCTGTGGGAAAGATATATAATCTGTGACTCCTCAGATGTTGACCAGAACATTATGATGAACATACTATATACACAAATCTACAGCCAAACTAGCTTAGGTTTGATAAATTGTAAAAAAAGTGTGTGTGTGTATATGTGTACATGTGTGCATGTGGGGAATGTAATTGTTATGTCTGTACAAGGGAACCCATTAGGACTGGGGAGTTTCTGTGAGATTGGGTTTGCCTAGATGGGCTGGTGGTTTGGTTTGCAGAAGTGGCATTGTTGAGAGTGGTGCTGTGCAGTGCTGTGTTGGTTGTGGATCGGGGGGGCTGCTGGGTTTTGTGGGGGAGGGGGTAGGGGGGGATTGTGGACGGCCCTTGTCTCTCAGCACTCACGGTGGAAAGCTCTGTGGGGTCCAGCACACTCTCCAGTTTCAACACCGCCAGGGGAGTCTGCCGCGATGCTGCCACAGCAGATGGTGCGGCCGTGCCCTCCTCCTCCACCACCGCCACCGTCACCCCCACCCCCACCCCCCCACAAACCTCCAAAGCCCCCGACTCCTCCAGGGGCCCCTGCCCCACCTGACCCTCCTCCACTGGGGCCGAACAGGGCAGGAGAGAGGGTGCTGATGGAAAGGGAGAAGTGGGAGAGTCAGGAGGTGGCTCTGGGGCTGACTCTGGAGTTAAGGCAGTAGCGGCTGGTTCAGTGGCTGAAGATTGGGGCTCATTTTGAGTCAGGACTGGGGTTGGCTCTGGGGCAGGGGCAGGGGCAGGGGCAAGGGCAGGGGCAGGGGCCGCAGCAGGGGCTGCCTGGCCCAGGTCGGACGGCTGCGGGGTTTCGGAGGAGGGGGCAGTGGGTGGCGTCGACTCCTTGCAGGGTGCAATGACGCACTGCTCCTGGTCCTGTGCAGAGGAGGGCTGCACCATCACACAGACACAGCACACAGCACACAAACACACACACACACACACACACACACACACAGACAAGGAGATATACACACAAAACACACAAACACACACCATATTACATGCATCGTCATCACAACACTGCAATGCATCCCGACAAACTCAATGGGACACTGTCAAGCCAACATTACAAGAATACTATGGAATATCAAACTGAGAATACAAGTCATGCTGGGAATTTATGCAATAACATGCCTGAGATATCATACATGATATGACCAATAATGGAATGAAATAGCAACAGAACAAACACTTCACATTCTAAAAACAAACTAATATACAAACAAACAAATACAAACATGCAAATTTCATATCAAAACCGGCCCTCAGCACACAGCACACACACACGTACACACACACCCCCCTCCGTGATCTTGGGGAGTGTCCGTGGCAGGACACACTGCGTGCATGTATATTTCATGAGGATACATCTGATATTTCTGTCTCTGGAATCTCACGATACATGTACAAAAATCAATGCTGGCAAAGCCAATATCCCTCCCACCTCAGTCCAACCCGACCCCCAACCCACCACCCCCCTTCTTCTCCCCCGCCCCTCTCCCACCCGCCCCGGGTCCCTGCAGGTCTGGGCTCTATGTCTGTTCCTACAGGCCAGGCCAAAACAAAAACACTGCGGCAGATAAGACACTCTTATGTTACCATAACTCTACGATCCGTTCTGACGGCTGGGGAATCGTGCATTATTCATAGGAGTGTGTGTGTGTGTGTGTGTGTGTGTGTGTAGGGAGGGAGTTAGGCTGGGGAGTGTGTGTGTGTGTGTGTGTGTGTGTGTGTGTGTGTGCTTTGGGGGGAGGGGTCGGTTGGGTCAGTTTCTCCCCAGCTGGCCTGACGTCAGTACCTCGATGACGGGCGCCTTTTCGTTCTCGCTGTCGGGGAGAGAGTGACAGGGGCGCGTCTGGTCTGACTGGCCACCCTGCTTGTTGGGCTGACACGCCGTGTCTTTGTCCTGGGGGCTGCGGCCCGGCTGGGTCCCGCGACTCTGGTTCTGATTCTCCTTGTCGCTGTCGTCCTTGGGACTGACCTGGGCCAGGACAGGGGTCACCTTGGCAATGATGGCAGCCGAGCGAGGCCTGGCGGGGCGACCACGCTGGACCGTCTCCCAGCCCTCAGCATCCTTTTTTCCTGGGATACACACACACACACACACACACACACACACACACACACACACACAAAGATGTGATACCCATTTGTTTCATTTCGCCTATAACAATGGTTGCAATTCAGCTAGACAACAATTACAGAGCCTGGACTGAACTGGACTGAGGGTACATTCATCAGAACTCTCCAAGGCTCCTTGGCTGCAGGTATGATTAGCATTGCAAAGCAGAGAGCAGGTGGTGCTCGCAGGAGAAGCGGCACTTGGCTGTGAGACTCACCTGGCTTCTCCGCAGGACAGGTGACACTCTGGCTGGACACAGGGAGCGACTGGGAGGACTTGACCCGGTCGGCCCAGCTTAGACCGGTGTGTGAGAGACGGGCCAGGGTCGGAGGGGGACCCCTGTCGGACACACACACACACACACACACACACACACACCTCAGTGTCAAGGCTGTTGCACTTACGTTGAATGATGCAACACAGCTGCTGGGTTGGGAGTAAAGACATGCACACCCACCGTCTCACTAGTATACAGTTTTACACACACACACACACACACACACACACACACACACACTAGACCACACACATTCACTCAGACCCACACAGAGCAGACTGTACAGTAATTTAAACAGTGCAACAAACGAGCAGCGGTCATCCATCTCTCTGGAGCCCGTGAGCTCACAGCACCAGCGGCGGCAGCAGCAGCAGCAGCAGCGGTCGAGGAGGGGTGAGGTGGGGGGCAGAGGGCAGCTTCTAACTGACTGTGACAGGCTGGTGAGTCTGGATCGAGCATGTCACAAACAGACGTCCACCTTCATCTGACAGATTCTACTCCTCCCTCTCCCTTCCTTTCTCTCTATCTTCATCTCTCTCTCTCTCTCTCTCTCTCTCTCTCTCTCTCTCTCTCTCTCTCTCTCCCTCTATCCTTCCCTGCCTGCCTGCCTGCCTGCCTGCGTGCGTGCGTGCCGGATATCTCGGGGCAAACGGGCCCTCCATCTTGATCAATATCCATTTCCTGCGGCATCCGATTACAGAGTAATGCAGATATTGAACCCATGCTTCAGCAGTCTTTAACCACACTTAGCTTCTGCACCAGGCCTCCACTGCCTGCCTGCCTGCCTGCCTGCCTGCACTGGGCCGTGTGGAAGGCAGGCGGCAGGGAGATAGAGTGGGAGAGAAACCCTGGAGGAAAAAAAATTACATTACAGCAAACGCTTCACCGTAAGAGATCGAAAGCCACACACACACACACACACACACACACACACACACACACACACACACACACACACACACACAGAAATTTAGTCACCCAACCGCCAGACAATACGTCCATTGTGAAACGGTAGTCTGGGCTTGTGGCGTATCACATCTTCTATTGATTCCTTAATTTAGGCATTCAAAGCCCTGGTAATCTAATGAGCAATTGTGTTTCCTTTACGCTACCAGTAAAGGCTAATGGCTCAGGAGGAAAACAAGCGTTAATGTGGATGGGAGTGAGAGTGTTATCGCAGACAGCAATAATGGCTTAAGGAAACAAGCCGTCAGGTCCACTTTTAGTGAGCCTATTGCTGAAGGAGTGTGTGTGAGCGTGTCTGTGAGTGTTAGAGTGAGCGCGCATGTGTGTGTGTGTGTGTGTGTGTGTGTGTGTGTGTGTGTGTGTGTGTGTGTGTCGGTGTCTCAATTTGGCGCCTGAAATCCATACCGAAAGATAACATGACGTCATTTCAAAGGCCCAGACGGATGTCTACTCTACGTTCTGTCAGCACCTGGGATTTGCCATTGAGGACAACTCTTGAGGACTAAATGGAGGTATGAAAATCGCTAGACGATGCCTGGGTCACAGCTTCAGAGACGGATTAGAAATACAAGTGGTTAGCAAAGAGTTGTTAATATGGCAGCCACACTGGGACTGCAGGCATAAGAGGTACAAAGTGGCAAAGGCTTACCCAAAGTTAAGAGAGCGACGGGCACTTGGTGAGGGTACCATGCGGTCGGCAGAGGGGCTGGGAATGACGTGACGCCCTGGTGACATCTTGCGGACTTCCCAAGCCAATGACGTGGGTCTAGATGCAAACGGTTCAAATGACAGAACATTACCTAACAAGTATTAAAGTGCATAACGTGAAATTTTGTTATTTGATCTTATGCTTACTCTGTGTTGTTTTTACTCCAGGAGATGAGTTTACAAAAAAGAGAACTCAATAAATCATAACACAACAAGACCACACCACAAAAGGGAGAAATCTAAAACGCAGGATTGGCATCCAACACAAAGAAATATAAGGACAGCTTTTCATTTCCCAATTAGAGTGTTGGATTTAGTTGCAGGGGGAAAAAAAAAAAAAAAAAAAAAAAAAATCACTATTCAAACAATTGGCTCTCAGGTTTGGACCGATCAATACCAACAGTCTGTTTTGAAAATCGTACAAATTGGGGAGCAACTTAAAAGCTTGGGACTTTTTTTTCTTTTGTTTAATACCTTAATCAATTTACGGGTGTTGTGGCCATTCAGTCATTCGCTTAAAGAGAGGGCCGATACCCAGCCGGATCACCTTGAATTACAGCGCTGCTATTGATCGACCCTCATGTGAGACCAGAGATGCCACTTCCCCTGCAGGGTGTGTGTGTATGTGTGTGTGTGTGTGTGATGGGGATGGGGAGGGGGATCTGCCACCACTGGGAGCCGTTAGCTATGACAGCAGGATACTCTGAGCGGGGTGCACAAAACCAAATGCTCGCACTAAAAGGAGCAATTCAGAGCCTAGCGGTCCTTAGGTTCTTTGGCTCGTCTCTTGTCTCTTGATCTCTGATCTCGCTTTAGCTGGCAAATATTTAACTACATTTAGCCATCGGTTCAAATCAGCTTTATTTGCATTGTGCTTTCAACAAATTAAAATGATCTCAAAGCAGCTTTGCAAGTAATGATAACATAAGTTGGCTTAGGTTATTAAAAAGGGGTGATGCAACCAAAAGGCCTGAAGTACTTCGGAAATATATTGCTTTACCCACCCCAACAAGATTACAAAGATAAAGGACATTAAATAAACCCCAGAATAGATATTCTTTCATAAAGGTAAACATTTCACGTAACCCACTTTCTTCAAACTCCAGAAACCCTAAACACTGCAAAAGAGGTTAAGTAAGAGCTGGCTTTGGACTGTGTGTGTATGTCTACAGAATTTTCTGCGGATCTACCTGTTTTGAGCAGCTGGCCTTGGGCTATATGTACATGTACGTATACGTGTGTGTGTGTGTGTGTGTGTGTGTGTGTGTGTGTGTGTGTGTGTGTGTGTGTGTGTGTGTGTGTGCGCACATTATTTTCTGTGGATCTACCTGTTTTGAGCGTCAGTCTTCTCCAGCTTCTCCTGGAGCTGAATCCAGTCGATAAGTGCTTTGAAGTCACGCACGTAGTTGTCCAGCATCATCAGCACCTCCTGTGGGACAACAAACTCGTTTGTTACGTGATGGGGTCTCCATGAAATTGCACAAAATGGTCCAATTTCAGAGGTCCAGGTCAGAGAAAATGAGATAATATGTTGCTTGGCCACATATATGCATGCTCTTCTATGGTCAAAGATTTCAATGGATAAAGACCGAACCACCTTGAGTGCAATCTGATCAACCATACAGTTTAAATATGAAACACAAAATTTGAATCATATTGTCTTACAACTGCAAAATAATCTTAATTCACACCAGAATCAGCAATCTTGCTTTGAGTGTGTTTAGGTGTGTGTTTCAGTGTGTAAGTGTGTTGAGTGTATGTGTGTGTGTGTGTGTGTGTGTGTGTGTGTGTTGAGCACTGTGGTCTGGTGGCTGTGTTTCAGCAGCAGGACAGTCCTGAGGGACCAGCCCCGCAGAGTCTTGGTGGAGCCGCAGGGCCCCAGGGCCCCACAGGGGCTCCAGTAACACGACACCCACACCACCCCAGACCCCCTCTCACTCACTCACACACACACACACACACACACACACACACACACACACACAGGATGGGCATCTGGGCAGGGTCACAATCACTGGAGCAAATCTCACCCCTCCGCCAGAAAACCACTCCGCAGACAAAGGGGGACCCAGGCAGCACAAAAGAGTCCAGAGGGCAAGAGGAGGGAGAAAGACAAGCAAGAAGAAAGAAGACGAAGTATCGAGAGAGAGAGAGAGAGAGAGAGAGAGGAGAGAAAAAAAAAAAGAGAGAGAGAAAGAGAGCGAGAGAGTGAGGGAGCGAGCGAGCGAGCGAACGAAAGAACAACAAAGCTGTGCCCTGCTCCTCCTCGCCCCGCTGGTCCCTCACAAGAGGTGCAGGGCTGGAATTACCGCCTGGCTTTGCAGGCAGGGCGGCCCGGGGCCACATCTGATTGGCTTGTAATCATTTCGACTTACTGGCACAGGGAGCGAGGCGGGTGACGGCACACCATTGTCCACCTGATACCCAATCTCAGGGCCGCGGGTACCCCAGGGAATCCCCCGAGCCCTGGCTGGCAGTGCCTGGCAGCCCATGCCAACCGGTCGGATCGCAACTCCACAAACCTGTCCGCCTCCCCTCCCCTCCCCCCTTGGCATGGCCTGGTTACACTGCCTTCACAGAGGGCAATGAGCACCACGGCTGGGGGGGGGGAATGATACTCTGCTTCTGGGTGGTATGACAGCGGATCTGATTGTAGGTGACATTATGAGAGAAGAAAGGGGCTAATTCTCAGTTCAGCGCAGTCAGAGTGTGAAATAGGCGTGGAACGGACTGAGGTATAGTCTCCAGGGGGAACACACACATCATATCCAAATGTTTTATGTAACTTTGTGAGTGTGTGTCTTTGTGAGAATGTGTGTGTGTGTTGAAATGGAATGATGATCATGATCATATACATGTTTTAAAACAATGGAGACTATTTATGATTTCACCTGTTCACAACATCTTGTCTACCATCCAAGTGTGGGTTTGAAATATGTGTTGCATTGTGTGTGTGTGGTAAAAATAGAGAAAGAGAGAGACAGAGAATGTCTGTGTGTGTGTGTGTGTGTGTGTGTGTGTATTTATGTGTGTGTGTGTGTCAATGAGGGGTGTTGCCGAGGACGAATGAGCGACAGAGCAGAAACGCTGTGAAACAGACGTGCGTGTGTGATGGATGGGGAGCGAGGAGGGAGTGGTAATTGAGAGTAAAGCTCAGCGGTGCATTTAGTTAATAGAGGAGTCAGGCCAGTGAGAGATGTGTGTCGGCGGGAGGGGGTGAGGTGGGGGTTGTGCCGGCTGATTAGGGGCTGGTTAACAGGATCAGGGCCCAACAGTGGTGGGAGCAGACAGGAGCTAGCATTCACTCATTTACTGATGAACCGTCACACCGGTGAGGAATGATGCCACCCAGGAGATGGAAGCTGTGTATGCGTGTGTGTGTCTGTGTTAAAAAGATGTGACAAGCAAGGATGTACAGTTAAAGCAGCCTAAGCTTTTTTCACATTTTTGTTTGCAATATGAAAAGATATATAAATATAAATCACGTCGAACCCTTATTTAATGGAAAATTAATTTAGCAAGTTGTTCCACTGTGTAGCTGACGCCGCATACTAAATATGCACAGATTTTGCAGACCCTTTGCTCATTCATAGTCTGCTCCAGCACATGGGTGTAAAATTGGGGAAACGGCATGGCAGCCAGTTCAAACTAAACACTGGACTCAAAAAGCCTTTGAGCCATGGAAGTTGGGCACCAACCCAGACAAGCTTCTGGTGAGCCATTCTCTCCTAACTCTCCAGAAAAAAAAAAAAAAAACGAAAAAGAAAAAAGAAGAAGAAAAAAAAAAAACAACTTTCCAACCACCACATTTTTCTTCAAAGCGGGGAGGGAGGAGAGAGCAGAAGAAAAACAGAAATAAAGCACCCTGGACAAGAGTTATCTTTGCCCGCTGTGAGCAGAGCTGTGCTGGGCTGCGTTGTGTTGGTGGTGGTTGAATGCGGGCCACGGGACTTTTCGGCCCCTGTTCTTCCCCTCTCGGACCGCGGCGGTGAGGAAGGAGGAACGGGAGGAGACGGAGAGGCAGCCGGGGGCCTCCTCCGCAGCGTTCGCTGGGCTTGGTGGCATAAATCAGAGCGGCGGCCTGGAACAAACGCCTGATAAGAACTAATTAGGCCTCTGAGCGGTGGGTTAAAGATGGGGGCGGGATTCAAATATGAGCATAAATCAGTGGAGCTCAGCTCAGTGCCCCCCTCACCACTCCAAACAGAACTACGCACTGCCTCACACATACAGGCACAAACACAGACAACCATCCCCACACAGAGTCCATCCTAGCCTTGAACTCTTAAAAAGGAGGGTGGAACTGGTGAGTCAGTCTAATAACAGCCCTCCGGCCTCTGTATTACCCAAAACTAGTGGCATTATTACTGATAAACAAATTATTATATGTTAAAGTTAATTGACCTTAACCAACACATGAATAAAATATGATGGCTAGATGAAATCACCTGAAACTCACCCAAACTCTACACTCCAACACTAAAAAAATGAACATGACTTGTTTAAAATGTTGACGATGTCTGAGGTGAAACAGTGTGTGTGTGTGTGTGTGTGTGTGTGTGTGTGTGTCTAACAGGGAACTGACACAAAGTCTACTGCATAAAAAAGAAAAAAAGAAGGCGTATGTGCCAGGACACTGATACCAATGCTGCTGCTGTGCGTGTGTGTCTGTGTGTGTGTGTGTGTGTGTGTGTGTGTGTAAAAGCTGGATTTACACTGCTCCAGGGGATGGGCGTGCGCCAGCTCCCATCATTCAGCTGGCCCCTGTGCATTGTGGGTGTCAGAGCGACGCCAGACGGGGACCTGCACTGCTCACTGGGCCGTTACTACCAGGGTCAGGAGACAAGACCAAGGACCTGTGCATCAGGGACTACGGTGTGCGCTAGGAACAGGAGCCCAGGGAATCTCTCAGTAAGATAGTATGCATACATACACTCTCATCCAGTCACACAGATCTCCCTTCACAAACACACACACTCACTCACACACACAACACACACACACACACACACACACACACACACACACACAGCAGAGACCTCTGCCTCAGAGCTTAGAGCTTTGGGCTCCTCACAGACACACACATACATATTAGTGAGAAGCATCTCTATCTCTCTGTCCAACAAATACAAACACACACATGTAAGAAGCCCAACCACACACTTCTACACACACAGACACATACAGAGGCAGATGACTTTACACGTCCCCTGCTGTCAGCACGGCAACCGCAGGGCCTGAGCGCGCTCAGTGGGGCTCACCGCAGCTGCTGGCCACTGGGCAGGAGCGTGTTCAGCAGAACTCTGCCCTGCACGCCGATCAATACGCCTCAGGCCAACGACCGAACGCCAGCATGCACACATGCACATACACACACACTCAAAGAATCACACTACCATGTAGACATACACACACACACACACACACACACACACACACACACACACAGGGATTCATACACATACAATGACAGCACACACACACACACACACACACACACACACACAAAGTATTCACCCCTGCCCAAATACTCACGGCAGCAACTAACACTCACCACACTCTTACACAAAAAAAAATACAGTAGCCACACACACACACACACACACACACACACACACACACACACACACACACACACACACACACACACACACACACACACACAGAGCAGTGTTAACCACGGCTCATGCTGCCAGAGTAAACAGTGGCTCCAAGGGAGCTGAAGCCAAACCAGAAGACCCTAACATAGGAGGGAGGGAGGGAGAGAGGGAGAGAGAGAGAGGGAGAGAGAGAGAGAGAGAGAGAGAGAGATGTTCCTCCAGGTCACCAGAGAGGAGCACAAGATCCACAGTGGAAGGAGGCTCTACACTGAAACACTCCGCAGGCACATAAAATAGTGAAATTAGCTGAAACTGTGTCCAGAGTGGTGCAGAGGACGAGACCAAGTGGACAGAGGCAGGGAGGAAGGCAGGGAGGGAGGGAGGGGAGAGCTCACAGAGTTTGACTGTATGCAGAGGCTCCACGTAGGGCTAGTGATCCCCACCTGACATGCCTCTACTTCTGCCAGACAAAAGAGAACCAGCCCGCTACACTACCCTCAGACTTACCCCCACCTCTCCCTTGCACTCTTTTTTCCCTCTTGCTCTCATTCTTCTCTCTTTCTCACACACACACACACACACACACACACACACACACACACACACACACACACACAAACTTTTGTGTGTGTGTGCACACACACACTCACACTGACACACACAAAAATATATACCCTTTCTATGACTCACTGGCGCACAAAAACACACTCACTCACGCTCACACGTTCAGTGTTTACATGTGGTCATCAATCTGCTCTCCCCTCAGGATGGCCCGAGAGGGCGTCTAGTGATAATTCTCTCACCAGCACACCTTCAAAGGCCTTGCTGACACAAACCAGAAAACAACAAGAATGTGACGGAGAAAAGGAAGAGAGAAAGAGAGGAAGTGAAGGCTGCGTTATGGAGTTTTTGGCACTTGGTGTTATTCAACTTTTTAGCTCCCTCTAGTGGTCATTATGATGCATCATGGGAAGCAGACTCGATAAAGTTTGGTGGGGCACTTTTTGGATGAGAAAATAACTCTGCTGCGAGGACAACGATTAAAGGAGCAAACATTCCCAAACAACCTAAATGTAATAGCCCTTGCCTTCACGAAAAAAACACACAAAGAAGAATTCTTCTATTGTACAGGGAGGGGGAAAAGGTCTCGACAGATAAAAATGTTCATGTTGCACTCCCATATCTGATTGGCTTAAGGCGGAAGACGTAGACTGACTAAAT
>PYXC01002822.1:382500-557500 GCA_015244755.2 Tenualosa ilisha
GTTCTGACAGGACAGGACAGGCGCCCACTGTTGCGCTCAAAGCTGCTGCCAGATGCAGCTCACTTGAAACCACTCATCTGAGCTTACCACACACACACACACACACACACACACACACAGTCCACACAGCTTTGAAGTTAACAGGTATAGTGTGTTTATGAGGCACTGAGTCATGTCTATCTGGGACAATGAAAACGACTGCTGCATAATAACAAGCGCAATGGAAAGGCTCAGAGGGGGAGCAACCTGTATGGTTTCCAAAGGTTTACCGCAGCAGTCCTGTTTGACAAACATGAGCAAAAACAAAAAAAAGAAGAAATGAAACAGTTTTAGTAGATAATTCTAACTCTTACAATAATTTTAACATTACAAGAACATCTGGTCACCCAAACAGCTAACTGTCTTCCTGTCAGGATGTCAATCATCTCAACACAAGACAACAGGACAGAAAAGGAATCTTTCTACAATCACCAGGATGGCAAAAATCAAATAAACACTATGCCTCGACCTCTGTTTGAACAGGGCGACATACAGACACAGACCCATGGGTTCCCATTCAGCTGATGCACCATTATACGCAGCAACGCAGTTTTGTTTGCAGAGGACTAGCAAGGTGACGGATAACAGGAAAAGCATTGAGGGTGTCACTCTGTCACAGACGGGAAGATCATTTACCGGCTCACGACACTTAAGTGCCCTGTGAACTATTACATCCCTGCCTTGATGCAACGGGTGCCCACCTATCTTCATGGACAAAATTTTCAATGACTTCTCAATGTCCCTGAAAGAAACTGCCATGACTTCTCACAATCTACTATTATGCAAAACTGAGTATTGGATGCCTTGGGTTGTGGCTAATCGTTCAATTTCTGCTAAAATGGGTTCTCTGGATTGTAAGACCAATGTTTTAACACTGTTAGCGCTGCAAATTAAAGACATACATAATGCCTCCTGCCTAAGCTTCTAACCTTGTATGACAAAATCAGATTTTTATGACTTTCCCAAAAATTTCAATGCATACTGAATTCCATGACGTTTCCAGGCCTTCAATATGGGTTTTCAAACTTCCATGACTTGAAACCAGGTTTTCATAAGCAATACATGGTTCCTACACCGTGTTCCCAAATAGATCTAAGTGCCTCAGGAGTGACAATGCAGAGAAAGCTCTACACACAAATTCAACACCAGGCTGTTAATATGTGCCACGGTCACAGTAAGTGTGCACATTCAATGATTCCACAGCCCAAGCATCTGCGGTCAGCAAACTGACAAACACATGACCTCCTGCATGACGCATGTTCTCACGACACAGACTATTGTGTTCACTTGAGCCTGCATGCACAATGTTTACATGTTACTTGTGATGCACGGGGTTTTTTGACTTGGACTTAAACTTCAACTTCAACTTTAACATCAACGACTGCTCCACTCTTCCCTCTCTCTCACTCTTCGCTAGATCACTCCACCTTTCTGCTGTCACACACAGGTGGCTAATCCTGTGGTTAGGTGTGTGGGTGTGTGTTTGTGTGTGTTCATTTAGCTGCAGCTTGGGTGAAGTGGATTGAGCGAGATCTCCACAGGCCCCTCCAGAATGTACTGCTGGGTACACACACCGCTGCAAGCTCCCAAGACATCAGCTGACCTGCTAATAAGCTTTGCATTTATATGAGTGTGTGTGTGTGTGTGTGTGTTTGTGTGTTTCTGCAGATGCTCCTCTGTTGTGTGAGAGTGGGGACACTCCCAACTCCTCAGAGGAAAAACAATCTTGGCATGGGGTAGTGTGTGTGTGTGTGTGTGCGCATGTGTGCATTTCCAGGTCAGCCTGCCTGCACTGGAAACATGTAAATGATTGTGTGTGTGTGTGTGTTCAAGCAAACTAACTACTGGGAGTATGTGTTTGCATTTGCACTCAAGCAGACGTGCATTGATGCATGTTTGGCTGTGTATGCTAACGGTATGCTAATACTGGTGCACGCTTATTATTGCAAGTGTGCAAACCGTGCAGACTGCTTACAGAGTGTGGGCGCAAATACAGTATCTAGCCACCAGGGTGGCCAGCCACAGCCAGGCAATAAAGTGCTATGCAAAAAAAGGATGGGGACAAAGACCTGGCAAATCTCAACCCACCACCCACGAGTTCCAGACTGGAGAATGTGTTACATGGGACCAGAACAAGCATGTTCAGTGTCCAAGTCTGTTATCAATCACCCTAACCAGTTTCTTCAGATAAAGGATGGTGCATTTGTTCCTGAATGACCTTCACAAAGAACCTAAAGAACCCAACAGGTTCAACTGTGTACTTGCTCACACGTGTACCTTAACTTCCCAACTATTAGCAGAGGTTGACAAAATTGATTTTGCAAAACATCTTCAGCCATGAAGTTAATACATGGAGCAGGGCTACCGCTATACATGGGAATGCAATCATTTTCCTTAATCCATCATTTAACTATATCATAATCGGATTCTGCTTTATCCTATTTATTATTTAATAAACTGCACTTAATACACAATTTAGGTTTTTTTTTTTTTTTAATTTGCCTAAAACACCATCCTGATCTTCATACACGCATCTTATTTTTGGATAAATGCGTGTGCGCGTGTGTGTAAGTGTGTGCATGAGAGAGAGACATGCTGACGTACCTTCCTCCTCCTTGTTCTCGAGCGGTACGCTCCAGGCGATAAGGTTGCGGGCTGCGCGGCCTTCCTCTGCCACAATCTTCCTCACCTTGTCATGACTGTTGGAGCGCTGAAATGAGGCCTGTGCCGAGAAACGAAGAAAGACAAGGACGCATGAAACTCACTGTTGCAGAACAGAGCACACCAATGAACTGAACCACTGCCTCAATCATTTACCCATATTCAAAACAACCAGCAGGAGTTCGAGGTATGTTCTGGGCTAGCAACTCTAAGAAATGAAGCATAAAAGCACCACACTGCTTACTTGACAGACAAACATTTTTATTTATACACTACTAGGGCAATTCCAAGCTAAGCAGATTTTTGTCACGTCCATAACGGAAATAAAATGCCTCGGTATTTGTATGATGTGAATGACGACGTGAATTAGATAGATCGTAGATTTTTTTTTTTTTTATCAAAGTTCTACAGCAAAAAATAGCAAATGCTTAAGTAAACATTCACATAATACCATACCATCACATGTCATTGGCATTGTGGACTTGACAAAAAAGTTAATTTTCTGTGGAAATGCTCACTGGACATTAATGGAGGTTTTGGTCAGTCAGTCCTTCATCTGAGTGAACTCTGACTGACCAAACCATCAGTGCATTAACAAAAAGATTAGTCTATCAAGTAAACAGTACTGCACCTTTCAGTTTCTTCTGCTGAAGTTGTATCCAGTGCAACACAGCTGTGTGCAGAGCCTATAGCTTAGGCGAGGAACTAGCTTATGAACGACACAAAGGCGCTAAGCAAAACGGAAGTGTGCCAAAACTGAATGCAGTCGTCAACCCATAATTGCACCACCACCTCAGGGTCACCCAGTTAATCAGCGTTGTGCAGGCTGTAGGGTGTTGAGGGCATTTTAGTGCTTTGTTAGGCATATTTGAAAATGCATATCACAGGAGTTGCACTGTAGGGCTTTGTGACATAACAGAAAGGCAATCTGGAATAGGGTTTTTTTCTTTCTTTCTTTCTTTCTTTTTTTTACTGCCTGGCACCGAATGCGACACTGACGGGGTCATGTGAGCAGACTGGATGCCAAATCTCTGGCTGGCTCATTCAGTTCCATTGCTCTCCTCTTTCTTTTCATTCTCCCATGCCAGTTCTCCATCTCATCTCTCTCTTTCTCTCTCCATCATCATCTCCTCCACTTCTTCCTTCCTCTCTCCCTCTCTGCCTACTCTCTTAATGTCATCACACAGTGTGATTCAGGATTCCAGGCGTGAATGCTGAGAACCAGTCTCTCTTCACATGCCGCACACACAGAGCCACTCTGAGAGGCCAATTAAAGAATAGCCTCTGTCTCCGGCACTCTGAAAAAAGCCCTTTGTGGAGTCTCTTTGAGAGCACAGCTAGCGTCAGTTACATGCTGGCAGGACCACGATCACACAACACAACCCAGCCCAGCCACTGCACACACAGACTCTTCAGTCCATTCTTTTAATTGCTTAAAAAAAATGTTTTTGAATGTGACTGATTATATTTTGACATTTTGTAATATGATTATTACATAAGAAATATAACAGGCCTAAATTATAGATAGATTATTATATAACAAAAATTTCCTTGCTTTTCTTGAACTCGTTTATCCAGGATATGTGCTCAAACAGTGCTTATACACAGTGCCAGAAACAACAAAAGCAGCCAATCCACATACTATTTCAGCAAAGCCAGAAGCAGCACTTGCACACATGCAACATTTCATAAGGTGTACAGCATGGAGAAATGTAGTCTATTGGACTAGCTCTTGAGTTAAACTATTATGTCCCTCCACCGGAATTGAGGACTGTGTCTTTAAAATTCTTTGCCATTCTTTACAATCTGCTTTAATGAAGATGACAGCTGGGGGGCGGGGAGGGGGTAAGAGTGAGTCATCGGTGGCGTCTCCAAAACACAGCATCAGGATCACGCGGCCCTCAGGTCCTGCTCCAGCATGACTGCCATAGCGTCAGAGAGGATGACAGCAGACCTCAAAGCAATGCATCACTTGCCCCCCAGTGGGGAGTGTGTGTGTGTGGGTGTGTGTGTGTGTGTGTGTGTGTGTGTGGGGGGGGGGGGGGGTTTGCAGAAAAAGCCAAGCACTGTTGCAAATATTACAATATACAAAGAGTATACACACATTTACACACACACACACACACACACACACACACACACACGTGAGCGCACGAAAACACAACACACACCAAGACCATTTCCCATACACACATGAACATCCACACATATGCATGCACACACTAACTGTCACACACACACAAATACATTCTCTCAGATAGCTGGAGTGGGTTCACGTTTTGGCTTGAGCCTGCTCTGTCACAAATGAGCAATCAGTGCGTTTTGCATGCTCCCTGAGCGGCACAGAATATTGCACAGGGCTCATTAAGCTTCACACATGCATAAGCAGAACACTGTCCTGGCCTTCCACCATGTTATGTCCCAAGGCCTGATACACACCACTGACCCACTTTCTCCTGAGCAAGACAAGCATCTTTCCACATCTCTCTCTCTCTCTCTAACAAGGAATGGGATTGCGGACAATAGGCTTAAGGACCCTTTAAAACGAGTGAACAGACAATGAGAGCTGAGAAGATTAGCTCCACTTCAGGAGCTCTTTTAAAAATAAAAAATATATAAAATAAAAAACACACACGCACACATGCGCGCACGGCAGGCACAGGGGAGCCACCATTGCCTGCCAACGATCCCCGTCCGACAGTAAATATTTACAGCCCCATCCCTCCTGTACTTTGGCAAGCGTTACATGCCAGATGACGCCGCCTGAGAGAGAGAGAGAGAGAGAGAGCGAAAGGGCTTCTCCCTATTGGCACTAGAGGGAGAGAGAGAGAGAGGGAGAGAGAGAGAGAGGGAGAGAGAAAGGAGCCGGTACAGGATTAAAAGGAGAGAGGGAAAGGTGGAGACAGCGAGAATGAAGGAACGAAAGCAAGCGAGCAGGCAAGCAGACTGCCCTTCTCATCCACTTAAGCAGCCAAACGCTCCTGCCACCTGGCTCTCATGACCACCTGGTGACAGGGGTCAGAACACTTGAGAAGATTCTCTCCAAGACTGAGACCTTTGCAAGCAAACAAAAAAAAATAAAAAGGCGACAGAGGCTTGAAACGAGGGCAGAAACCAAACATTTCTCCATTTGCAGCCGGAGGCTAGGGGTGGGGGGTTGGGGGGGATAGCAGTTACCCTTTAGCTAGCAAGGCATGCAGCCTGGCCTGGGGCAGCCTACAAGCAAGTGTCCCTTTTCTACTGTCAGCACAGTCAGGTATAGAATTTCATATTCACCAGGAAAGACAGAGCAATGGGTTAGACTGCAAAAACAGGGAGAGGAAAAGAAAGAAGAGAAAGAGAGAGAGAGACAGAGAGAGAAGAGGGGGGCAGGAAGGGAAAGAGAGCGGGATAGAATGGAAGAAGGGGAGATCAGAGGGTACGTACAGAGTAGAAGTAGAGTCTGTAAGCAGGTTCCTCGTCCTTATCCAGCCCTGACATACTTTTTTAGCCACGCTCTTCAGCCAACCTGTTCCCCCCAGCCGGCATTGCTGCTTCTGTTGGGCAACACCATCATCTGACAGCAGCGGACGGAAATAGCCCCCCTCCAACTGGGCAGGCAGCCACTGCCTAGAGTATATGTGTGTGTGTGTGTGTGTGTGTATGTGTGTGTGTGTGTATGAGTGACTCGTCCCAGCTGTGTCAACTCCTCTGCCAATCAGAACGGAGGGAAGGAGAATGTGCCCGCCTGCTGCTCCCTGGCTGTCTGCTTAGCCGCGGCTGAGCGAGCCCTTTCACCCGGCCTGCTCCCGGCTGTAATCACAACTCAAGGCTCGGCACACCACCTCTCGCTGGACGCTGGAGCCTCTGCAGCACCCCGCTCCGACTCGTTATCCTCACTCCATGCGTTTGTGTCTGTGTGCGTGTGTGTGTGTGTGTGTGTGTTTCTCCCTGCTGTCTCTCCACCGCGCAGTTCTCTTACTCTATCTGCCTGCCTCCCTCCCTCCTTCTCTTTCTCGATCTCTATCTTTCACTCTTGACAGACTGCTGCCTTCTGCTTTCCTTCTCTCTCCTTCTCCTTTCTCTCTCCCTCCCTCTGTTTCTCTCACTCTCTTGCTCCCTCTCACTCAGTGTAGTCATGTGCACCCGACAGGCCAGCCCTCTTCAGCACACTGCTCCGTCCCTCTCCTCTTCTGCTTTTCTCCACTACAGCCCGGGGGACTGTAGGAGGAAACGTTCCGGTTAGCCCGTCGGAGGCTGCTGACTGAGCGATCCGATTGGATGTGGCAGCGTCTGAGTCACAGCGGATGGGGGATGAAAACAAACCCACGCGGTGTAAGACGGGGTGGAGGGGAAGGCTGTGCGCCTGCGCCTGGCATACTGCAGATGACACACCACAACTCCTCCCAGCCACTACTCACTTCTGCCCTGAAACACCCGAAACTATAGCAAAACATAAAGACATGAAGGGAAAAATACAGAGATACAACCACACATCACTTAAAGCCAAAACCAAGCCAAGCCAAAACTATTTCAGTTAGTGTTAGGGTTAAGAGTTAACCGTAGTAAGGTTTATAAGTAATTATTAACCTGTCTGTGAAACATACCTGACAACTGTCAAGCAATTCAATCATATTAAACTTTGACTCGTCAATGCAGGTGGCGATGACAGTAAAAGTGGGTTAAACATCAAACACTTGAAATGAAAGACACAGAGAAATCAACACACAAAGATGTGTTGCAAATAATGTAAAGAGTTCTGGGGAAAGACATTTCTAATTATTCACCTAACTACTGACTTTAGAAGGGAAAAATTTTACAGATCAAATCAAAGCACCAACATCACAGTTTACTTTGAAGTTGCTGACTGGTTTTGCAACACTGCATCAGTTCATTACTGTGGGGTCACTTCTTGGGTTAGGCCACTAACCACTATATGGGAACACACCCAACTTCAGTCTGGTTCTCACTGAATCTACATAACAAAATTATATTTATCAGTGCAAATTCATTTAAATACATTGCCACACTCAGAGCAAAGAGAAGCATTCAGAAGAGTTTGGTTGTTTTCCACGACACTATTAGACCTAGAAATGCAGTGCCTGGCATGCACCCATGAGTGATGAAAAGTACAGAAAATGCACTTATTAAAGTGTGACATTGTGGAACAGAATAGCCTAATACAGATAAGATTGATGTACTTCAGCTGTAGCTCTCTTTATGAAATAGGCCTACAGAGAGAGGTTGTCAGAAGGGGTCCTCATAGGTCAACCGTGTGTCAAATGCTGCAGCATCATACACATAGGAAATCCACACAGGGATATCTAATATATTGATATATTGGTGACCTTTCATAACCCCAGAGGCAAGGCCTCGTGTTTATTGTGCCATGTTTCAGCCAGTTCGTCACATATTCAGACCAAATATTTGTCTCAGTATCCCAGACCTATACTTTTATGCTTGAGCTCATGGTGGATGTGTGGTTTTTGCTATCCCAGACCTATACTTTTATGCTTGAGCTCATGGTGGATGTGTGGTTGCAAAGGAAAACGAAACCATTAGATCTCAACCAATACAAAAAAGCAATGTGTCATTAATAGAAAGGGCTCATTAGAGTACATTTCCTCTTGATTGAATTAACAACTACGCAGCTTTCAAGCCTACTTCAAAAGGAAGACCTACACATGAACACACTGCTGGTACTTTATGCGAAATAACAATCTTATTTGTGGCATTTTTCATTACCCTATTACACAAGGTTTCCAATAAACCAAATAAAGACGCACGGCTATGAAGAAAAATAGGTCAAAGATTTTTCCACTGCAGCATTGTCAAGGGCGCCGCAGTTTATAAATGTGTACAGATCCAAGCTACGCTCACTTGGTGCAAGATGAGCGACAGTCACACATGACACAAACATTCACTCTGTAACTAAGCACTGACACAAACAAATATTAAAGGGAGAAAACCACATGCCACTGTTGTGAGGAAAAGAATTGAAGACAGCAACCCCATCTGTCAACAATAACAATCTAGCTAAGGAGAGGCATTCATGATGGCTGTTAAACGTAGATGAAAAGCACTATGGACACCACTGCACCCTTCTGCACATTTCCCCACCACTCCGTTCACACTTTACGTCCTAACTTTACTGTAATGGCACACAACTGATTTCTTTCATTTGTATGATCATGTGTCATGTGTATGTCTGTGTGCCTATGTGTATGTTGTTGTGTTGGCTACTTTCTGGAAAACATAGTAAACTAAAACCAAATAAGCACAACAAGGCTAACCATTAACTCCAAGCCTATATATAATGCAAATTACATGTGAGTGAGAAACACACAATCATGTCTTTCTGTGTTGTCGCATTAGCCAACAACTTTGGCTATTTGCAAACAGATGGTCACACTTTAGTTTGTGAATGAAAATCACTTTAGAAACATAATAAATGTAATTATTTTTACCCTTTCTTAAACAGTCTCCACTCAAAGCCAGTGTAATGTCACAACATGGTATGGGAGTGGAGAATTTTATGAGCGCATAATAAAAACGGTATCAGCCTGATACCAGAGGCTAGTGCTGGCAGATCCCTGACACTAACCAATGTAATACCAAAGGCAATGCTGAGGTGAACATAATGTGGCAGTGAGTGTGCCTATAGTCGAAGTCTGCAAATCTCCAGAATGAGTTACCCTCAAAGCAGGGGTATGTTCAGTTCGGAGAAAATGCAAATGCAAACAATCCCAGCTTTTCACCATGTAAACAGTCATTGCATTGACATGGATAGTATTTTGAACCCTTACCTTGGCTCTGACAAAAATGCAATAGCTGCATCTCAGCACTGCATCTTAACATCCCTGTACAATCTAAGGTTGCGATTACTCTACAAAAGCGTCAGTTGATGTGATGTAGGATAGGCAAGCGGGTATGTGTATATCATCTAGACACAAACTCAGTTGTTTCAGAGATGACCTGAGCAGTTTTCAGAATGTCAGGCAAGGACTACTCACACAGGCACCCATACCATACTTTTAGATGTAGATTCACAAGTCATTACTTCATCATGGCTTAGACATCACAATGGACATTCTGGTTATTTCACTGAAGTTAAGGTAAGTGTGCAAGACCCTACAGTTGGTTCTACTGTGTCACTTCAGAAACTGCCTGTCATAAGTAGCTAGATAGTGGGCTAAAAGGCATGGCAATAATGTTACATTCATAAACCAAACCATTCCATTTACGCAAAATTACTTATTGCATTCATCAGAACAACCAATAATAGCCTCAGAGTAAAGCAGCAATGCAAAGCAGTATGCTACAACAATACTGACATCTGCAGTTCCTTTTTTTACCTTTTCAGGCTGCTTCCATTTGATGTCTCATTGATATGCACTGAATGTGATGCAATGATAAATTGGGCTATCTGACATCAGTTTGCACCATAAAAAACAGAGGTAGTAGTCATAGGTTTGTATCTGGTATTAATGTAGTATAATTTAACTGTTTATAAAGGTGACAGCCAATGGAAGTAATAATGAATAATTAGGAAATTGGAACAACTGCAGTAATGCAACTAATAACTGTAGCTGCAAACAGTTAACCATATAATAAACGAACAACTAGCTAAGCTCTGCTGGAACGATGGAGCTAAGCAAATCCACTAGCCAGTTTAGCATCATCACAACAGACTGATATTTCAACGTTTAAAATGAAATTTGTTGAATTAGATTATTAATCCAGTATACCAACAATGCTACTCACCTTCAGGGCAATGCTTACGGGCGTATTCCTGCTTTTGCCCCCTCCATGTGAAGATCCAGAGCTGTTGCTCCCAGATCTTTCCCTCCCATCTCCACCTTGGCCCACTCTTGGCCCAAGTCGGTGCTGACCAGCACCTCGCCGTCGTCCATCGTGACGGCTATCCTTGGACATTGACGTGTGTTTTGTTGGCCGATAATTAATTTCAATCTTTTTCAAAACTATTTAAACTTAGCCTCTATTCAGACGCCACTGAATAGCCCACTAGCATTGACAGCTAAGTCAGTATAGCCGCGGACAGGAAGTATATGTAAATAGCAACTGTAGACAGCTCAGTTATCCAATGGACTTTCACGAAAGCGGAAACAAATTAATATAAACCAATCATTTTCGGCAAGAATGGGGTCAAGGGGTATCTCCATAGTTTTCGGCTCACGGTTTATACCATGGCAACCAACTTGGTGAGGAGGGCGGGATGAAAAAGCCTTTCTGGTCTGAAGTTGCAGAACTGGTCAGAAAGAACAAATATCTTCTGTTTGTTCTATGATAGCAGGATGTGGCTATTTTAATCTCCTGTAGGCAGTTGTCTGCTCTAGAACGATATTAACTGCACGCGAGTGATTTCATCTTTCTAAAACACGTCGTGGATTTTTGTTAGTGAGTCAAACCGCTGGACACTGCTGAACTGGTAAGTTATGCTAACGTTAATCATGAAGTCGTTGTGACACGTTAGATGGTGGGTGTCATTCCAGTAAATAAGTAATTATCAATAAGATTTTTGCAGTTTGAGTTGGACAAGGTTTGCATTTGACAGTGAATTAATAATGTAACAAGAAAAGTGTGTTCGACATCCGACGTGCCACAGTTAATTTAGCTAACTTATTAAATCTACATTTTACAAAGATTTGAGAACATTTTTCGGTCATGGCTACTCAGTCTGATGACCATATATATCACCCATATACATTGTACCCACCAGTCGGCAGCATTGTTAAAACCAAGCATGGTTGGTCAGGTTTTCATTCCAGCAAGGAGACTTCTGCGGTTGGGACGCCCATATCATCTGCTCTTCTCTGCCTATTCTTTTTAGAACACTCCTAATCAGTCTTGTTAAACTGACACTGATAAGTTAAGACACTTATCAGTCATGCATGCATCATGCATCAAGAGTTCTGTGATCTCTGACACAAAGTAAGATTAGATGGAAAGTATTCTGAAAAGGAGCAGGGTTGACGCAGGAAGAACAGGTGCATTTCAGGACTGAATAACCGTTGAGAATCTTTTCAATGCATGTCCTTTCACTGAACATCCATTTCAGCCTTACAGATTTTCAAGTGCCATTATCAAGATGAAAATATTTGGGTTCACACTTGCCTTGTGTGCATTGCAACATGTCTGTGGAGAACACGCCCACAAAGTATTCCACGAAGATCACTATGTGGATGGGAAGCATAATCCAGAGCATGATATGAATTCTTTTCTGGGCACTGAGGTAATATCGTGTGGTCTTGGTCACAGCAACATGTTGTTCTAGGAATGTTGTTCATCTTGCAGAAGCCTTGATATACACTATGTGCAGACATCAATATTTGGACGTTGCTAACATTTCAGGACAAAGATGAGATTAAGAAGTTGAGTCCTTCAGAGCAGAAGAAAAGACTTGAAGAAATTGTAAACAAGATTGATGCAGATGGAGACAAATATTTAAGTACAGGTAAATTTAGTGTCCTGTGTGTTTTTGTAGTCTGTGATTAAATGTGTGATCAGTTATTCTCCCTACACTTCTTGTCTCGCACCTTTCTGTGCTGCAGAATGACATAACCAGTCACTTGAAACTGGTTGAATTGCTTATGAGGATGTCCAGACCAGAGAATGATTAGATATGGATTCTGTTAACAGACACACAGTCCCCTAGGTCCCTAGTAGTAGTATACTAAAAAAGGCTGTAGAGTTGTTGTAGTCAAAGAGCTTCGAAGAATGGATGCTTTCTATTTCTTGATATGCTCCTTAGTATACAGTCAAATCAAATGTGAAGTGGGTTTCGAAATCATGATACCTTCATAATAATACGTGATCATAAATATTATATTTCCATAAATGTTGTATACTGTAAGTATTTTAACTATGTAAGGAATAATGAACGACATGGCGTGCGTACATAGATGAATATTGCACGTTAGAGGTGGTGATAACACCTCAATAAGTGAAGTATTCATCAATATACACACGTCGTGGAGTTCATTATCCCGCTTATACCACTGTTGCCACGTCTGCACCATGTAGTTTTGCTAACAATTTACATGTTTTGATAGCTAACTCAAGCTCATTTGCAGAACTACTTCTTTCTGCCGCATATCAACTCATTCAAAACGTACTGGAATAAACTGCTGTTACTAGTTCTAAATAGATGGTTGCTATGATCAAAAGCAGATTGTTAGTTTGGTCTGTCGTTGTCAAGCACTGCATCCAAAGATTCTATCCGTCTTGGTTTTCATACTCCTAGGCACAGTGTAACATACTTAAAATCCATCTCGGTCACAATGTTGCTGTGCTCCGAACATCGGTCAGGCCTACAAAGTTGTAACCCTGTGTTAATGTGACAGATCATGTAAACTTCACATCAAGCTGGATGAATTGACATGCAAGTGTAATATGGCCAGAAAAGTGGAACTTCTTCATATATGTGCAGTTACATGAAAATAATGTTCTAAGGAATAACGTTATAAGTAGAGCATCACAATAGGAAATTTCAACAAGCTGTGGTATAGTATTTTAATAATACTTCATCATAATACCTTTCACAGAGGAAATCACAGTGTGGATTCAGAGGGTGTACAGAAAATATGCACTGGATGATGCAAAAGAGCGTTTCCCTGATTTTGACACTAACCGAGATGGCGTTGTTTCCTGGGATGAATATAACATGCTTATGCATGACCACATAGTTGAAGTGGATGAAAACACAGCTCTTGAAGACCCTGAGGAAGAGTCCCTCAGATATGTATGTATTGTCATTGTTCTGTATCATTGTTCATTGTTGTAGTTTTGCAAAATAATTTTGTGTAATTCAAACCCTAGGCTTTCATTATGTATATCTATTTGTTTAGTTACACTTAAAGGAGAAGAGACGTTTTGATTTTGCTGATGTGGACGGCACACCTGGCCTGAACTTGACCGAATTTCTTGCCTTCACTCATCCATCAGAAGTGGACCACATGGCTGTAAGTTATAAATATAGAACAAGGCTGTTAATAAAATGCTCTCCTGTCTTGCCTGTCATGTATACTGTTCATATGTTTTCTACATTTTTTCACTGTTTAGCTAAAATCACTGTTACATACAGGTAACTGTTTCTTTTTCTCTGCCCTACATGCTATAGGATTTTGCCATTGAGGATGTTCTGGTGGAATATGACACAGATAAGGATGGATTTATTAGTTTGCAAGAGTTCATTGGAGACCTTCGCCCCAATGGTAACATTAGCACATTGTTGCATAAATCCATTGTTCACGTGTATAGTGCTCTTTGGCGCTTTTTGCTTTTTTGGTGTGGTCATTACTGTAGCCTTTATTGGTTGCCATTTATGGGAGGAAGTCCATGTAGGGTTAGCTAATTTAGCTTTCTGTTTTGAGCTACCAATGACGATTAGACGTGCGTCATAGAGGTGTTGTCTTGCATTTGAGGCGTAACAGTTTCCTCTGTACTGTGTCATAACATACATTGGCTTCTAGAGCTATAGATAAAAATAAGTTGTTAAGAAAACTATATGAGCTTACTGTATATGAAGTGGGTTTCTTATCTTGAAAAAAATGCACAATTGCGCAACCAGACTGACTTCTCTTTGCGGTCTTTTTTTCAAAATGCAGCACTGAAAGTAAAGATGTTGTTTCCAATAGGGGGTGATCCATCGCAGTGGGAGATCGAGGAGACAGTGCGCTTCAAGGACCTGTACGATCAGGACCGAGATGGCAAGCTGAACAGGGAAGAGCAGCTACGTTGGGTCGCCCCCAATAGCTACGGCTCCGCCCGAGAAGAGGTGTGTGTTTGTGGGGGTGTGTAGGCAGGAGTCTGTACAATTCATGTTAAGACATGAAACGCCTTAGTAAACTTAATATTTTTCTCATGAGACAACAGTTCTGAAAAAGCATGCTGATTTTGCTACCACATTAAAAACATATATATTATGTGTGCGAGTGTGTGTGTGTGTGTGCGTTTTTTCTATTGAATGAAGAAGTATCTTTGTAATTGTGTTCTCATGTGTTTTCTCCTGTCTTCCTCACAGGCCATTCATTTGATTAAGGAGATGGATGGGAATGGGGATGGAAAGCTATCACAGTCTGAGATTTTGAAAGACCAAGAGACTTTCTTGAACAGTGAAGTGACAGATTATGGAAGGCAGCTTCATGATGAACTGTAAAATTTTATGTGACAAATACAGCTTTTACAAAAGGAATTGTGCTATGAATGTTATGTTTTTGTCATTGGATTCCACTCATAGTTCACAGTGCTCCAAATTAGTAATGAAAAACTGCTGAAGATGACTTTCTAAATCATCAAAATGAGCTTTGTTTTACCCATGCAACTCCTGGACCTTATTTTGTCAGATTTTAAATAGACAGTCAAGCAACTCTTTGAAGTTTCATCCTTGTCTAGTCCTATTGATCAGCCTGCTTCTCTCCTTCTCATTTTGTCTCTATAAATGAGAATCTGATTTACTGGCCAAGTATACTTACATACACAAGGAATTTGATTTTGGTAGATGTTAACTCTATACATACATTCAACATATCTCAAAATGATACATATATGTGTAATATCACATATATACGTGTGCGTATGCATGTGTGTGTATATATATGTAAATGTTCATAAAAGTCCATATCAAGCAATTTAAAATTTAGTTGTTTTCATGATAATTTACAAGGAATCTCTATCAAACTGCAATTTGAATGTTATTATCAAATAAAAACAAATCAAGCCAAAACAATGTAAGTGGAGTTGGACTGATGAAGTTTATCAAAAGTATTTATTTCTGTAAATTCAACGCAAATGGACTTGCAAAATGCAACCAATATTGACCTGCTTATGAAATCAGTTGGTTTGGGGATTACATGGTATTTTGCTCAGGGACATCATCCCTTCTTTAATAATGAGTTTGAGCCATCTTTAACCCCCGCATTTCAGCTCAATTATACTGAGGCAATATGGCCCGGAGTCCACAGATATTCAAATGTGACCTGCCTTAACAGAGCAGTGGCTAAATGATAAAAAGCACAAACATTGTGGGCAAATTTACAAAAAACTAAAATAAAAATAATATGTGTCAGAAAGTTCCAAACAAAAATCCTACAACATAATGAATTCAACTAACTTAAATAGTTCAGACAAATAACATCTTAGTTTCACTTCACAACTGCTAACCAATGTAATTAAATCAATGCCATTTTAGCAGTCTCCACCTATCTAGTATTCAAATGACAACCAAAAGAGAGCACTGTTATCTGTGAGACAGACTGACTGTGGTTGATGACATCATACGAAGGCTCTTCCTCATTTAAGTCAAACCTACAGTGAGGCAGAGAGGTTCCTGCATGCACCGAACTTCCAATCTCTGGAGTTATTTCTCCACCTTCTCTCGCTTTTGTCTTGGTTTGAACCGGTGTTGCGTCATTGTCAAGCCTCTGGGACACTGCCTGAAGCTACTGTCAGCCAGGACGGTTTACAAAAGAGGAAATACTTCTTAGGTTCAGACTTAAGATGACACCATTACAATTCAAAGATGCTTTCTGGGTGAGTGAACTCCAGTCGCCTCTGCATTGATCTTATTCTATTTGGAATTCAATTGCCACAAAGAGTGAAATAACCTGGAGAAGAGGGTGTGTTTGTCAATTTCAACAAGAAGAGTTGTTCTGGTATGAAAGGGCTGCTTAGATGATTTCCGATCATCCAGGTTGTTCTTTCACGAAGTCAAAAAACTGGTTTACAAGTATGATTTCATTTAAACAGTTGTCTATACTTAGATGTGGTGATTTTCAGTAGAATCTTTAACACTGACATTACTTAAATTCACATCAAGACATCCACAAAGCCACGGCCACAAAGTGCTTTATATCTGAGTTCTTGTTTGAAAAGGCCAGTGTGTTCTTGCCATAGTGGCATCATTGCTGTTGGCTTTTGATGGACTTCCTGTGAGTGGTGGATCAGCCATGTCCCATTTGGTCTTTGATCTGTGAGCTGGCAAGTGTTGTCAGAGCTCCAATCTACAAAGCAACAGAGTTTCTGGATTCATTTGCATCAACAGGTCCAGTGCGATAATCCCATTCCAACCTTTGCGTGTGAAAATGAACTGAGCAAAAGATTTGAACTTCAGTTTGTGTTGTAATTAGACAACCACTTGTTGCATGTTTTTTCCATCTAAAAAGGTAATGGCAACTCATTGGCAAGAAAGTCATTTTAACCCAAACAAGCTGTTACAGTTTTCATAAACATTATCCAGAACTGGTTTGCAAAGCAAGTTTTAAAGACCTGAAAGTTAGCCTTCCTGAAACATTTCATCATTTTCTCTTGTATGCTGAAATACATTTAACAAATTTATGGAAATGGTTTGGTGTTAATGTGTTATATAGGCTATTCAAGGCCTATGTGCCTGTGCTTCCCTGCTATGTACAGTAAACTATGAGTGTTTACATGCTTTTACTCACTTCACTTAGTCACTGCACACTACTTATATCACGTTGGTCTGCATCATTTCTGGTCTGAAGAAAAGACTGACAGTGTACACTTTACATTGAATCCTGTGTATAAGTCAGACTGATAGGCAGGATTGTATTACTTCATGTTAAGACAGTTGAGCAACACAGTGCCAAACCCAGCTATTTGGAAAATGGCAAGAGGATGTGTGGATGTGTATCGTCAGACCAAGTCATTTGGACACATTTCATTTCATCACAGCTGTTCGCACTGTTACAGTACATAGAAACATGCAAACCAAATGTGAAAATGCCATTTAAGAAAATAATTGCAGGTTGTGTAATATCACAATAGAGGGGAAACCATTCAAAATAGGTCAAAACCAAATCTAAATGTAAGTCCTGAGTATATTCTGAACACAAGAAAGCAAAATTCGTTAGTGACCTCATAATTAGCTCTGTAGGAACCATACTAAACCTAGGATTAAGGTTCTGGTAATGATCTGGCAAACAGGCAAAACGTTCATGGTCTGACATGCATTTATTGCATGCACAGACTACTCTCGATTTGCATTTTATTCGCTGAAGCGCTATTAATAAGACCAGTAAGACCATGTATGCTTTCTTTGTTGTGGAAAGTTTGTAATATACATTGCTGGTGAAGAAGGTATCCGGTCTTGTGTTTTTAAGACCAAAAAAGAAAAAAACAACAGTTTGCATTTGTTTGTTTTCAGGGAACAGATTTCTGCAGTAACCTGGGCTATGATGCACTCATACAGAGGCTGTGTGATGGCCGGCGGATGTGCAAAGATATGGAGGACCTCCTGAAGATGAGGTTTCACCACTTAACTTTAACCTTCTCAAATGTGTCAAAAAATCTTTGCTGTCTGTTTTTCTGGATGGATTGAACTAACAGAAAAATAGGTGCTAATTATTAATAGTTGGTCCACAGCCTAAAACAACCGATGATGTGTTAGAGCAAACAATGATTAGATGTGTGAGCTTGACTATGAGGGTATGCATGCTCCAATTTATGATGAATGTAAACTCATACAATATATCACACATATTTGCCAAGAATGTCATTTTCTATGGACTGGGGAAGGGATTAGTGATGCATTATATTGTTTCCTTATTTACTTGTAGATTTCCTGAGTCGACACTTTTGAACGTAAAATGCCATGCAGTTCTGTTATTCTTCTTTAAGCATAGTCCTTTTTTCCTAGGGCGATGGCAGAGGAACGGTATGGCAAGGAGCTGGTGACCATTGCGCGCAAAGCTGGAGGCCAAAGTGAGATCAGGTTGGACACTCACTCTGCAGAAGTCAATAAAGTATCAGTCTTTACTTTCACATGCACACTAAGGAACTGAAATTTGAGATGAGATGGTAACCTCACTGACACGACTGACATGTTGCTTTTAGCAAACCACTACATTTCTTGAAACTATTTTAATTAACTGGAAGCAGACTGACTGATGCATGCATCATATTTTCTACACTGGCCTTTGCTGTTAAATGTTGAAATAAAGCTGAATTCTAGATTTTACGTGTTTTTGTTGAAGCTAATAACCTGTTAAGACACCTTGTTGACTTTAGAGCGGGCCTATGTCAGATTGCTTTTCTAAATCAAGAACAGGCAGCCTGACTCTTTGTTGCAAGTCATAGTATCCTGTATCGATTGACATCTGTGACTGATAGAAAATCTCACCTCGTGTATTGTTTTGCCTGATTCCGGCAGCACTTTGAAAGCATCATTTGATCATCTGAAAACACGTGAGTGAGGAGAAGACATCTTAAAAGATTTTCTTCCTCAACCTGCAACTCTTTACCTTTTATTGAATGTGCAGCATTTGTTCCCCTCAGAAATTGAAAATGTTGGCAACCTGCACATACAGCTCTCAGGCATGCTGAAAGAGGAGGTCAAAAGGATGGAGCAGTTTAGAGAGCGGCAAAAAGAGCAGAGAAAAAAGGTTCTCTCACACACACAAACACACACACACACACACACACACACACAAACACACACAAACACACACACACAATCTCTCTCTCTCTCTCTCACACACACAAACACACACAAACACACACAAACACACACACACAATCTCTCTCTCTCTCTCTTTCACTGTCTTTTTTGAGTGTGCACCACTTTGGTCAACTGCTTTATTTATAAACAAACCTTTCCTTTTTTATCTTAATTGACACACACTCACACATATGTGTGCAGACATGCACACGTCTACGCACTTGCTTGCACACACACAGATATAGACACACACAAATGCTATCTTACTGTGCTTTAGTTTGATGAATTGTATTTTTCCTTCCTCCTTTACTGATTACAAAAGAGTCTCATAGCGTGTGACTGTTTTTCATTGTTGATTTTTGTGTCCTTACAGTTTGAAGGGATTATGGAGAAAGTGCAGAAGACCAAAATTGCTTTATTTAAGAAAACAATGGAGGTAAGAGCATGCCTTTTTACACTGTTGTGATCTACAATTGTCACCTTCATCACAACTAACCACCTTGACCACCATATTCACTGATTGTTTTACATTTGAAAATTCAGCTAAGTACTAAATAAACATCCCATAATATGCCATTCACTGTCCTTAGTATGTGGTTTATGTGTGTGTGTGTGGTCATGTGTGCGTGTGTATATCTGAGTATGTGCCACCAGTCCGAGCAGGAAGAGGAAGAGGAAAGTGTGTGTCTAAAGTCGTTAGTGCATGTGCAGGCAACCTTGTGTGAGCAGCACAAATGTGTGAGGTTAAGAACGTGCAAATGAGTGGAGGCGGAGGGGGTGGGCTCTGTGGACAGGCGCTCCAGCGAATATATCAGTTTCATGGTTGCACCTTTACTTCTTTCACAGTTGCCGTTCCTTAACACATTTGACTCACCATACTTATTTGTGTATGCGCAGTACACAGTACGTCACAGTTCATCTCCCAATAAAGCTCTTTTTTTTCCACACCGTAGTCTAAGCGACTGTATGAGCAGAAATGCAGAGAGGCGGATGAAGCGGAACAGGCCGCGGAGCGGGTGAACAGTGCCCCCACTGCTACGCCCAAACAAGCAGAGAAGGTAACACATGCTGCATGCAAAACATTTACTAACATCCCACTCTGGTGTATCTGAATAGGCAGGAGACAAAAGTCAAAAGAGAAAACTTGTGGATGTCTACAAACACACAACATGCAAACTGATGTGATGTTCCCCGATGCCCTGCTCGTTATCGGCTTGTTTTGATCAGACAAGAAAACAATCACGTGACCAAAAAATCACAAGTTATGTGGATGCTAGAGGTAGTCTTTATGTCAGTTCAGCAATGAACTGAAGAAGTATGGTCAGACACAATAAAGTTCAGTAGTTAATAACTTCCTCTGAGTCATCTCAGAAACTTCATTCAGGAACTCTATGTACAGTTACAGGTTGTAGAACATTTCTATCTCAAATTACAGTTTAGCTAAGCCTCCCATAATACAAATGCATAAGTGAAAATTTCTCTAAAGCTATGAATCCATCTTGTATACAGCAGTAGGGAACTTGCCATTGGTGTCAGATTTAGAAAATGCCATGCCATTTCCTCTGTAAAAAAGAACTGGGTATGAAACAAGCGCCTTTTGCACTGAGCTAATTTTGATGCAATTGAAATTCTGATTCAAAACGCATTTTTGTTTTACCAGATGCAGAACAAGGCCAAACAGTGCAGGGAAGCTGCAGGAGATGCAGGTAAGCACCCTTATTCTTTGAACCATGGTAATATTTACACTATTTACAAAATATGAATAAAAAACACTAACATCATCAGCATGAGTGACTCAACATTATAATCTCATTGTTGCTCAACCAGTAAATATGGAAAATGTTCTGCTGTATTATTCTGGTACAAGTGTACTATTGTATTGCTGTGTCTTGTTGAAGCAATTTAATAGTAATAGTTATAGGAACTAATAGGTAATAGTTCCTCCCCCAATTGGGAACACATGGTTCTCACTTACTGGAAAGTATGCGGTTTTACAGCAAATGAGATTTCAAGATCAAGTCAAGTTTCATATTAAATGATTTCTGATTTGGGTGTGATTTTATCATGGGTTCTTGAGTTCACCACTTGTATATCTGTCAGTTGGGTTATCCCAGATCACAGTACTATTTTCTAGGTCCAATCACAGTACTACCTTGCCATTTTGAAGTGTTTTGGATTGTTATCATGTGAGGCTAGTTCCTATACCACAGTTGAATCAGAGCCTTAAAAGGCCAACTATGGGCCAGTCCTGTAAACCTTTACACCACCTTGGATTCCCCAGGTTCCAGACATGGAAAACCACCATTTGGTTTTGAATTGCTGTGTAAAGATAGATTCTTATCAGTCCCTGTTGTCTTTTACTACCAGAGAAGCAGTACATGTCTAATATTGAGCAGCTTGACAAGGTGCGCCAAGAATGGGAGTCAACCCACGAGAGCACATGTGAGGTGAGAGAGGCCAAAGGCCTTAAAAGAAAATTGTGGTATATTACAACCTAAACCTGGGGTTTATTTTTTAAATGTTTGTATTTGATTTATTTAAAGGAGAAATCTGGAGTCAATCAGTCCATATCCGTGTTCTTTGAGGCTGCAGAGTGCTGTCAAGTAGGTATAAGAACGACAACATTTGGTACAACATAAACAGAATTTGTGGACCTGAAGCTAAAGCCAACTGATGGGGGCACAGGAAAACAAAACTTCCTTGCTCTCATCAGTTAGTGTAGGCTGTCGTTTCGCCATTTGATCTACGTTGTACCAAATTCTGACAGCACTCAGCACCGTGAAACAACAATGCAACTGGTTGATTCACTTCAGATAATCTCTTGTTTTTTAATCCCAAATGTTTTTATTTATTATTTTACTTACAGTGTGGTCTTTATGGGACATGCTGTCACTGTGTCACATCATCACTGACAAACAAGTGTTGGTCAACATGGACCTGTAGAGTTACCCCTGTGTCTGTTAACCTCAGGAAATGTACAGAAACTGCACATAAGATTGATGTCAGTAGCCTACTCCTGACTGGTGTCCTGAGTGATCCCAGACTAATTGATTGAAACAACTGGAAGTGTATTGTGATTACTGGACAAAAGATACTTGAATAAACCAGGGACTTAGCGATATAGTATGCCAGAAACCCGGAAAGATACAGATAATTTGTTAACCTGATTGACCTGGTTCTTTGGCCTTATACTACAAGTAAAGAGAGATGTGCTAATTTCCTCCTCTAATTACACCACTACGTATATGAAAACAAGTGGTTTTCACTGATGTTTCCTTCAGTCCCAGTAAGCCTCCATTGTGTGCCTCAACCCTACAGCTGATGTTGCTGCTGCTGCACAGTTTTGTTTGCTTATGTCTGAAGAGAATATTCCAATTGAAAAAAATTAAATACATATGCTCTAAGTTTAAAGTTGGATTTTCCCTTTAAGCTTGTCCTCATTTAGTTATAGGCCCTGAAACCACCCTCCACCCGATACTTCCTCTTTCTGCCCACTTTTCAGCCACAGACAAGTATGGTGGGAAATACATTATCTGGTCACATTCATCTCATTTGTGTCATTTGGTTTTCAAGGAAAGCAAGTGGAAGTATGTGTTTCTAAACTCATTCTTCTCATGCCAACCAACACTGGTATACCTCAGAGGTTTTCAAATGGGGATTCAGAAGCCCCCTGATGGTTCATGAAGGAATTACAGATAGTCCCCTCAAAATGCCCTCGAGAATGTGTTTTCATTGTGGGAATCACAATTCCTCCAGAACAGAAGTGGTGTTCAAGCTGTCTCTTAATTAGAAAGGCAGCCACTGGGTCACAATCAGTTGAAAACCCTTTGGTGTACCTGATGTGTTCAGTGGTTCTATCTTGAGAATATGTTAAGAGTTTTTTCTTTTGAAAGTTACTGTAAATCAAATGTACACGTTCAGCTGATGCCTAACCTGGCTGTGCTGGCATAGCAATTCCATTTTGCATTATTTCAGTGAAAGAGTCTGGTCCACCAGGCTAGATGGTATCCTCCATCTTCACAGAAACACTGTCATTCAGCACAGTGGAAAAATAAACAAATAAGGGCATAACTTGATTTGTTTGATAAGTTCATGGCTTGATTTGCTAGCCAGGCAAGTGCCGCCTCCAGCTTCCACTCAATTTCATTTAGCTCCGCAACTGTGTCAGGGAGTTAGCTGTAGGCTTTGGTTCTCTGGACGGGCAAATCAGCGAAGAGAGGGAAGGCTGAAAGCGACAACGCTGAATTCAAAATTTGCGTTCCCAGTGCGTAACTTAGCCTACGTCATGACCGAACAGTAGCGATTGGTTGAAGCAGAAAGTATCTGCTCACCGTGGAGCGAGCATATGCCAAGTGCTAGGTTTCAGATGATTTGCACAAAGCGAAACCATTTAAAAGCAGCTGATGCATCAGGCTATTGATTTGCTTCATGGCTTCATGAATGCTGTTCACAGGTCTTCCAGCAGCAGGAAGGAGACCGCATCAACATCCTGAGAAATGCACTGTGGGTTCATTGCAACCACTTCTCGATGCAGTCTGTTAAAGATGATGAGGCAAGTGAACACTGCACTTATTGCATAAAAAAAAACAAACTAATGGGGTCAAAGTTCAACTATTAAGGATGAAGGCTACTGTTAGTCTGTGAATCAGAATGGCAAATTTGAGAGGTTTGTGGCTGTCAGAATACAGAAGTGTTTGTGTAAATGAAACTCTGGTGTTTCTTAGTGTTATGAGGAAGTGCGCGTGAGCTTGGAGCAATGTGACATCACAGTTGACAACAACAATTTTATTGAGATGAAGAGCACAGGCACCACCCCTCCAGGTGAGCGTTCACCCCACACTGCAGTCACGGCAGCATAAGCAGACATGCAGCTATAGATACTTCACAATGGCAGAATCCCAGTGTCCCTCTCCAAAGCTGTAAGCCCTGAACCCTCAACAGTATGGTCTTAAGTTCAGATCAGGGTTCAGGGTTCAGAGATTAGGGTTACGGAAGACATTGACATTCAGTCCAATTCAAAACATGTCCAATTTATATGCTTGTCCTGCCACTGTCAGTCAGTGGAATGAGCTCCTTTGTATTATTCACCCTAAGCTAAGTTGGCCTTGAGTTTCTCCTTGATTCTGGCTGCTTGTTTAATGGGGTGTGTTTGCTCTGTGAATTCCGAACCCTGTCTCCTCAGCACCCATAATGTTTGAGAACTACTATGACAGGGAGCCATGCACAGACAGCAACGGCGTTGGAGGGCGTTTTGGTGGAGGGGTCATGAAAAGGTGAGGGATGAAGAAGTAGTATTAGGCCGTGGTTGGAAGTTTATTTTCTCGGTATGGGTTTTATGTCATTTTCAAGTCTGGCAGTATTTATTTAGACCAAAGAACACACCAACTGTAACCAAATGTAAATGTAAAGTAATAAGCTTACAAGTGATGTCTCACATCTTAGCATTCTACTTAAGGAGAGAGTATGCAAGCATGTTCTCCATTTCTGATACATTCTTTATAGGCAACTAGCACTGGTATAATCTATAAACTGATGGTCATTGAGTGTGGCCATGTGACAAAATATTAAACTCCAACCATGTACCAGCCAGTACACTGATACTATTCCTGTGACTCAAGCTATGACAGTAAATACAGCTTGGGGTTTAACATGTCATTTTCAGATCATAGCAGTACTTATTCAGGCCAAGGAATACATCAACCTTTTGAAGTGTAAAGTCATATTCATTGTCAGCTGAATTGAAATGTATTTTCTCCACTAGTATCTAAGCATAGATATTTTAGTGATCACCTTTTTGTACATCTCCATGTAGGTTTTCAAATCTTTTGCAAGGAAACTCTGGTGCCAGTAGGAACAACGTCAACGATGGTTCAGTGTCAACAGCTACACCTTCTGGTGAGAATTAGCCCTTGGGGTATTCAGAGGTTTACCACCTTCTATCCTAGCTGATAGGCAACTAGCGCTGATATAATCTATATACTAATGGTCATGACATGTGGCCGTGTGAAAGAATATGAACCTACTGTTCCAACCAGTGCAAGTTAGGCCATGCACCATGCAGTTCTGGGGTCCATGTTAGCAGGCTAACATGCCTGTCAGGAGCTCTAGCTGTGCTGTTGTTTGTTTAGCTAAGCTATTCTGGTTTTCAGAAAATATTTATATATATTATATTAATAATACATAAAAAACAAAACAAAAAAAAAACACAATTTCTGTTTTAAATGCTTGTATTCTCCACCTACAATAGGATTTGTATATTTCCAACAGAGGTCATTAATTTACCACAAGGTGGCAGCCAAGCCCAACTCTTAAAAAATAAGAGCCTCTTGCACGATGTCAGACATAACTTTTGTTCTTGTGTGTTGAAACCCCATCAGTCTGAAATGGCTGAAATATTGGCCATATATTCAGACATGATTAACATCAATATTCCCTCTGGCGTAAATACATCTCACTGTTATGCCGTCATTAGGTGATTCAGATGGGGTTTATGCTTCGATTCCTGGGTTTCATGGAGGAGCTGCACGAACTGCGACAACAGAGGAGTTCCAGGCACTCTATGACTACGTTGCCCAGGTGAGCCAGAGGACTTCCTGTAAACATGCTTGGCACCAGGGCTAAGGGATATTTGCTTTCAGGGGATGTGAAACATGAGAATGTAACTGTGTGTGTGTGTGTGAGAGAGAGAGAGCGAGAGAGAGAGAAATTGAGAAAGGTCAGAGATGGAGAAGGCTTATTGTTACCAGCTTTACACATGATGCATATAAAAAGAACTGTAAAAAGAAAACTGTACCTATAAAAAACAGTGTAGGTACATGTGACTGACTATTATATTGTTTTAAGCAGAGTAATCACCCTCTCCCTGTCACTATCTGAAAATAGCAATAGACAGATATCATCAGTGATCACAGTACATTGGACCTAACTGCCCATCTGTGTGTTTGTGTGTGTGTGTTTGCATTTCGCCAGAGCTCAGATGAGCTGTCCATCTCTGTGGGGGAGATAGTGGTGGTAGTGGACCAGGGGGAAGATGGATGGTGGACAGCGGAGAGTAAAGGACAGTCCGGCCTGGTCCCGGGATCGTACCTCAAGAAAGTCTGAAAAAGGGCTAGGCACCCACACTCCCATACACACACACACACACCCACCCACACTCACACATACACACATGCCTGAGAGGACCCTGTTACAGCTCGACAGCTGTGTGGGCTCACCCAGGGTAAATGCAACTCAGAGGCGTAAAGCACCGGCTTATGGGCCATTTTATTCAGGGTAGTATATTTTTACTATGTGTAAAGGGGGAGGTCATTTTAAACTGGCACTACAGGCTGGCATAACACAAGCGTAGCTCAATACATCTAGTTCTGACTGGACTGTTAATTTTCAATATTTTCTCTTCGTGTGATGTATTTAAGCGATAATACTATTCAGTGACAAGGGATGTTCGATAGGTAGGGAAGTGAAGTTAAATTAAGCGTTTCCTTGCTTATGGCCTGGGAAACTTTGACTACAGCTACATTTCTAATGTGTGTCACTGTGGTCTTGTTTATGTTAGTTTATGGTACTGCCAATATTTCAAGAGATGTTGCTTTCTTTAGCACAAACTATGTGAATGTATTTGATGCAAAATACTCGACTGTTTTTTATTCACTTTTGAGTCTGTAGAGTGTTTGCAAAATATTTATAATCAAACTTGCATTTTCTTTTAGCTTCAATTGTTAACCTATGAAGATATTTGAACATGATTAAAGAGCACTGTTTCTTTATGACCAGACACCAAAAGTTATATTTACATATAATGCATGTGCAGTAAGGCACTAAACATATGTTGTTACTGCTAGTCACCATATTCAGTGCTAGTACAACACAACTACTACTGGCTTCATAGCCACATGGTAGCAGAAAAGTCCTGGGTGAACCTGACTGAGTGCATCATTATTACCACTGCTGTGGCCAGTCTGTAACAGGTGTGCTTATGCGCAAACACCCACGCCTTGTGGCACACAAGGTGACTGTGGTGCACAGCAGCAGACACGTCCGCATTACAGATAAATTTAAAACGCAGCCTATGCTACTGGGGATGGCAGACTTGGAAACAATGACCAGTGTGAAGCATGCTGTCTCTCACACACACACACGCGCACACACACAAACTCTAAATGCACTCTCTGCATCAGATGACCATGTAGTCTGATCCACCTGCCACTAGGGTATCAGGTGTCCCATCTCTCATGAGACCGGTCATCCTAGATGCCTGCTTTATCCGCAGAAAGGCACAAATGCAACTCTCAAAAAGTCCCCAGCTCTCAGAGCATCAGCTACTGTGTGTCTTTAGGTAACTATGAAGCAGCCTGCATAGTTGTGAGACAGAAATAAAACTGAGACAAACAAAACTACTTGGATTAAAACCAAACAGATGTATCATCTGAATAACCAGGTCAAGTCAGTGTGATACATGTGGAGTCAGAGACAAACAAAACAACACGGACTAAACCAAACAGATGTATCATCTGAATAACCAGGTCAAGTCAGCAATACATATATGGTCAGAAGGCTTCATATGTGCAGAAGGTTTCCTCCTCTAAATCACTCCTCTGGTGACACGAACCAGCACACAGGAGTCCCCCCTCAGGCTAGCTTTACACACGAAGCAGCCTGGGAAAGCACTGAACTTTAACCCTTTTCCATACGGCCACACTGAGCAAGTGTTTTAGGTCTTACATAGGAACAAAGCACCCAGTTACAATAAAGCATTCAGTCTGTGCCCTTTGTTTGGAATGGGGGTTTAGGTGGTGGTGGGGGGTTGAGACTTCCCTTAACAAGCAGGGAATTCCTCAAAAGCATGACCAGGGTCTTGTGTTGGCATGCAGAGGATTGGCTGTGAGAATCCAAGATCAAGGATAAAAAGAGACCAGAGTGGGGGGATGGTTTAACAGACAGCCAGCCATTCTAAAAATACCACAACAGCTGACGTCGTCCCTTTGGCCTGCCTTAATTTCTCTCCTTTCCTCCTTCCCAAAGTTTGAAACACAAGAAAGACAAGAAACCATCTGGAATTGGAATTAACAAGTTTTATTTCACTAAGTTTGTTTTTTCCCCCTTAATCTATTTACATTCATCTTCAGTTGAACGTTTTTGTTCTACAGAGCTACATTTCTTTTTCTCAAAAAAAAGTGACCTTTAAAATCTACATCTTAGCAATACACTTAACTCCACACAAGAAGCAAGGGAGGACAAGAAGAGAACAGTAATAAAACGTAACATTTTCAGTCCATAATATGTAGTGTGTGTACAATTTTCCCACAGATGCCTATTTGAATGAAAAAAAAGACAATTTCCCAAATTCTTTTCAATTTTTGTTGTTCTATTTAGTGTTTGTTTGCTAAACATAGATCCGTTTCCAAATTGAACAAGATTATGACTACAGAATGAAAACATTTTCAATGTCATTTAAGAACCCAGAGCAGCCCTACAGCAGCCTCTAAGGAGCATGAGGCTGGTGATGTCGTGTAAAGACGCAGACTGAAGAACGAGCATGTTTATTTCTATAGTGAGACACTCACACACGCGCGCGCACACACACGCACGCACACACACACGCACGCACACACACGCTAGGATTTTAGATGTGTGAGTGATTGTGTGAGCAGGAACAAAAAAAGAAAAAGTTCAAGAAAAAGAAAGAGAATGAGAGAGCTAGACGAAGGGAATCCCCTGCCTCGACTATTTACATGAGTCCTTTTTTTTTAATATTTATAAAATATTCCAAAAGCCGTACACATAGTGCAAAACTGACACATGAGGAAAGCAGAAATTCCACATTTTAGTAACCCTCCAGCACTGCCTTCCATCATGTGAGCAGAACAATGCCCTCTCCTTAACACCTACTCCCACACCATCCCAGAGCCCCCCCCCCAAATAAGAAGAATCTAATTTAAAGAAGTCTGTGTCAATGCCTCACCTTGAAGACAGAATATGGACATGGGGGAGTTTAAATTGCCATTTTACAATTTGGCTTGTAGCATTTGTGGAGAGAGCGAGCGAGAGAGAGAGAGCGAGAAAGAGAGAGACAGAAAAAATAAATGTAGTGAATATAAAAACATCATCTTACATACAGGATGTAAATAAATAGTATAGACACTAGGGCACCCGTCACCAGTGTATCGAGTGAGTTTTTTTGTGAAAAGTGGGTTCACTGCCAACAGCAGAAGAAAGCAAAACTGAGGGCCTGGAGCCTGTGCGCTGACCCTCACAGGCAAACCTTAGGGGTACGAGTGTATATGTGTGCCTGTGAAAATCTGTGTATGTGTGTATGAGTGTGTGGGTGTTAGTTTGTGTTTGTGTATCTGTGATCTGTTCATAGAGGTCAGCTCTATGCATATGTTCCACCAGTGACGAGAAGCTCGTAAGCAGGGTCTCGGCTTCTGCGACACAGCACAATGCAGGCACACAACATCCCCAGCATCTGGAGAGAGAGATTGGGGGGGGGGTACAGAAGAGTGAGGACAAGACAACCCGAGACAAAGCAGAGAAACACTGTTATCAAACTGCATAATGTACTTAGACAAAGCCAGCTAAAATGTGTAAACTATCTTTGAAACTATAGAATCACTGTAGAATGAACATACACACACACGCACACACACACACACACGCACACCTGAAGAGAACGTCACAGGAGTGTGCGACCTTGGGGGCTCATGGCACCAATAGCAGCCACACAATCAACAAGAACAAGAACAAAGTAAGGCCTCCTCTGCCAAAAGCTTCTACAATTACTGAAGGTTTGGCAGCTTGTTGTACTCCTCTTTGCCTTTGCTGTGTGGCAACACTACTTCAGACAGCCTTGATGAAAAGGCACGAGCTATTGCCACAACCTGGGAATGACTTGCAAATCTACAGAAAACCAAAACGACTGATCAGTAACAGAGTGCAACTACATGCCGCAACACACTGATGAAAGGCTGCAAGCATTCGAAGTGGGAGTGAGAGGGTATAGTGCACAGCCCCGCTTAAGAAGTGCTTAATACCGAGCTCTCTGTTTATATGTGTGTGTGTGTGTGTGCTTGTGCTCTCCTGCGAGTCGCCCAAATTAAATCCTCTTCTTGTGTGTGGGCTGCAGTCTCTGCCTGCTCAGCCATTTCAAGCGAGTGAGCCCTTCATTTCAGCTCCAAAAACACCACTCACACACAAATTGCTCACAGACTCTGCTCTGAGCTCTTCTCCGTAACAATAACAAGGACCACGACAATCTCTTATCACACTCACTGCTTCCTTCCTTCCGTTCTTGAATGTAAACAACGCGCACATGGAATCATCATGACATACCCCTACACAAGGGGCCATCGCTACAAACCCACAGGCTTCCTGAGAAAGCTAGCCATTTGGATTGGCAACCTACTGCACAGTGCTTTCATGTGCAAATGTGTATGAGGGCACTCAACCCACAGCCTAGTCAAGTACGTCGCTGCCTCCTAGTTCACTCCTTCCCACTAAGTACACAGCCAGGGGACCTGCAGACATGGTCGTGCGTGTGTATGTGTGTGTGTATTTATTTGTTGGGCAGCAGGGCCTGAGATGCCCTGTGAGTCAGGAGGCTATTTCTTTCCCTCCCTCCCTAGCCTGGGCAGGAAGTGGCTGTTGCTGCTACTGCTGCTGACTGCTCTCATCTGACTGACTGCAGACATGGGGCCCTGACACAATGAGGTCAGTGTGGAGAGAGCTTCCCACCCCTCCCCTCTCTCTCTCTCTCCTTTCCTCCTCCCTCTCCACTTGCTGCTGCTGCTGCTGCTGCTACTGCTGGAAACCCCTGCTGCCTGAACCTCTTAACCGTTCATCAGAGAGAAGACAGGAAAAGCCGAAACACATCAGGAAAAAATGACAATCAAGCCCCCCCCCCCCCCCCCCCCCGACTCACCCACACACACATACACAATAACAAAGCGGAAGCCTGCATTCAAACTAGTTTGCCTAGTTTGGCCTAGAAAAGGGAAAGAAAAGATGTGATGAGGTTTTTTTTTATTTCTGTGGAGGTGGGTTTATTTACCTGGATCGCTGCAAACGTGAGCGCAGCCCAGATGACGTACATCATGATCTCCTTGAGTTTCTTCACCACAAGTGCTTCACAGCCCTGAGGGAAAGAGAAGAAAAGAAAGAAGAGAGAAGACAGGAGTGGCAGATTAGAGTGGGTAGAAGAGAGGACTTCAAGCAAGATTAAAAAAAAAAGAAAACACTCCTCATAGGTGACAGGTCACAGGTGGTGACTAAGGCTTTTTTCAACAAACCGCAGGTGTGCAAGCATTTGTGTTTGTGTGTGTATGTATTTATGCATACATATGTGTCTGACTCAACATGACTGCCCCAACCGCTCACCTCAGGGTACAAGTCTCCCGGGCGTAGCATGGATCCAGTGCAGTTGCTGGCGTTTGGCTTACAGCAGCTGAGCGGCACACTGTTGTTGCGCGATTCGTTGAACCAGCGTGTGTACTTCCAGTCCGAGTAGTTGTGGATTCCGCAGCAGTGAAGCTGGAAGCATTTTGTCAGAGACGGACATTTGCTGACACAACTATAACGTTACAGGCCTTGTGCCTCGTGCGAGGCAAGCATTTGCAAATCAACATGAAGCATAAAACAAAAGCCACACTAACTTGTCTTTGAACGTAGTCAATAGCACGGCTTGGGGCATCAGTGTTGGTTCCATTGTATTCATCGTAGACCGTTTTGATGGACTTATTCACCTCATCTTCCACCTGTAGATAGCACAACAAGGCCACGTAAATGCCTCCTTTGGTGAGGCCATTGCAGACATGTGCCTTGGCAAAACAAACTAATGCCACAGTTCAACAATGCCATCTCAGACCAAAGGGAAAAGGAGCGGCAATTCCACCTTTAATAAACACGGACTCTGTTCAAGAGAGGGGCCTCACCTTTGCTCTGTAGATGTATCCCAGCACCACTACAACCACTTCAGTCACAAACACCAGCAGCAGAATGATCACAAACTGGAGAAGTGCACAAAGCGATTGTCAGTGGTGAGAAAAACAAAACAAAGAAACAAACAAAAACAGAACGTTTGACTGACAAATAAACTACAGACCAATACAGCATCAAGGTGAGCTTTACATACAAATGCAAACACACTTCTTAATGTTAATGAAATCAATAAAATATGCAGCATGGAACTCCAAAAAATGCTTTGCCCACAACAGAATCTTTCATAACTCTGAAAGTTGCAGTTGTTCTAAAGCAACTGAATGACTCATTAAGAGTACACTCATTACGAAAACATGGTTGAACACAACAGAGAACAAAAACAATCTAGAGAGAGAGCACAAATGATGTATGTTCGTGAACTGACCGTGGCCAAACCACAGCGGCTCTCCCGGATGGTGGCGCAACAGCCAATCAGACCGATGATGAAGAGGAGAGCCCCCACTGCGATGATAACCACTGCAGGGATGAGCGTGTACACGTCCTCAAAGAAGTGGTCGTAGTCGTCGTAGGTGATGAACACATATGCTCCCACATAGCAAAGGATGCCAGCTGCCGCCTACAAGGATAGACAGAGCAACCTGTGACAACTGAACTAAGAGGCAGAACATAGTTAAAGTACTAAAGGAGAGTATTGTTTACCTATTACTAATTCTTCTTTTTTTTTTTTTTAAATGTGCTTAATTTAACATTAAACAGTAACATTTCTGAACCAATCTCTTTGGCCAGTCGTTCTCAAACTCTTTCTGTCACTCCGACTTTGAGTTTTCATGGCCCACATGTCTAAAATCTCGTGTTAAAATCTAGGCACTATGACCCTGGCCTGTGGCCTGAAAGTGGATATTCAAGAGAAATACTGGAGAAACTGGAACTGGACAGACTATACGATAATGTTTAACATCTCAGTGTCAAATAATGACAAATGGCAAATAAAGCAGCAATTTGGAACAATTCCAGTGTGTTCCCACAATTGTTTTCATCATTTATTATGCTTATAATTACACCAACTTACCTCCAACTTACTCTGAACACATAAAAAAAATAAAATGTCAACTGTGAATAGCTATTTAAATCTCCCAAACCACATCTTTCCACAATGAAGTAGAAGAGTAAATTCTGAATCTTTACATTTTTATCTCACTAAACTGGACAATATTCACATGCACACAATATTCATCACTTTGTGAGGTACAAGAGACTTGACAGGATAAAAGAGTATCATCAGCCACATGGCAGAGTACAGTGCGTTAAACACTCTGCAGTGGCCCAATCATAAGAACATTCAAAAGAAGGGGAATGGTCTGTGGTCACTGAATGTGGTATGCACACTGTGAGAGCCTTCATCGCTCGGATTACAGGCGACTTCACCTCAGTCAAGCGCTCTCTTATTCGCATTTAACGTTACTTCGGACAGCAACAAGTATCAAAATTCAGAGTATGAAGGGTATGGGTATTTATCGCTCAGTGAATTTGTGACCGATATTTGGTTTGCACATCCAACATCCACACAGTCACAGCACCAGCTAAACAGTCGTAAATAATGATGCCACATTGGTGGCATCACATACCATTTTAACTATGTACAACTAACAACCAACCTGCTCAAGAGATAAATTGAAGATACCGTTACTTGTCCGGTGGAGTGATCCTGCAGGTGGCACCTCACCCATGCGGTAATAACATTAGACTTCCGGACAATTTAGGCTAATCCCCAGACAGGGCAGACAACCTTCAATTGCACGCATACGGAATTTTAAGTAATATCATATTTGTTAACATTTTACTTTTTTAATCTGGAACGTTTAAATGTAAACTTGTCGTTTCGAAATAGATAGTCGGTTAAGTATCTGGCTGCTAGGCTAAGGGGTACGAACCAGAGGCAGCACAGCACATCTCTGTCTATGACTCTGACACGAACGCGACGCACCTTGTCTGCTGCAAAAAGGACTGCCACTTGACCATCCACAAAGCTAACAACAGCTTTTCACTCCTAGGCTTTTTGCATCCAAGCACACATCAACCACCCATTTGTCATCACATGGGGCTACAAACGCAATTTACAGTTGCCTGAAAAATAAAAAATGACTGATCAACCAACTAAATACGTGTCATCTCATTGTCGACACATTAGCATACGATAGCTATCGTTTTTTGAGTAAGGTTTGCATCTGCTCTGTAATAACTAAAGATGCAACTCGAGAACAGATGTATACATAACACTTTTAATTATGAATATTATACATACTTTCTTTCATCTCAACCTAGAAAATGACAACATGGTATATTCAGTCTGCCAGCTGGCTAACTAACGAAATAGGCACTGCTGGCAAGACAGCGCAGACAAGCAGGCTGTTGCGTAGAATGCTAACGTTAGCTAGCTCAGCGTTTGACGCATCGTTGTTCAGATATATAAAGCTTTAGGAAAACGTACCCAAAAGATGAGGTTGAGAAAGACCAAGACGGTCTTAGAGGAAGTAATACCGCATTGACCCATTGCGATGTATTATATCCAATAAATGCTGCAGAAATATGTTCGTTGTTGCTATGATTGTAAAATGGCTGGCTGACTGTTGTAACCCATGCCCCGACAGCCTCTACTCCAGTAGCCTCAAATCCAAACGCCGCTGTTACCGGCTGAATCAGGACATGTGATGCGATGACTTCACACAACTCTAGTGTTGACATTCCTGTGCCTGTGTGGATAGCAACCTTTTTTGCAAAATACCGGTATGTAAGGGATTGTTTACTACATAGGTATGTTCAAATCAAAGACACATTTTTCTGATTTCAGACGTTTTAATAGGCAGATAAAATCTACAACTTACTAAATTAGACAAATCTTATCATGGCTCCATACAATACTGTTTTAGTCGATGCTGACATCTAGTGGCCAGTAAATATTTTGAACTTTTGATAGCAAAGCTTATCTTTTGTACAATACCACAGTTATACCAATGACATATATAACTTGACCAGTGGCTATAACATGACTGGCCATACTCAAATTGGCAGCGGTCATTTATGGAAGCCACAGCAGAAAAGATGCATGCAAAAGAATCCAACCATCTCACAGGTGAGCTCGTAAAGTGACTATCATATTATAAGACATGAATTATAAGACATTAACTGAATACTGTATTAATTACCTCAAATTCACCATAGCAGCTAAAAAGCAACATACGTCCCGAACAATATAGTTAGCAAATAGCTATGACGGCATTTAATTTATGATAAATAGGCTATAAACTAAACACATGCACAAAGACAGTTTGTTCCTGTTGAGTAACCAACAATCATTTATAGTTATGTAATGTTTGTTTAAGAGCAAGCTTTCGAAAAGCTAAAGTCAGCATGAGTACCAAACATTCTATCCCAGTGGCTAAAGTGGGGTGCAAAGTTGGTGTTTGGCCTCTGATGATGAACATCATGTTTGCTTGGTCCACCATAGAAGCCAAATGGAATAAGACGTGATGTGGACCAAGGAAAATCATAACCACAATGATCCTCTATTGAAACATACACATGAACTACCATAAACATCCAAGTTGTGAGCAGGTGACATCTCAGCAGCACTGGATTCATGGTGGTCCAGAAGCCTACAGTCACTAGTTCCCAACCTCCCAGGCACTGTGTGGCCAGGGCAAAGGGAGCCATATAATTGTGGTGGATGGCATGAAAGGTGACATACAGCCAGTGGATCTTGTGGTGCAAGAAATGCCAAATAAAGTACTGCAAGTCAAAGAGTAGAAGATTTCCGGTCACCCCACCAACAACCTCCATCAGAGTGGGAGCCCGCTCAGGTAAGGGAACAGGTGGTCGCCATGCCCACTGAGCCACAGCTGCAGGGAAGACCAGGAGCAGGTGATTGCGCAAAGTAACCCCTGCACAGTGGAGCAACATGGCAGGGGTGGGCTTCTTACTTGATTGGATCTTGAACCGCTGAATTGCTGGCCACCTGTCACCCATTATGTCACAAACCAGGTAAGGGAGGCAGATGATGAAGTAGGACGACACAGACAGCACCACTGGGAAGAGAGGGGACCTCATGGTGTCGGAGTGATACAGCCGCAGGTGGTCCCACAGGGGCTGGAGGATAGAGTCCTGCTCGTCATACACTGTCCATAGCAGCTCACAAAGATTGCTGAAGTTCATTTTTAGCTGCGTAGCGTAGTTCTTTTTTTTGTTCACCCTTTCTCTGCTCGATCTGCGATCTTGAAGATTCACTAGCTTCTGGAAGCTCTGATGCAATTGTATAAGCTACACCATCAGTGTTAATAAAATATTTACGTTGTCTTTACCCCTCTAAATTATGGAACAGCAAACGAGATACACGGGTAATACCTCAAATTGAGAAAACAAGCAACATTACCCAAGTTTGCCGTCAAATTCAAGCAGGCTGATGTTGTTAACATGGCTACAGGCACACTCACAGATTACTGGATTTTTCTATAAAAGAAATGCCTCCTTACCAGCAGAGGGCGGAAAAGGGCAGTATCGTGTGTTACCCTGTTTAGAAAACGTTAGGGGTCAAAGTGTATGGTCAAAGTGGACGTATGGTATGATTTTAAGTACACACGGAAATCAGACTCTGATTTCTGCGAGCTTTGGTATGTAATTGTTTTATACGAACTAACTTTATCGTTGCCTCTTCGCTACCCATGACATGTTTTGTCAATTGCCCAATTTTCCAAATGGATAAACAAATCGACGTAAACAGAAGACAAGAGCGTTTTTTTTATAACCATATAGTGTATTTGGTTATAGTTGTGTCTTATGTCAGTTATCTCATAACTTAACATCATAAACCCCCTGTCTTAATTCAATTTGATGACTTGATCACAAGAGTTGTTTTGAGTTGTTCAACTTAATTCAAATTAACTGTTGCGTCTTCTCAAGTCTTTTCATCAATAAAACTAAACTAAAATGGCCCCATATATTTATGATTCACAAATTTTACTAACGGTGTTTCCTTTTTTCTGAATTAGTTAGAATGCACACATTTAACGCTTGCAAAACAACACTACAAGTGTTACGAATTGCTTTAATTTGGACTGGAGTGCGTTTCTTGACAGTCAGCTATTTTGTAGAGGCATGCTGAATTATGTTATTGCTTCCTGCCAAGCAAATATTGTGAGGGTGAGATTTGCTAGAATTTTCTGCACATGTTTATGTAACGTTACATTGTCTTAGTAATCAGCCCACTGGTCCACATTCCTGTTATGCAGTAGACTAAAGACTGTCATAATAGTTATAGTTGCTTGTGTGCTCGTGTGTGTTCCACTTGTTTCATTTTATTCTAAGCAATTATTAATCACCCTCTGATGTTTTGTTACTCTGATGCTTTTTATTATAGGTGATTTCAAATATGGATGGTGAGAAGGCATCTGCACTTTCAACCCAGAAAGGGGAAGAGAATGGGATGTTGAGAGGACATCCCCCTTGTGCTGTACCCCAGACCCAACCGGTGTGCCACTTCTATTCTCAGGGCAGACATTGTCACTTTGGCAGGAGGTGCCGTTTCCTGCACCAGAGGGGCGAGGGGGTCAATCTGGCACAGAGCACCCAGGAGAAGAAACCCGTGACTGGGGCAGCAGAAGGTGGACAGACGGCGGGTCAGGAGCTAGTGGAGTTGTTGGTGGCGTCTGACACTCAGGAGTTGTCTAGACAAGAGACCTGCCAGCCATCACCTGCACCCAGGCCAAGCCAGCCACCCAGACGGGAGCGAGCTGCCGGCGGGCGCCCCTGTCGCTACTTCCTGTCTGGCTACTGTGCCATGGAAGAGAGGTGCCGCTTTGTGCACCCTCAGCAGTTCCCACCCATTGGAGAGCCGCCAAGACCAGTGGCAGGGGGGGCAGCAAACAGTACTAGGGCCAGAGCTCCCTTTGCTAGGCCACACCAGGGGCAGCAAGAGGTCAAGCTTAGCGAGCTGACTGACGAGGTCGCTAAGCAGTTACGCACCACAGAAATCCAGCAGCTCACCAAACGGTTTCCAAAAGACAGATTAATTGTTCAAGAGCGAGAGGACGGCAAGGTCACTTACTACCGGGTCACAGTGCAGCCCACTGATCCTGACTGGGTAAAGTTTATGCATTTAGTGTTTATGCATGGTTCATATACATGCTTCAAAGGCCTAAGATAAGATCCCCCTAAAGAGTAACTTCTAGTTTTAGTGCATGCAAATGAAAAAAAATTCCATTGGATTAACATACACTGAACACTTTATGGGTCTTAGATGTTAAATGAACATTATCCCATCATTAGTGAGTTTCCCAATGGGTGCAAGAAGTTCAGGGTACAGTTACAGCATTGCAAGGTCCAGCCAAGTCTTGTTTGAATGAATAAGAGTGAGACATGCAGCACGATTAACGTGACCTGGACACTACTAAGGGTCTTGGCGGTGTAGTGAAGATTATCTTGTAATTAGTGGATCGCTGTGTTCCCAATGGAGACAACAAGGTCAGGGTCTAGCCACCCTCCTCAGCAACCAGTAGTGCTCACCATGAGGGTGTTGAATCCAACTAAATCTTTCCTTCCTTTTAATGTTTTCCCTGTTTTGCCACTGTTGTTTTGTATGGGATCATATTTGTGTTCATTTAACGTTACTTTAAGTTAAAAATGAGGATCAAACTTGAACTCAGTAGACGTTTGTGGTTATGATTGTTTGTAGATGCAGCCAAATTCTTTTTTCTTTCATGGTTGGTGAATTTGATTGATGTATTTCGGAAGTATATAATTATATGTCTAAAAAACACTTTGTGTTTGCCTTTTCTCCTGAAGATAACTTATTTAAGATCATTGTTTTACAGCCTTTTGATTTGAAGGACTTGGATGTGATGGTTTGCTTTCCAGACAATTATCCACAAGAGGTATGAATATGTTAAATTTGAACACCTACACAATTTGCTACTGACAAACCTACACCCACAGCAAGCTGTGCATAGCAGTAAAACCTTATCGTGGTATCCTGGTTATACAAATTAGAAGCTCAGCTACATTGGTTGAATTGATGTCACAATTTTAACTAATTCTTCACAGTTTATCTGAACCATTTAAATAAGTAGGTGTTAATACTGGCATTTAGTTTTGTGCTGATATATACATATTTTTCCTTACATCTGTTGTAGTTTAGGATGATTATGTAATGTCACTTTAAATGTTGCCTTTCATTCACTCAGCTTGTACTCTTTCAGGTGTTTACAGTGGAGATCCCACTGGACCAAGACCTGCCTTCTGTCATGGGAAGGTGAGAGCAGTGACTCTTATGTCATGTTACACTAGTAGATCAACATTCAGGGGGACAAGGTGCAACACTTGACAGTGATGTTACAGTAGTGATAAGACAGAATGTGCTAAACAAAAATAGATAATAAATAAATAAAAATTAAATAAATTAATAAAATTAACTTGAAAATAAGGTTTATGATGTGCCATATAAATCACATTCATATATTTATATGAAACAACTATAAAAATATAACAGATTGACATAAAAGATCCACTCATTGGCTGTAGTTTAGTTCAGCCATTTTCTTTATTTACGATTGGGTCAGGCATGTTCAGCAGGCATCCACAGAGTGGCTCCAAGCCAAGCACGCCACGAACCAGCTCATGGGCAAAGTGGAGCTGCTCTTCAGGCCATTGCTTCGCTGGCTGGACCGCAGCATGGAGCGTCTCTTCACCGAGGGAGCCAGGAAGGTGCGCCCATACAGTTCCTCCACCAGTCAGGGTTAACTACCTCTCTGTCACGTAACACTGTCCTAGAGACAACCACGTTTGCTTTTACCCCAGTACTCCTGTCACGTCTCTGCAGTCTGCGTGATAACCCCTGGTTCGTGTCATTCAGAGGACAGGGGGCATTTGAAGTTCAGTCAGTCTCAGTCAGTGAGAGCAGCATCAGCACATCTTTGTTTATTGGACTCATCCTTTGTTCCCCTTTGTCCCCCAGCTCAAGAAGGACATTGAGGCAGAGCGAGCTGGGATCCAGTTTGTGCCCTACCAGCAACTACAGGCTGCGGTGTGCAAGGAGCCCACCACTGGCCTCCATTCGGCTGTCCCCGATGCCACCAGCAGACCTGACGGGGGAGAAATGGGACAGGAGGGGCAAGAGAAGGTTATGGAGGCCCCAGCTGAGGTAGAGAGCAATGATGAGGAAGAAATGGACGAAGAGCACGAAGATGAAGATGAGAAGGAGGAGGATGGCGGCAGCCGGAGGGTGGAGAACGTGAGGACTGGTGAGAGGCGTCGGGGCACGGAGGTGAAGCTGCTGGGTTTGCGGCTTGGCGAGGGCACTGCCACCGTGGTGGCCAGTCGGGTGACTGTCTCACTGAAGTGCAGTAGGTGGGTTGGCTCCCCACACGTACACAGGCAGTCTTACAAAACGTGTGCCTTTTAACATACACAAGCAGATACACACACACACACATTCTTAGGCTACATTATAGCTATTAGCATTGGAAGGCATTACACTGACTGGGCTGCAGGCCAGGCCTTTGATGCTGTTATGCCCTGTTATGCCGTGTTGTGTCCGGGCTACACTGCATGCTTACTGAAAGCACTGCCAACACCTCAAGTTGACCCACTTATTTCCACCATTTGCCACGTTTGTGGAGTGTTGTCCAATTCATGTTTTCACAATCAGCACCTAATCCCTTTGAGCATAGTGCTGCTGTGGTGTACTGCAGTGTTGAAATGTTGATTAAATCCCCATTCTGCACAGAGGAAGATCTAGAAGTTTGTGTTGGTCAGCATTTTTTTCTAACAGATAATTTGAGTTAGTAGACTGTGGATATACTAATGCCTGTGTACTTTGAAGAACAAACACATATGTGATGGTAACAAGTAAGCATGGGAGTTGTGCGGGAACATCTCAGCTTTGAAGGTTTGAAGAAAATGTTAACTACTTTTGCTCCCTGTCACTGTGTCAGTCTTTGAAATGGAAATGTTCTCTAGCAACACCAGCAAAATTTCTAAAGTACATTTTGAACCTTTTAAGGTATATTTTGTATATTCTTAAATAGTGCACAATGCTGATAGTGAGTTAATTAATGAAAACCCCACTCCCCTACTCACAGGTGTAAGGTGCCATCAGACCTGTCCCTGAGCGGGAGGTTGACATGCACAGCGCAGTGTGAGAAGTGTGGCGCAGGCATCAGTGTGGCCTTCCGACCCAGTATGCTGCACCAGTACAGCGACGTGCTGGGCTACCTGGACCTGAGCGGCGTGGTGCCTGTCGACCTGGTGCTGCAGGAGTCTGAGCTGGTGGTGGGCTGCCTTGGGTGCTCCCAGGAGGATACAATGCAGGTGGGGACGTGTAGAGGTATGGCTTACTTCAGTTAAAGCAGCACCTAGTAGCAGTCTTAGGTATCCTATTTGAGGGATCCTTTTATTGGGACATTGGTTTTGTCATGTTCAAAACAATTTCAGTAAATGTACTGCATTTATATAGCCCTGCACTGCATATATATAGGTGCTTTATAATGTATACCTCACATGCACCCATTCACACAACGGTGGCAGAGGCTGGCTAGCTAACTAGCTCACATGTTTTACACCAAAACTGCTTAGTGTTAAAAAATATATTTTATTCTCATGCTAGGATGTTGATATCCTTTATTCATGAATATGTGCATGATCCATGTATCATGTTATATTCTGTCCAGAGTTCAAGATAAATCAGAGGGGCTCAGTTAGTTAAATAAAATATTACGGTTGTTTAGCCCCCAAAGTATTATGGGGCAATTCCATGGAAAACTGTTATGCCCATAATGCCAACAAAATGCCATGGTATTTGTATTATACGAATGATTATGTGAAAACTTTTTCACGTAAGTTCTACAACCAAGAAGAGTGAATGCTCAAATTTCATGTAATCATCATTCACACCATACCATACCATGACACTGTGTTTGCGGTTTCTGTAGAATTGTCCTACATTCTTAATAGGATTTTGGTCACAGCAGCATCCACCTGCTGCTGGTTATAATAAAGGAAATGCAAGTGATTGTGAAATGGAGGAAAAAGCGAATGTGGTCTTTTTTGTCTTTACGTGCTAAAATGTTTGTCCTCTCATAGTGAAGCACGACAGAAATGTCTGTCAGCTCAGGGCCTCTTGTGATAGCGATCTTAACCTCCCACCTGCTCTTCTCTCTCCACAGAATTTGGCATATGGACAGAATAAGGAGACCAACTGCCAGCATTGTCACAGCAAGCTTAGCATCTTTGTGGACAGCACACGATTCACACTCATCCAGCCTAGTTCAACGAAGAAGACAGGTATGGCAGCCTTCTGTAGAACAAAAGCACATATGTCTTTCATTACATGTATACCTGTAGTAAAACTGTCTGAATTCTAGAGCTAGGTGGCAAAAAGTTTTTACCTAGAGCAAATGTATTCCCTTTAGGTAGTGCACACACACACATCACACACACATATGCACGTTGTTGTAAAGGCTGTTTTGTATGCTAACCCATCAGGGCAGGATGGGTCAGCACTACATCCCCGCCGATATAGAGACCCAGCCATCCAGGGAGGTAAGCCCCTACCAGACAAAGGGACCTGCAGGCATTACAGACAAAGTCATCGCTGGCTTAGGTAAGAATATGTGCAGACAGATTGTGTCAATAAATAAATAAATACATACATACATGCATGCATTAATGCTTACATAGTCATGGTTAACTGAGGAATATATTTTGTGATAGAAACCATGAAAGTGTGTCACTCTGTGAATGAATGTCACTTTACCCCTCAGACATTGTTTTCCTTCATCTCATTCACAATGGTCTCTAGGTTTCCCTGCTGTGGCCGGGCGTATCCATGTGACATGTGTCACGATGAGGACCAGGATCACCCCATGGAACTGGCCACCAGGATGATCTGTGGCCACTGTGCCAAAGAACAGGTGAGGCACCGGAGAAGCTTGCTGTCCATCTGAGTACCAGAGATGGTGGTGGTGCAGAAGGTAGAGAAGTCATTAGACAACCAGAAGGCTATTGGTTTGAACCCAGCTCCTCCAGACCCTACCGAGGTATCTTTCAGTGAGTCACTAAATGCAAAACTGCTACCAAAGTGCAGGCTACACCCAGTGTATGGATGAAGGGACATCTGTGAATTACTTTGAGTCGTTAGAAATGTAGAAAAGTGAATATAAATCGACCGTATGTAAATACAGTCTGTTTACCATCTACCAGTATCTGAGCATTGAAAGAGAGTGGCAAACAGAGTTATGTTCATTACTCCAGTATAGAAAGAAGATACTACTTATAGTATCCTGAAGGAAATTAAGATATGTAAGGTAAGTATGTGATTGCATATTTTATATATATGTATGTCACATAAGCAGGCCAATATTTGAATACTGGTGATATATGTCTGTCAACTACTCTAAATTCAGTGTGAGTATTGACAACAGATCCACAAATGATATTCTTGGTTATCTCTACAAATGTCTGTCTTTAGTGGTAGAATATATTTGGCCAGTGTGTGCATTGCAACAATGGCCTGAGTACTCTATGTACTGTAGTCACTCTGTGCATGTGTGTATGCATGCAACAGACGGCGAGACAAACAGAGACAGAAAGCCTGGGCTGGAACAGTTTTAATTCTGTTCAAAGTTCATGCTGATTGAAGCCTTTCATTTATAAGAATGATGTGGAGCTTTATCTGCAACCATTCAGTTTGTACCCAGGTGTTACAATGAGTAAATGACAAAGTGTTGAAATAACATTATTTTTTCCCTTTTTGTCTAACTGTCTTATTCACAGCCTTTCAGTAATGGTAAGCCATGTGTTGGCTGTGGTGGAATGATGACAAGGTTGACTCACTCCAGTCACTGGGAGGGAGGTCTGGGTTGCAGAAACAAAGTCAAAATGAACAGGTGCGTCACACATTGTCTTATGTAAAACTACAGAAAAGCCTTAAGCTTTTGGGAAAAAAAGCAAGACATACTGGGCCCAAGGTTTCTTCCTGGAATAACTATCATAAGGGGGTTTCCTTGCCTCTGTTGCTCTAGCGTACTCCTTGTTAAAGTCTGTAAAGCGCCACAAGACAATTCTATTGTAAACAGTGCTGTATGAACAGAACAGAATAGAATAGAATTGAATTGAATTAAATTGAACATACTGATGGCATTGCTTTTGGTGTATCATCAACAGGAATGATCGACAGAAGTATGCAAACACAAATAAAACTATATCCAAGAAAGCGGTCAACAAGAAGTGACTTTGAAGACATCCACACTACTGTTGATGGCTGGGTATTTTGCAATGAACAGTGAGCACTAGTAAATCAAATAAAGAATTTCAAAAACCTCTGGTGTGAATTTGAGCTTGTCAACAATGATTGGCTTTCCTCTCAAAGTCTCAAAAGAAGTGTGTCGTCTTTCTAGGTTATAAAAAGCTGTCTAGCCCAACTGTTCCTGAAATCTGGTGCTTCAAGCATAATAATAATGCATGTAGACTGCAAGATAAAAAGCACAATGAGACACAATGTGTATGTCACTTTTCTTTTATTTCCCTGTTTGCTTATTCAACAGTAACAACAGACAGCTAAATAGCTTAGCAAAATTCCATACATAGCCAATCACTGTAAAAAGTAATTGTTTAATTCCCAGAAGAGTGATCAATAAGAAGTGACATTAGACATCCACACTGTTGGTGGTGGTGGTGGCAATGAACAATGAGCACTTGTAACTAAGATGAATAATTCAAATATATCTTGTGCAAACTATTGGCTTGAACCAGAAACGGTAAAAGTGGAATGAGAGGCACAAATGTCCATCGAGTTCCGTCTTCTGTTTTCGCAAGGAGGAGTGAGGAAAATGCTCCTTTACACAGACCAGAGTCGAGCCTTAATAATCTGATTCAGATCATTAAAAAAAGTTTATATTGTGCTGTTATGTGACAGTCCTACTTATGCAGACTGGAACTATTCACACACGTTTGCTGCCATTGTAACATATTATGTTGCTCTGTCTAGGTCAGTATCCAATGATCTTTGCTTAAACTGTTGTCAATTATCTGTAACTGCATATCTGTAATTTTCTTTGAGAAATAAAGTACCTCTCTTATCAATCTAATTATGATAGGCTTTGGTACATTCATTTACACTGGTTTGTCGCCAAAGTATTTATTTAAAGTTAATATCTTAAGTAGGATTACGTGTTTAGTACATTTAGTGCATTAGCACTCACACTGTTCTTGTACCATTGCAATTTTAATGACTGAACTCAGACCTGTTGAAGTCTGGCATTATGCAATGTTACAATAAGCTGAGGAAACGGGGGATTTTCTAGAGGAGCACGCAGCATGGCATAAAATGTCTGCAGATACTGTTGAATAATGAAGTATTGCAAAATTACTGTGAGTGCATTGTACAGATGTTGACTGGCAGGTATCATTTCTTAACAGGTATATTATTTTTCAGTAAGAATTTTCACTTTCACAAATCCTTTTCAGTGAGACGAACAAGATAATTTTAAGTATGTTTTGAGTATGTTTTGCAAACAAAATACAAGATAGAAAAAAAAACAAACATTATTGTCTCTCAGGATGAAAGTTACAATGATAAAATAGTAAATAGTAATTAACCATAAAGATAAATAAATAGAAAATACATCAGCCATTCACAGTAGAATGATGACTTCATCCTTATAAATATCCTTAAAATATATTTAAGGATATGCAATATGCTCATTTCATACTTAAAGACTGAAATAGTCTGTATATTATCTATTGGGTGATCATATTATGTTTATATTTATAGGTTATTGGCAGACTCTTTTATCCAAAGTAACAGCCAATAAAAAACAACACTATATTAAAAACAAAAAGTGTTTCATCAAAATGTACAATGCAAATAGAAAAAATCACCTGTAAAGAACCAGTTTCATTCATTGATCATTCACCAGATCATTGGAAACACAGTTGACCTGTGCTTTGGTGGAACAGCAATGACATATCATTATGCATCTCAAAGGTGGCCTGATTGTACTGAATTGCAAACCAACACAATTCCCCTGTTTGCTTGCTGGGAAGACACTCACTGTCTTGGTGTAGTAAAGTATTATAGTAAGTGTTAAGGGGAAAAATCTCTTCTTTTACTTTTACCTTCTTTAAATTCTTGTACCTTTATTTGATCTGTAATATTAAGATGTCCATACAAATCAAAAACCAAACTTTTTTGTTCTCCAAAAATGATGAGAGGAGCATGCCATTACATGTGGAAATGAGAGGTTACAAAAAACACACACAAAACAATTAACAAAAGTAAAGGAAGTTTGGATAACTTTTAGGCACCAGTCTGAAACATCAGGATTTGGGTGGATTTGAGTAATCCTGTAGCCTAGATTTACCACTGGACCTCGGTCACTCACGGATGGGTTGGGGAATGAGAGAGTGAGGGAGGGAGGGAGGTGTGGCAGGACAGATGGAGAATACTGTACCATGCTCGACAGCAAGGTCCCAGTGATCGCCTCTATAAAAGCAGCCCTGTCCCTCAGTTCTGCAGCAGGTGCACCACAAGCAGCAACCAAGCAGCAGAGACCAAGATGTGGAACACAACTGAGAGCAAGGTTTGGAACACCACCGAGCGCCCCAGCATGTGGAACGCCACTGAGGTCTCTCTGCACCTCCCCAATCGGACTGCCTCAGACCGGCTCCTGCAGCCCTTCTGGGACTACCTGATCTTCCAGCACTACCCTCTGGTCTCCTCACCCTTTTTCCCAGTCCTGATTGCCTTCGCCAGTTACTTCTTCTTCAGCCTTCCCTTTGCCGTCATCGACCTCCTGGGTGAGAAACTGCCCGCTTTCTACCGCTACAAGATCCAGGGCGACAGGCGACCCACCGTGCGAATGATGATGCGAAGCCTGGGGATTGCCATGTACAACCATCTGGTGTTTGTGTTTCCCACTGTCATCATCAATACCCTCTTAATGCCTCCACCTCTTCTGCCCCCCGTGGCGCCCTCTCTCTGGGAGGTCTTTAGTGGCGGCCTTGGCACCCTCCTCATCTTTGACACCCAGTACTTTATCTGGCACTGGGTGCACCACAAGAACCCCAGCCTTTACAAGTGGGTGCATGCCATCCACCACGAGTACTACTCTCCCTTCTCCTGGTCCACCCAGCAACTCAGTGCTGCAGAGTTAATGGCTGTGGGCTTCTGGAGCAACCTGGACCCCATCATGATGAAGATCCACCCGCTCACTGCCTGGATGCTCACCGTATTCAGCATCTGGCTCTCCGTTGAGGACCACATTGGCTACGACCTTCCCTACTCCCTCCACCACCTTGTCCCCTTTGGTCTGCTTGGTGGTGCCCCAGCTCACGACATGCACCATCAAAAGCCTTCCACGAACTTTGCTCCTTTCTTCAGCCACTGGGACAGGCTCTGTGGCACCGAGAGCCACTTAGAGAAAGTGACTGATAAACTAGGACAGAGTGAAAAGAATATAAACGGCAAGCTGCATGCAATGTAAATACACAACACAGCATATGTCTATTATTTTACTCTGCAGGTGCAATGCATGACGTGCTTTTTCAGATGTAAAAAGGTGCATGATGTTTTTTCAGGGGTGAAAAGTTATTTTTGTATAAACTGCCTTTTTGTATATGCAACTGATTATGTTTTTACTTTAAGATTAAGATGTGAACAATCACTTCTCAAACTACAATAAAAATATTTTTTAGTAAAACAACTATGGTTGTATGCTTCATTTTCTTTATTTGGTATTTTCTTTTTTCAATATATGCCAGTGGATAGCAGAACGCTCACCACGCAGTAGGTTACAAACTGCACAAACTACACTCCTTCTGTTACTGGTGAGCAGTAGGCATTACGGCTACTACACACAATGCTGTAACAATTTGTAACTAAGAGGATTCAACATCCTTACCTTTGGTCCCTTGATAATTCGTCAATAATACAGAGCATTATGAATGTAAGTTCTACTTGACTCCCAAATCCACCATCTAAATAAATACCTTTGGACAGTGAAGTTTTGACAAGGGAGATGATTGAATTATGTGGTCTCTTTGACCAGACACAGAAAAACTCAGTGCAAATGTGCTCTAAGTACTTTGAGCGATCAATACGTGTGTCTGCCTAAGGGGAGGCTTCATCAGCAATTAAAAGAAAACAAACTTGCTCCTTAGTAGCTGACATTGTAATGCAGCACACGCAGCTTCTGCTATTCAACTACGAGCAAAAGTACTCATTGCTTTGTACATTTTATTCTGCTCTTGGCTATGTGGGAAAAGGCTGTTTCAAAAGCCCCCCCCCCCCCCCCCCGAGGCTTTGAAGTAGCCAGCTGGATTTATTAATGATCACATGCTAGACAGAATGAGAATGAGAACTTATTTTGTTCAATTTTGGCTTTACTTTTGTATTATGATTTATGTATTTACAGGTTGAAAAATAACCCTGATGTGGTTTTGAAAAAGCAGTCATTCAGTGTAGTGGTACATACAGACACAAACGCACACAAAAAGAGAGAGAGAGAGAGAGAGAGAGAAACTTATGCGTAGAACATTCTGTTTTATCTATGAATTCTGATGGATTGTAAAATTCCAATAAAGATCTAAATATTTCTGTTTCCTTATGTATTCACAGCAGTTGTTTATTCATTTCTTTGAGTAACAGCTTTGAACTCATTTGATAATAGGCACATGTTATCTCAGTTATTGCTGATACATACCTACTCTATGCAACATTGTGGTCTCATGCAAATCAAGACCCTTTTTGTACATTATATTGGGTAAAAGGATGCTAAATGGGTATTCAAAAGGTTCAAATAAGTTAGATGGGTTGTGCTTCAGGGCAGACATGTCCTAGAGACATGGCTTGGCACAAGAAGCATCACTTTGCGTGTGTATTAAAAATGTTTTAAACCTTGTGACCAGTGTCTAGCATAGGGATATTAATGATGTGGAATGTGTGCTGGAGTCTGGCAACCTATTTGTATTTGCTATTTGCTTGGCAACAGTGTGGGACCAGCCTGAAATGTATTCCTAGGGATTAACCACAAAGCTCCGAGTTGTGCTAGTGGTACATTATGAGGAATTGTATGTCTGAGTACGCTGCAGCTCCGTTGAACAGTCAATCAATCAGTAAGAAATTAAGCCTCAATCACAAAAAAGGGTGGAGAATATTCAGGAAAGAAGTTTGTGCTTAACTGGCTTCTCAGTGAACTTTATACAAGTGGTCATTTCAGTGCTGCAACTCTCAAATCGGTGACCTTGAACAGGACTATGGATTGATTCACACCGGATTTCTCCTATAAATAGGCTACATTAATTTATTTCTTATTAGTTATAGAGCATTTCATCATTATCAGTGCATGTGGCATATAGTTTATAAGATCTCAAGTCTTAACCCAGACCAGATGGACTGGGCAACTTCATTTGAATTCGAATTTGATTGATTAGAGCGATCTGACCAATCAGAGCTAAGAATAGCCGCTTCTAGAAAAACATGACTCTTTGGTCCAACATCCCACAATAACAGTGAACTGTACAGACCAATGACTGTATATATGGTGAAAGAGTCAAAATAAATGCACAACCGTTCCAGGACATGAATGACAAAATGTACAATTCTCATCAATGTCCACTTTGAATTTTGTTTAATGTATGATTTCGCTGGATAGATTCTGTATTAACATGTAACTTCTTTGGTAGAAGCCAGACCCTCCTCTATGTCATTTACAAACAGATTCCAATATGATACTGAATCTAGTAATATGTATGTGTATGAACAATGCTCTCACCAACTTATCATTATTCAAGAAATAGAAAGACAACTTTTCCCTATGGGCGTAGAAATTGGAGAGTTTTGGTGTGTGATGTAAAATTCTTGGTTGAGATTTAAATAACACACATATGCCACACAAGATAGCACAAACACTTTGGCAAAATCACCAGGTGTAACTGGGATTTTATATTCTGACAGAAATTAGTCATAAGAAATTAGTAAATCATCCCTATTAAATTGCTGATCAACCAAAATAATATTGTTAAACCACTGCTCCAAAAATAGAGATTTATGTTTATACAGGATATCCTTATTGTTCCAAATGTAATATTTACGAGGAGAAAAAATATGCTTGTAGATGAGACACCATGAAAGGAAGGCTAAAATAATGGACATTTTTATAGGAATTCCATGAATATCAAAATTACAAACAAAAAATAAGTTTAAACCACCTAATTTATATTAATATGGAAAGGTATCACATTCCAAATAGATACAGTTGCTAAATATATATTTTAGCCAGTTTATCTTAAAAGGATTATATAGAGTTGACAACGTCTATTGGTAGCAAATAGTTTTGCTCAACCGGTATGTCTAGCTAGAGGTCATAGGGCCTTGGTAGGTCTTCTTCCAAGGTTTGGTTGGACCAATCACATCGCTCTGTGCTTATATGACATTTCAGCTGGGCATGGTAAGTTAGCAAATGTGCTAGTTGGGTGGCAAGAACAGCGTTTTCTCCGATGGGACTAATAAAAAAAAAAAGATTAAAAAAAAAAAGTCATGATCTTGTTAACTGAGATGTATTTTTTAGAAGTTGTTGTTTGTTAGATAATAGCTAGATTACAATCATCTATTTCACTCTTTAGCTGATAGCTTAGCTACATGCTACATTATATATCACATTTAGCTTTTATCACCAGCTGTGCATCCACCATAAGTAATGAAATACACATTCAGAGCTGGACATTTTTATTTACTTTGAGAAACATAGAATACCTCATAAAATGTCTTAAAAAATAAAACAATCTGTTTAAGAATACAGACAAGGAATTTCAGTTAAAAACTCAAAAAGGTGAATTGTAAGACTGGAGCGATGAAAATAAGTTAATTTAACATTTTTCATAATTAGTGCATACTCTTATTCAGATACTGCACAAACATATTTGCAATAAGTCCAATGTTTTCAGTTGGATGCATTTTAGTGTAACTTATGAACTGACGACGAAGCTTCCTCAACTCAGCCATGTTGAAATTTCTGTTCAGCTCTATGTATGAACTTTAGTTAAGGTAACCAATGATTGTGAGTTGCTCATCATCATACATCTGGGACTGAACACACACACACACACACACACACACAGAAAAAAAAATATTGTAATACTTCCACAGTTATGGAAGTATTACAATTAGCTGAATTAGCATGCATAGATGTGCCTGACATGGATGGAATATTACTGCCACCTTCTGGACATCATGTATATATTATTTCATTTGTGTCAAATCTGAAAGAAAAGAAGCTGAAAGAAACAGCGTCAGATTAGCATGCACATATTTGGCAAAGGATATTTTTTCTGTGGCTCCAGGAATTGCTATTAGGTCTCCAGGTACACTTGTCTTTTGGGAGTCAAGAACAGCCTGAAACATGACAGTACAGGGCACCCATGTGTCCATATTTGAAGCTGCACACAAATTGTTTTGTAGGTCTTCTTGACAAAACACAATAAAAACTGTTTATGAAAGTACACCTACCATCAACACGTCTTGGGTTACTTTGTCCAGTTCATAGAGAAAGTTAGTGGATGACAGAGGTTGCTAGACAAATAAAGTATGATGATGTTTACACAGATTTTGATCATATTGCACAGCCTTAGCTATAATAAGCAGTACCAGTCACCAGTACCTGACAAATCTTAAAATTTATGGGTTTGTCTTTGTTGGGATTATTTTTTTAACATTGTAGAACAAAACAGAAAGTCAAAACTAAGAAATGTCTCGAGTAATGATGTAAATACAGTGACAAACAGTAAAGAAGGTAAAGGCTACACTGAAGAATGTACAACGTAAAACTTCTTGAATGTTTTAACAGAAGAAAACAAAGTTAATTCATGACATTCATCAAAGCAGTCTTTGAAAGGCTTCAGTCTCAATTTATCTCAGATTCATGCTCTACATGCTCTAAAACATGTTCTGTACATAAGTACAAAATGTCTCTTACGCTTTGAGTAGACTGATTTGGAGGCGGCGCTTTTCTCTTAAAGATGGCATCAGATATAGCCTCAAATGGAAGTGTATCTTCTTTCTGAATTGTGAAAAGGGGGCTGTCCCATCTGTTCCTGGAGTCTGGTGCTTCAAAACGTAATACTAGCGCATCTAGGCTGCAAGAGGAAAAATACAATGAGACACAATGTGTAAGTCACATTCCTTGTTAACTATTTGCGTACTCAACAGTAACAGCTGGCAGCTGAATACCTCGACAAAATTCCATATACTACCAATACTACCATTGTAAAAAGTAATCGTTTACTTATTCCAGCAAATTGGTATGCTATGCGAACCTCTTGTAGGGACAAAGTCTTAAAAGCTGCTTAAAAGTTCTTGTTGTGAATTATAAGTACTCTGTACACTTGCATACCCGTGCCTAGCCAGCAAAACTTTCAAATCCGTTTAAAGGAATCTGTTGTTTTGGGTGGCACACTCCTCCAAAACAAAACGTGCATTTCTGCTTACATCTCCTGAGTGTACTGGGCACTGGATTCTCTACTCTTGTTCCAGCCTGAGCTTACTTCAGCTGACGTCAAACAGTAAACCTGGGTGAGTCAATATGGATCATAGTGAGATGGGGCAGGTGTCTTGCAACAGGTTCATTCAAATTTTAAACACAATTGGTTGCAGATTGGTTGAAGATCATTTGTAGGCTTCAGTACATACCAGACAGTGGGGTGTTTGTGCATGCTTGATTAAACAAAATAGCTCATATCTGTATCCTGAAAATGAAAAAAATGCAAGTGCTATTAATAGTAAAAATGGCAATAGAACTCAGCTAATTGTCTTAACTGAAAGAAATGTTCACCTTTAATGTAGTTCAACGAGTCCAGAATAACAATATCATCTTTGGTGACCTTTCTGAAACACGAAACATGAAAACAGCACTTCACTGAAAACTGAAGGAATATCATAGCCTACTTTATGCAAAATGATATGGGGAGACTAACGTTACAGCTGAACTTACCGTTCAACCTCTGCTTTGAGAGCACCCCTCAAATTCTTCTCTTTTTGAGAATCTAAGGTAATGTACAAATATGTATGAGCCCTTAACTAATTCAAAACAATTCTCAACACTCATCAACTCTGGTCGTAAACTGACCACAAAAGTGAGAAGTTAACCCTGGCCCTGACAAGATCTGGAAACTGGCAACAATTGTGTTTAAACTAATAACGTGACAAGTTAAACTGCACAGGTCGATTACTATGGCTGAAAACACAATACATTAATAGCTTAGTTAAAATTGTTATTGCAATTTAAATGGTGAATCTGCATGACACTCAGATGCTATCAAGCTAAGTTAGCCAACTAACCACATATTCTTTAACACTTACCTGTATAGATCAAATTCTTTTCTGTTCCCAAGATGTCATCACATATAACGTGTACCTTTCTGACACTATCTTGTGTGAAATATTGTCTTAATTCTTCGGCACGTTTTGATTTTCCACTACATGGATAACCACACATTATTATGAGGGGCATTTTTTTGTGGTACACGCAGCTGCTGACACGTGCAGCAACATCGAATGTCCGACAGCTCCCCCTTTTTGTTATATGCGTTCCTATGAAAGGATAGAACGTACACTCCTATGAAATTCTTCAACACAACAGCATGTTTCATGGTTTCACGTGCCAAACTAAATTCCGTGTGGCACTTGGAAATCCTAATCGGCTTGTTGTTTGATCAACTTGCTACTGTTTTTAGCAGATGCTTTTATCCAGGCTGACATTAGAACAGCAGAAAACATGACTAGCAACAATTAAGGATTCTATGGAACTTCTTTTGGCTTCATCTCGTAACAAGCGTGAAAACAAACCAAATAATAGGCTAGAAATATATTATTTTTATTAAAGGTATTTCCAACTTATATTCAACTAATATTCAACAACTGTAAAGTATACTGCCAAAGTATAAGCAAACACACAAATAGTCTAATTCAGATATTTTGTCAGACCTACATCCCAACTTCAGAAAAAAGTGATTTTATTTTTCCTCAACTTGGGATCTTGCACCCTTGGTTCAACTCTACCTCCAACAATGATACTGAGGTTGGGCAACTGACTATATTGTCCCCTCAAATGACTGCTGAAATGAGAGACTGCCATGTATGTATAGTGTAGCAGAAATGCAATACTTAAGTGTGAGTTTGATTGAACCAAATTCTCTCCTAATTGGGTTTGATGGTAGAACTACTAACTGCTTGTCAGACTGTGTCAGTGTGTATCTTCCTGTAACCCAAGTGGCCTTGAGAATGGAAATAACTTTTTTCACAGGGAAGCAACTGTATCTGGTCACAATCGACAAATACCACCGAAGTATAAGGCATGATGAACTCAGCAAAAAGAGCAAGTTGATGCTAAATCTTTGGATGCAGTCATATGCTCACATTTCACCACATCTGTGAAACTTTCAAAGGCCACATAATGACCAGAGACTCAAACTGGCTCAGCATGTTTATTTATAATTCATACAAAATTCTTCATTATGAAACAAGTTTGACAATGTGGCCAGATATGTTGCAGTATACAGAACAAAACAAACCGTAAACTTAAAACAAGTCATAACATTTAAAATAACATCTTTAATGTTTTTATCCTCTTTCATTCACAGCGTGTTATTTGCATACTGCTCAACGTGGTAGAAAATCCCATTTTTAACTATGTAACAACAAGTGCATGATTTACTGGATCAAATTAAATACACCATTCAAAAATGTGGACAGCTGGATGAGTACAGTATTTAGCTTTTTTCCAAGACATTCCTCACTCTCTATGCACCAAGACAAAGAGACCCAGCATACACAGCACAGCATACTGCAAGGCAAATAAGATGAGAGGTTAAATACAAAATGCAAAGTCATAGAGACTTTACCAAAACACGCTTGATTTGAATTACAAGTACATACCTTGAATTTAGGGTAGTCATTCATCAAAATGGTCACAATCCCAATATATGGCACAAACCTAGGGAGTGAGAGCACAGTTGTTGTATTGGAGACTGTAGATACGTATATCAGTTATAAGACAATGTGGATAGAAAAAATAAGTCATTAATGTAGTGTGTACCTTCACTCAAAAGGACATCTAACAAGTATGCAAGTCAGCATGCTAGCAGGGCTTCCTGTAGCACAGCCACAGCACAGACTGGTACTTACCCTCTAGCTCTGCCCACCACATCCTTCTTCTCCAGCCAATGCTGGCCTTGCTTGTACAGTCCTCGGTCATCCACAGCATTGTTGTCTCCCTTTGTCAAGAATTTGATGTCTCCATTCTCCCTGTAAACAGACACAGACAGACAAGACAAATATATCAGCATCATATTACTAATACCATACTATTTAATTAAAGGTCCATGGGCCATCATGACAATCCAAACCAGGGGTCTCCAACCTTTTTTCCTCTGAGCTACTTTATTACCATTTTACATACATATTATTGATAGTTCTGGAGGTAAATGCGAGATCCTTTACCATCCTACACACAATGCAGTCTAATCAACTCTCATCAGAGAGCAGTAAAACTGGGATCATTTTGTACCAATAAGGCAGGATGTTTGAGTTTGATATTTCAGAGATTTTTAGGTTTAAATACCTTTTGTTTATTTGGGCAATTCCACAGAAAATGAACTTTTTTGTCACATACATTACATCAATAAATTGCCATGATAATGTGATATTCTGAATGATTACATGAAATTTGAGCATTTTCTATTTTTGGCTGTGGAGTTAACATGAAAAAAGGTACAAAACATTTCATGTAATCGTTCACATCATACAAATATGGCATTTCATTAGTGCTATGGACGTGACAAAAAGTCAATTTTCAGAGGAATTACCCGTCTCCATTTTGATCTTAGGTACTTGTTGGAGACCCCTGATCTAAATGGAGACTGAGAACCAAAAAGTGACTATAAAAAAGGCTTTTAATGAAATATACAGCAATGACCATAAGTTATGTGCACAATGGCAATAATGGTGGGAGTAGCAGGATAACAAAAGAAAATTACTTTTCATGGATTTTCAGCACCCTGTGCACAATAGGAATCTCTCTTCCCTCAATTCTGAAGACCACAATCTCTCCTACTCTGATGGGATCCTCTACTCTATTGGTTAGGAACAAAAGATCTCCTCGGTGAAATGCAGGCTCCATACTACCACTGAAAAAGAAGACATACACATTAGTAAAAGATCAAAACGTGGCCTGTTGATTTGATGGTGTGAAAAGGTCATTTAAAAATAGCGCACCTGAGAACCACCACAATGGGACTCTCACTGCCAGTCACGACCATTAAGCCTTTCCAAATCATCAAGGCTGATGATACTATCATGCCAAAATTCAACACCTGGTAGTACAGCTGCGAAAAAGAAGAGATAGCATCTGTTAACCATATGGTGATATGATAATCGATGATTTTCGCTTTTAGTGTGCGTTGCGTGAGAAAACCCTTTTTCCAGTTGATCTAGGCATTGGCCGATTGGCGGGCCAGGGGTCGACATTTTCTAAATTGTAAAGCAGGTTCCTTGATCATCACCTAACATTACTGTTGGCCACAAACTAGCTAGGTGGCTAACTTTGACTAGCTTGCTAGCAAACAAGCAAAGTTATAACACGTCTTTGCTAGTCGTTGCGAGATGTGTATTTCCTAAAATGTTATCCATTCAGAGACTTAATGTTAACTGCAACAAATGCACAGCGAACAGTAACAATTACAGAAAAAAATATGCTTGACAGAAAGTTACTGAAGCTGGTCAGAATGACGTGTATTAACAGTTCATGCTCTTCGGCTATAACGTTATAGCATGCTAGCTGGCTAGCAAACTAATTGACATTTCCCTTACCTGGCGCTTATTCATTCGCCGAACATCATCAAGGAAGTCTAAAGACAACATTCTGCACTAGGAAAAGCTATTCCAACAACAACCGTTGAAACAACAATTTACACCGCACTAAAACCTGTACCCGCTACCCTAACAATTGATTTGCAGGCAAGGTAGCGGTAGTGCTGCAGGCTCTTCCGGTGTGTGTTGACATCGAAATCCCCGCCCACATAAGAGCAAGAACTCTGCTAAGTCTGTAGCCTAGTTTCAACATAACCATAACACATCAAATTAATTCAAGAGGTAAACCATATTTTATCACGATAAAGACATACATAGATACATTTCATTTTAAAATGTAAAGTGTTAATTTTCGCTGTGGACGAGAGATTTCAACATACAGTTTCTGCTGAAAGATGCCAATAGGCATCCAGCAGCCTACTGAAAATCACTACACATGCAATATGCAAATTACAGACATATGAGTTTTATTTGCAGTAATTGGAAGTAAACATACCAGCAATGCTCAATGACCAATGCAGGTTAAATAGATATATGATGGCTTATGAAAAGCTTCCAATGACAGACCTTGAGATTGCATTACATGGATTAGAGTGAAGTCCTTGATATTACTGTTCGTATATTATCAAAAGTACAAAGTTTCTCTCATTGGGCAGTATAAAAACAGACACGTTAAAGATTTAAGGGAGTCATTTTGTAGAAAGCTGATCTACGTTTTTAGGGATGATGAAAACTATGTTGTAATGGCTGATAGATGGACACGCACTTAAATAGAAAAACTTACAATGTGAAGTCAATGTGACCATAAATATACATCTCCAAAGTAATTTATAAAATTGAGTAATATGGGAGATAACATATCCTTTAAAATAACTCCATTTACGACTACCCTAGAACAGTCTAAATGCTGAAGACAATTTGTATTCAAATTCAGATCACTGCAGTATACCTTAGAGGTAGGACTACCAGCTGGACTCGCATAATATACTGCAAAAACACACACACATGCATCCTCAATAGTAGATCTTGTTTTCAACACAGCATACAATTACAGACACCAAAATTTCAGCCTTATTTTCCACATCAAATTCTTCACTGACAACCCAACAATCAATCAAAAGAGTATTTGTTTTGATAGACCATACTGTTTAGCTTATGCACTGAATATGACATTAGCATGTCAACATCCACACAGCTGCATAAGCATGAAAACAAACTACTGAGGCCTTTAAGAATAGTAAAATAAAATGATATTTCTGAATATTTCCCATAAGAAGTGAAACGTTGAAGTGTACAATGGAACAACAAAGCAGAATGTGCATAAAAAGGGGGAGGGGGGCTATTCTACTGTATCTAACTGTAAAAGTGCTACTTTTGATTGTGTGAGTGGCTCATTTAAATGTCTAAAGACAATTTTTTTCTCATATGGAATGAACACAAAAACACATTTTCTCTGAGATCAAATACCTGGGTTAAAGATACCATGTTAGTATAGTAGGGAATCCATCATCCCAAATGGTCAAATACTGCTAAATCTCATTCGTGTATTTATCATGGGCAAATTGCATTATTCTAAATAACCTAAGTTTGGACATAAAAATCTGTTACTTTAAGTCACTGTGCATTAACAATAACTTTCAATACATAATATGGCTACCAATTGCACAAGCCGACATTACTATGGCAAAAGTCCCGTGATACATATCTGAAGAAGTCTATTTCTTTTCTAAATGATCTTTGATGACAGACCTTTGGTGACCCTGAAAACTGTCTCTGAAGTGCCCGATGACTGACCAATAGTTACAATATACAATTCATATAAAATGTTTGTGCCAGGACAGCTGTGTTGCTATGTACCAAAAACATTTGTTCTGCTATATTTCAAAATATGTGTATCATAATCATGGACGTAAATGTAAAGAAAATAATTTATGATTATCATCAACACATACTAAGGGGACATAGATAGAGGGTTATGTATATACTCATATACATATGTATATGTATACATAAACACACCAATAATCTGTACACATAGTCAAAATACAAAAGACCAAACTCACAGGACTCACTGCATCCACATCATACTAAACTGTGTTCATCTGCACCATTACTGGTGGAAGTTTTCAACTGAAATTATCCTTCTGACAAAACAGTTCATGGGTAAACTAGACATCTGCATTTACTGTAAGGCAACATGTTTTAAGTACCACGTATCGTAGCTGCATACTCTGCAAATAAGTTTCTTAAGTTATCATTTCGCTCCAGAAAAATAAAAAGATGGTAGCAGCTTCTGAGTGGTTGGAAGTCTCTCTCAGTGTTCGTTTGCACCATCAGTTGATGATGTGCAAGTCTTTTCATGAATCTGAATGTGGAGACGATAGGTGGACTCCTCATCAAAAATCTCACTGCATTTGTTGCACTGCAATTGGGTGGGATCCCGGCTAACTGTGCATGTGCCATCTTCTGACGACAGTGCAGGAAACACAGCCCTCTTGCTAGGCTTTTCAGCACTGAGCACTTTTGGAAGCTTCTCCTCAGGCTTGTGATTTTGCATCTCATTCGCCTCCTCCTCCTCATCATCCTCGTCCTCCTCATTCTCTTCCTCATTTTCCGGCTCTTTGACCTTGTGAACGATGAACAGGTGCCTACTCAAAGCGAGCTGCGAGGTGAAGCAGAGGCCGCAGTTCTGGCACTGGGGAGTGTCTGGGTGGGTCTTGTGTTGAGGTATGTGCTCCAGGAAGTGGCCTTGGTCGTGCGTTGTAAAACCACACTTGGAGCATCGGAACTGAGGCTTTGAGCGCTTTGCTGATGAGCCATCTGGGGGGGGACCGACACTTCCCTCCCCCTGCATCTCTTCAGCACTTCTCTTTGCAGCCTGTGAGGACAGAAAAGAAATCCCCCACCATCACAATTTACCCTGTGTTCTACTTGACTTGTACCAGGTTGCCAGAGGGAGATGCTTGTCGACTGTTAGTGTTTATTACCAGATATATCAATATCAGTTGATAACAAAGAGTTCAAACACAAACATTGTGGCAACAGAGCTACAGCTAAGAGGCTGGATACTGTACAATTCACTGAGGCACAAATGTGATGGGCCCACAAATAAACAACGCGTATCTATGGTTCTCTTTTACTATTCATGGGCACAGCCATCTTGGAAATGCAAACGTAGAGTACTCATAGTATGAACAAGTTGACAACTAGGGTTGTGACTTTAAGAAAAGAGTTCGATTTCATTTTGGTTTGGTTTTTGTTTCAGCAATAGGTAAAGCATGATGTCGTGATGATGTGAGCATCACATGATACAAGGTAAAAGGTATGTGTATGAAAAGTTTATGCAGTACATTTCTTTACTGCTGCGTAAAAGACAGAGTGGTAAACAATAAAATGTTCTTTCTCACAGCAGACAATGCTCACAGTAGAAACAGTTACTGATTTGTGATAAATATTGTGTGCTATGAATTAAAAAAAATGCAACCTGTGAGTGTGTCAGTTGTGTAAAGGGTTGTTGAGTAATGCAGTAATGATCCATCTCCAATTTACAGAGCCTGGGTAGCATAAAGACAATGTGTTTGATTGCTAAGAATATTAGTTGTCGTCAGCAAAAAACGAAATTGCTGAGGATGAAAACAGAGACAGTTTCATAGGAGACGCATCATTTAAAAAGTCCTCCCATAGAAATGTATTGCAGCCATTCCTAACGTAAAGATGGCGGAGTTGAGAAACAGGAAGTCCTGCAATGCAGTGAAAGTAGGCAATCGTATTGTTGGACGCGGTATGATGGTTAACCTTTTGTTTACCATCTCAGTCACAATGGTGATAGCCATGCCACGAATGTTGGTGCAGGTGTAGTGAGCTGTTTTAAATAATGTCTTTTTTAGCTACATTTGAGCGCTCTACAGGTGGAATTTGACATTGTTCACTTTTTAACTCAGTACAACCCGCCGATCTGGACTTTCTTGTCAATCCCAACTAGTTGCCCAAAGGCATTCCAAGATGGCGGCCGAGTGAAGAGGCTTGCCTTTGAAGGACAATCAACAGGTACAAGACTGACCTCTCTTGAGGGCTTGATGGTTTCCTGAGGCACCACCTTGGACATCTGACTGAAATCTGGATTTTTTATTCCATGCATCAGGCTGATATGGTTCTTCAGCATGAAATGTTTGGTGAAGGTTGGCTTCTCGTCTGTGCAATACCTACGTGGACAAATGCAAACAGACCACACATCTAAACAGAGAAGGCCTTTGGCCGACCATGCTGATCAACTGATACTGAACAGACGGCACTGCTCTACGAGTAGAAACAAACCAACACACAGAGGGTCTCACCCACCAGCACGTATAGACTTTCTTCTTGCCCTCATGGTCATTGCGAATGTGCCGTCTGAGACTCATGGAGGAGTTGAAGGACCGATCACACTGTCGACAGGGATGCTTTTTGACTGACTGTAGAGAAGACAGTGAGGTGCTTCTATGAGATTTAGCTATTTTGGAATTAGACACCATTCCTCCCAGTGCAGTATTTGCCTGCAATCTATGCCAATCTGATGGAAATTATTTATGTAGGTATTTAAATACATGTATTGCACTGGAATATGGAAATATATGTTTTAGGCTACAACTTCATTAGTTTCGACATGAATACATGCATTAAGCTAATGAAATTTCTCAAAGCAATCTCTCTGCCTTTACAAAACTCAGACCTTGCCATGACTGGTCTTCATGTGAGTGACATAGGTGTCCCTGTCAGGCAGCCAGAGCAGGCACTCTCCACACGTCCAGCCGGCGTTCTTCATGCTGACCACAGCAGTGCTGCTGGACTTGCGTGCTGGTGTGTTTGTCCTCTTTGCTCCTCCATCAGAGGACTGACTCACCCGTGGTGGTGGCGCCAGCTGCTGCTGTGCTGCCACTGGGGCCTCCTGCCGCTGGGAACTCAACTCTGCTTGTTTTGTGCTTCTTGCTGCCTCTCCTCTGTAGACTCCACCATGAACATCCTAGCACAGCAACAACCACAGAAAAAGAGAAAATAAAATGCATCTATGCCTTGCAGGCAGGGTTATGTGTTTCCATAACATTTTTCATTCTTTGTGGGATGCAGAAATCATGTCTAACCTTGAAATGCTGCACCAACTGTTGTTTCTGTATGAAGAATGCTGTGCATTCAGGGCACTTGAAAACACAGGTAGCAAGCTTTTTGGCACGTTGACTGAAATGTTGAAATAATAACTGCTTCTTCTTGAAAACTGTCTCACAGCAACACTTGTATATTATCCTGTGGAAACAAAGCAGCATTGGTCAGCTTCCAACTTCTTTTCACAAACTACATTTCCGTCTTTAGTGTAAGTGAGAAAAAGTAATGTATTTACTGTGGAGACAGTGTGCTGTCGTTATGCTTGTTCTTAATGTGAGTCACACAGCCGTCAGATGTTTTGAAGGCAACCGGGCAAGCGGTGCACTTGTAAAATACTTCACAATGCTTCTCTTCAATGTGGCTCTTCAGAACAGTAAATGATACGTAGAGCATTTCACAATGAATACACCTACAGAGACGAGAGAGTACATACATTAATACCTAAAAGGGAGAGTGTGAGAAAAATAACTGGATGCAGAGAGGCACTGACACTTACTTGTATCCAACCTTGCGGCAACAGTGAAGGCAATTCTCCTTGACGTGTTTCTGTATGTCCACAGAACGGCTAACGGCTCCACATTCAGGGCAACAGAAGGGAGACTTGTGGTTGTGAATACGTTGATGGGCCTTGAAGCTGCACTTATTGGGCAAGAGCATGGAACACACCTTGCATGTCTGTGTGTAACACACATAACATATTGCTTTTAATGTTTAGGCACAAGGGAAGGGATCTGGGGAAGGGCATCTTTGAGAGGGACGTTTAAGATTCACCTTATCTAGTTTTACTTACCAGTCCACCACTGTCCTCTGACTGCCTCTGGTAGTGACCTGCAAGCGCTCTGTAATCAGACATTTGCTTGTTACACTCCAGGCATTTCAGTCCATGTCGAATGATGCGGTCTGGATAGAGCGGCATAACTGGCTGGCTTCTGACAGGTTGTGCCGGAGGGGCCGGTGAGCTTGCAGGGAACGGGTGCTCCACCGTGGACGGAGAGAACATCTGGTCAACAGGAATCGGCTTCATGAAGAGCTGCGTGCACTGCATCACAATGCCTTTGTTCTTGTGCTCCCGTGCGTGAGCCAACAAGGCACACTTGTTGTAGAACACCAGCGTTTTGGCGCAGTGGGTACAGGTCACTTCAATGTGGACACTCTTACGTCCATAGTGGCCCGCAAGGCTCTTCTGCAGCCCAAAGGAGTCGCCACACTCAGCGCAACTGTAGCCTTGAGCCGGCAGGCTGATATTGCACTCGGGTGGAGGCTTCAGATTGGGTACGTATGTGGGGACAGGGTTGGAGTAATTCAACAACCTATTCAGGGTCATGGCAGCCGTGTTGGGGAGCACAACTCGTGAATTCGGGGCTGCCTTTTTGACCTGGTGAACCAAAGGAACGCCACTGCAGACAACAGAGGAGGAAAGCTGAGACTGGCCCTGTCTTTGCGAGGATGTCCTGGCGGTGACTGAAGCAGCGACACTATGCGGGACTAAGTTTAGGTTGGCAAGATGTAAGGCTTTGGGGAGAAAGCCAGTGCTGGGAGCAGCAGTGCTTGTTTGTCCAGATGATGCCTTTCTTTGTTTTTGTCCCTGTGCAGTCCTCCTAACACTACCACCAGCATTCTGTGAAAGGGAGGCCTTCTTGGAGTTCCCTGGTGTCTTGCTTTTAGCTGGTCGGGTCACTGTTGAGGAAGCCCTGGGCGAGCAGTTCTTTTCAGTGTCAAAAATTACATCACTGGCCACATCAGGGGAGCGGTGCACAGGCGTTGTCTTGGACGAGGATTCCTCGATGGAGGAGGGAGCAGGAGACCACTCGATAGAAGAGTTCAGGTCCTCGGCCTCCGAGTCAGGCAAAACACTGGTAACGGTTCTCTTGATCTGGCCAGATGAGGTCTTGATGGTCTTTATTCTAACCCTCGGTATAGCTGGTGAGGAGCTGGGTGCCAGTGCAGGAGAGGCTTTACCACTGCTGTCACTACAAATACTCATGGGACTATCGGGCTGTTTGATCAGACGCTGCTTGACAACTTCCAGAGGACTGCGGGGGCTCCTGGGTGAAATGGGCACTTTTGGGCTGACCTTCACCGTTTCACTTAGTGGCATGGAAACTTCCCTGTAAATAACATCATTTGAATCCTTTCTGGCATTCAGAGCCTCCAGTGCCTCAAGGCAAGACGACAGCTTAGAGGTTGGTGGTTTGACACTTTTACGAGATAAGGATGTGTTAGTCTCAGAAACAGGATGCTTATTTTTCTCACTAATATTACTTTGGTGATCCTTCATGGGCATATCCGTGGCATCACAAACAGATGCAGGTTTTCGCAGATCTTGTACAGTACAGTCAAATTTTATGTCCTCTCTCTCCGACATGTTTCCGGTCTTCACAACATTCACAGTTTCATGAAGGGGGTCTCGATCATGGCACTGGTCAACCAAGCTGTAGGGCTGTTTTCTTCTTTGATTGTCAGGCACAGGGGTGTCTGCAGGTGCAAAAAATGACCCAGATGGGTAATAGGCTTCCTCTGTTTGCTTTGGGCCATCAGTTACCCCATTAGTCTGCATGTCCTCAGACTCTGGACTGGATATGGGACTAAACTGCGGCAACGACTTTGCAAATGATGACAGTCTTTCTGCCTTGTATTGGGAGGGGGCATTTTCCAAGGGATTTTTGGAGCAGTCTCCATTTGTGGAGGAGCTATCAACTTTAGAAAAACTGCTGTGACCAGCGTGGTGTGTGTCAAGGGATCCTCCAGAACTCCTGAAGCCATTCTGTAGCAGGTTTCCAAAATGGGGGTTGTCCTTCTCCGCCACAGACTCAAATGACTCCTGTCTGCTAGTGTTTTTGACGATGACACTGACAGCAGGCACGTCAGTTGCGCATACAGAGTGTGGAAGAGAGACATTATCATCCATGCATATCCCTGTGTGCTTGAGGTGACTCTCCGGCTCATCGTGACTCTCTGGAATGGCTTCTTTGGCATCCAGACCAGTGGCATCAGGGATGTCAAAAGCCGCCAAGAGGTCATCAAAGTCTGGGGTCTTCATGTCACCCATTTTGGCGAGCTTAAAACAAACTAATAAACAATATCCTGCATTATGGCCATTGCTGGGGTGAAATGAACACGTTTACTTTATGACTCAAGCTTTTAGTAAACTTTAAGGTGGGTCAACTCATCTAAAATTTTCTTAGGATTTAAAGAAGAACTAAATGAACACAGCATCGCACTAGGCTACAATCCCCTTTATGCCCTGTCAACAGAATTTAAGTAAATGGCAAAAGAATGATTTTACGATTACTCTTACCATCTGAAATTTGCTTATTCACCGGTGCACTTCTGTGAAGATGATCATGATGCTGTTGTCCATCCTCAAGTAGATATGTGGCATTATATTTGCTGTGGTACTGTCATGTTATTATTGAATTGTGCACTGTCCTATTGAGAAAAATTGACCACGACTTATGGCTTGGACACAAACGTGGTAAAAAGGAAAAAAACGCGTTGTGAAAGCCACGGCTTTGGCCTCATGACATTTCTCTTGACAGCTAGCCCTACTCTGTTCCTCATATAGCATTCATGTTTCACCGAATTGTTTGCTATCCATTCGCATAGGATACCGCAAACGTTAGCAACCAAGCTAACAAGTCAGTTTGGAGTTCCTAGAAAATGACATTTGTTGGACACAGCGGTAACTCTTATGGGGCTAGATACTATTTATTATACAACATAAAGAAATATTTCGTATTGTTATTAAACACCCTGAAAGAGAAAGCAAGTATTTAGCAACCAATCTTCTTCAACAAGCAGCAGACCACCAACACACGTAGCCACCTAGCTAGCTGGCTAGTGTTAAAAAGGCTGGCGCGATAGTAAGATACTAACGCTAACTACGGGCTAGATAACCGTGCCTTAGCAGAATTCCCTTTACTGTTCTAACAGTAATTATGCCACGAAACAAAACGTAATCATTATGTGAATAGTACTGAAATATATCGCCTTCCCAAATCGCAGTAGATTACGAGCACGGCTGACTAATTCATAACATTTTAATAATATACCGTTATTGCTAGCGGGTTACCTACTTAGCTTCTCCATTATAGCCAGCTATGGTTTCAAGCTAGCTAACGTCAGCTGAAGCTGCCTCTCGCATACATCGGAGACACTAGGGACAATATTAGTGAAGTCACAAAAGCGCCACAGTGTGACAGAAACCACAAGTACGGAAAAGATCACAGATGCGTGTCTGTTTCAAAAAGACCAGTAGCTCGTGCTAAATTGCTAGCTATTTCTACTAGGGTAGCTAGTTGTTTACAGTTCGCGTTTATGCCTTGCTAATGTGGACGCTTCTGTCCACCTACTGCCTGCTTGCTCAATCTAGGACCCCTTCACGGTGTCGAAATTACATCCAGCTACTGCATTAAGACATACAAAGTAATCCCTTGTGCGTGGCAGAAATTCTTCTTTCACGTACCACAGCAGATGAAAACCATATCAGATCGAATCACGTCACGTCTACAGACTGGAAATTAGAATTCACACTGCTACTTGCTTATGAGTTCAAAAGTGTGTCCTAAAATATGCCTGGCCCAAATTGTGACTAATGCAAGTAAGCTGCATTTGGTTTATTTGCTGAACTAGACGACTAGAAATAAAGGATATTAGAATTTGGCTCCTGTAGGCTAACTGGCAAGTAGGCCAAGGAGCCTTTTGCCAAATTTTCTCTCAAACGTTTTCATTTTAAGTATAGGTAAACTTTTGGCCATCCTAGGGAACTGGTTAGGCCTAGCCTGTTTCTCCCAGAAATCTCATTGAAATATTACTCCTAACATATTTTTATATGTATCTTTTGTTCCAATCTGATTTTTGGCACAATTTGATTATCTTTCATATCTTTCATGTGTTTCTTAAGCGAATATGTCAAATGTATCTTAAGCGAAGACTACGTCGTCATTACTGAAGTAGTAAGTCATGGGCTATTGATCAGGCTATCAGACATGCAAGGTTTACATTTATGCATTTAGCGGACGCTTTTATCTAAAGCGACTTACATTTGTCAACTAGAGCAATTTAGGGTTAAGTGCCCTGCTCAGGGGCACAACAGTAACTTTTCAGGTTACTTGTACGCTAGCCAGGTTCCTTAACCGCTACGCTACCACCGTCACAAGGTATATCGATTGGCTGAACTAAATCCAACATTTTAAAAATTATTGCGGAATTTCTAAATACATTTTTGACCCATTTCGGTGACATGTTGACATTTGAAAGGTTCTGGTAGGCCTGCTATTTGGCTTGTAGGCAATAAGTACATCTATGTGGTGGCCTTGACTAGAGGCCTAGGCTACTTAGAAAAATGCAGGGTGAAGCTTAAGCAAAGAGGAAGATTTGAGAGAGAGAGAGTATTTGAAAAGAGCAATCAACTCTCTTTATCAGAGTGGCTGCATTATTGCAAGGTCCGATCTCATCACATTTACTTTTCTAATGCATCAATTTAATAGTTTAGTTTGTTGGGTAGGCTGTACAAGACCTAATACTGGTAAATAGCCTATAAAATATTTAGACCTGTATGAGCAACAAAAGAAACTACAAATGCACAACATGATTGACCCTTAAAAGGCCTGATAGAATTTTCCATCTGAATTTCATTTGTCTAGCTCACAACACCTGTTTTAAAATGATCCCTGACTGATAAGAGATGTTGGTCTTATAAGACTGAAATCAGCTCTATAACATGATTTTAAATCACTCAAAATGCTTTTTTTTTTAATCACAACTTTTAAAGAACTTTTAAAGAACAAGATTGTCTTGTTAACAATGGCAGTTTACAAGTGAAAGAATTTTCTCAATTTTTAATAAAGCCATAAACATTTTGACCCTTTTAAAATCACGTTTGTAGCTGATGCCAACTTCAATCTTAAAAGACCAACATGTCTTACTAGCCAGAGGTCCCTTTAAAGGTGCTGACCTTATAAATATATATATATACATACATGAATAGACAACCTCCGGGTGTTATGTTAAGTCTTACACAGGTAAATAGCACTTGCTGATTTGAGACCATGTGTGGATAACAAAACACATAAAATAAATGTTCTTATTGATGATTATGATGTCTAATGTCCTTAGAAATAGTAATATAATTTTATTGTACAAGTCAATGACCTTCGAAACTTAATGGTCTGCAATAGTTATAATGCAAGAATAATAAAAAATTATACACCCTTCAGCTAAAGCTGCTTTTCGTTGGTTTAATAAAAGTCCTTCTCCTGTTTAAGTTCTTCTGGTTTAATATAGTCAAACCAGGCATACAATCACAAATCATGCGAAAACAAAGGTTGGTCAACCAGGTTGGTTTTTAGCTGGATTTTTTCTGCTGGAAAAAAACACAAGCTTCGACACTAGGTGTGTTAGAAAACATGATTGCAAATCATGGAAATGTCTATTCTGCAAAACACTGACCTCTTGTGTACAGAATGTGACTAGAGGTCAGTGTACAATCTTGGAAAGTGCACGTATCTCAGCCATACATTATGTAAGAGTGTCTTCTGTCCTTAACAATTGCACCACTTTTATGCAGGAATACATGTTCATGACACTTAGGAAAATAAAGAAATTCTTCCAGGATGGATCAATATCTTAAAATGTTAGTTCTGGAGAAATATACAGACCGCTCTGGACCAGCATCGTACAATTACATATTTTTCACAGTGAAAAACAATTGAGACAGACTTTCTTTTCTAATTTTAGAATATTTCTAAAATCTTTTGGCCCAGTTATGGTCCCATCCTGGTTACAACACCAACATTACTTTCCCCCTGTTTCCCTTATCAGATACATAAAGTGCAACAGGAATAGATTGAGAGAGGACTAATCAAAAGAATGTACATATAGACTTGGACTAAGACAAGAGAACTATTTCACAAGAGTTTAAATGAATAAATACAATAAAAGGGGCAGAATCTTATTTGATGTTGAATTTAGCTTACTAAGAAAAATAGTATAGAGGAAGGAAATTAAAAATCTTAATCTGCTAAAAATGACCAAATTGAATTAAATTAGATTAAATCTTTAAAAACGTGTGCACAAAAGTTACACATGTGCAATCTAAGAAACATTTATTTACTGCAGTATCAGTCCTGGGTCCACCCTTCAGAAGAACTTTATCACTTCGAAGCTCTGAAGTCATAAATCTGATCACTTGTGCTGGGAAGTGCTATTGTCAGAGTTTCATGGCAGAAGTGACTGAGTATAGATTCACAACCACGTGGTTAATTAGTGATAAGATCTGAGAAGGGGCAGAGTATAATTTGCTGTTCGCTTCAAACCGCATGGCATTTGTGTTTCAGTCGAAGAGGACACACAATGAGTAAGCTATTAGTCTCTACCCTCCAAGTCAAGTTTGGAAAGGTGTTTTTTTGGCACCTGTTTCTCCCTCTCTTATATTTACTATCCATGCCTTACCTGTCTGCTCTGTGCTTTAATTTTTGTGCACAGATGGATTATTTTCACCTGTAGTGCACCTGTAGTGTGTTGCAGGTGCATGTAGGTATAACATTTTGTTTCTTTCACTTTGTTTTTCTCCAGCGAACGTATATGATATTCAGCTAAACGGTGTTTACTCTAATGGACACGGGGTGGACAACAAAGCATTTCAATCCGAGGTAGGTTTCAGTGCTGCATGCCAGATTTTTTTGATAGCTGGATATGAAGTTGAACTGTGGGAATCAGAGCCAGAGCCATGCCCAGCACATGGCTTTAGCCTCAGCTAAAGAGGTGATTTGCTTTCTTGTCCCTGGTTGTTTAACCTCAGTGAATAATTCAATGGTCTAGGAGGAGAACAGTGATGTACACAGAAAGGCATCAACTCATAAAAGTGATGAAAATGGATTGACCACGAAACCAAACTCACTCTGCAGGTACTGTGCTCCAGGGTGAAATATTTTACAACTGTGGCAACACAGAATTTCAGTTTGAGGAGCAACATATACACTACCGGTCAAAAGTTTTCAGTCAATTGTATTGTATCCTTGTTTTTTCATGGAGACACCCAATAATTATTTTTGTCAATAGGAAACATATCAAATGGCATACAGTTTCTGTTAGATAAATAATAAGTGCTCTTATTTGAAATGATTAATGCGTTCCTTAGAGTTTGTGTCCATTTAAAAAGTTACCTTTGTGGCAATTATAGGCTGGAAGATATGAGGCATTCCAGATGTAAATTTGTCCTAAGTGATCTGATGAGATTTCACCCCATGCTTTCAAGAGCATCATCCACAAGATAGATTAACTCAGTGAATACTTCCTCCATAGCAAACAGTCAGGTTTCTCCGACAAAAGGCCCGAAACAGTTGTGGCTACACCATTCAGAATTTTGTCAGTTGTCAAAATTTAGATTGACCAATTTTCTTTAAATGTTGCTAACATGCAGTAGTTTGTAGGTGTGTATTGGGTTGTTATTGTGTTGCAGGATTAATTTGGTCCAATCTTGTGCAGTCCACAGGGTATTGTATGGCTTTGCAAAATTTTATGATATTCTCCTTTCCCCAAAGTCCATTGAAATCTGTACAAATCTCCCCTTTTAACACCTCCAACACGCATCCTGAGATTGTTAAACCATGCTTAATTGACTTCATTAAGAACAGTTCTTGCATCTTTTAATTCGTTCTGTACCTCACAAATGATATTTGCCTGTGTATATCTAATTCCTGCAAAAGGTGACTTTGTAATAGGGAGCAAAGTTTGAAGAGCACATTCATCATTTCAGATAAAATTATTAATTATATCCCTAATAAGGACTTCATGTCTTGTTGCAGTATTTTCTTTTCACATTCATTTCATTAGTGTTTCCTTGGAAAACAAGGAAATATCTAAGTGATCTAAAACTTTTGACTGGCAGTGTACATGTTTTACTTACATTTAAAAAAAAAAAAAACTTTAGCAGTGAGTACTTTTTTACAAAATGTAAAAATGTTGGTACAAAATGAATATAAAATATGGCTGGTACAAAATTTTTTTCTGTGAATACATGGACAAAAGATTATGAAAGCATTTGTTTTTATTGTCTGTATCACAGGTTCTGTATAGTATCTTTGGTCTTGTCATTTCTTTGTAAGGGTCATGAAAGGTTAATGTAAGGCCATGTAAGGGCCTAGCCATGTGTAATCTGGATGTGTAATTTGCAAAAGGCCACTTTACTGCAAGTGTCCTCACTACTGACGTATGTGAAACTCACTGATCTCAATATCTCTGTTGTTATCCTTGTAAATGAAATGAGCGTGACTTTCTGACCATGTGTCCATGATAAATTTGTTTTAGTAACGGCCTTATTGTTATTAGTCATTAGTTGGTAATTTGCCATTAGTACTTAATTTTACTGGACTGCACAAACATGTTACTCAGCTTTCTACGGGAAAGAGTGTTGAAATAAATGACTACTGATGTGGAAAGAAAAACTCACAAATCTTATTTATTATTTTTTTTTTTTAGTAAGGTGTTTCAACCCATCAATGCATTTGAACGCTACTGCAAGAAGCACTCCGGAGTCATCAAATACATTTTGTTGGCCTTACTTGGAGCAGGTGGCATGTTTTTTACATTATGATCATGTGATGGAACTCCCATGTTCTCTCCAAAGCACAGTTCAGGTTTAGTTAAGTTGTGATGCTGAAATGACACATGAGAAGTAGACATTAACCTGACTGAAGTAACATGTCACACGCACAAAATTACAGATTGCAAATAATTAACCTCATTGCATAAGAATGAAACAACTAAAACATGAAAAGACAGAGAAGAAAAAAATGAATATTTACAACTTTGCAGATTATGAAAGATATGCCAAGATGTGTATCTGTCACAAGGATCTCAACATTATGTACCTTCTTCTACAGGTTATGTTGCCTATTTCATCACAGCCTGTGTTATGGACTTTAATAGGGCAATTGCCCTTGTAGTTCTCACCAGTTTAGCAGTGGTCTCTACAATCTATGACCTTGTAAAAAGATACAAGGGAGAGGACATTAGACGATGCTTCAAACCTGTTCACAGAATTTTCAAGAGCAACCTGAGATGGATCAAATGGTCAGTGAAATATGTTTAGGATGTTGTTAGTACTTCCTTATTGACATTTTCACCAGAAATGCACTTGTAATATTGTTACATATTATTGCATAATATATGTAGTCCACACACTCAAATGAAGTGTTCACCCTTTGAGTGTGTTTTAAATGAAATAAAGAGATGCTCATTTTTGACTCTGCAGGGTGTTCATACTGGTTGTGCTTGGACTGCTGGTGGCTTGGCTGGCTGTAGACACTAGCAAGCGACCAGAGCAGCTCATATCATTTGGAGGCATCTGCATGTTCATCATGTTGATGTTCCTCTTCTCAGCCAACCGAACGGCGGTAAGGGTGGTGCTGTCGTTTACAGTTAATCAAAAGAGTAATGGTATGCCTTTTCCTCTACAGTGGAACGCCTTTCTTCTGTAGTTTACCACTTGTGCTTATCTTTGGAACACAGTGCGTAGACTTTGGATTTCCTGTGGACTTTACCACATAGTTAAATCCACCTAACATAATGTGTACATGATCATGGTTTTTGATAGAAGCTTTCCATGCACACATATTTAAACCAGATATTTATATATTTTTTTGCCTTCTGCAAAATTACAGGTGTCATGGCGACCTGTGTTTTGGGGTCTTGGTTTGCAGTTTGCAATTGGCTTGTTTGTGATAAGGACAGAGCCAGGTCTCATTGCATTCCGATGGCTTGGAGATCAAGTTCAGGTACTGTTCACTAATGTGAAAAGCTAAACATCTTTTAGTGGTTCTGCTAACATCTTCACTGCTGAATACAGAACTACAAACCAGAGGAGTTTTTAAAAGATGTCTCACCATGCTGAAAGTTTGTAGGAATGTGCAACCCTAAAGCAGCTATTATTTCAATCACTAGAATGAAGACTGATAATCATTTTGACAGTACGGTGGTCATAAGGTGTTTGAGACATGTCCAATAAATGAATTAAATTCTGACTTGGCCGACCTCATTTCAGATCTTTCTGGACTACACCAAAGCCGGATCTGAATTTGTGTTTGGAAATCTCACACACATCTTTGCCTTTCAGGTGAGTCAACACTTGTAATGTTTGCCTAGCTATATCTAAGTGTTATTACAACTGTGTGTTGAAGTTTGATGTTTGATGGTGTATATGTGCCTCTGCAGGCACTGCCAATTGTGGTGTTCTTCAGTAGTATCATGTCTGTCCTCTACTACCTCGGAATAATGCAGTGGCTTATTATGAAGGTAAAAGCTCCTGCCTGTTTCACTTTTTTTGAGAGCATGAGTGATGACTGAATGGAATGTGTAATGACTGAGAACTATGCAACTAACTGGTCTCTCTCAGATTTCCTGGGTCATGCAAGTCACAATGGGTACGACGGCAACAGAGACGTTGAGTGTTGCTGGAAACATCTTTGTCGGTCAGGTGAGGTGAAAGACTTTTAAAAAAGGTGTTTGGAAATTCAGTCCATTTTTTTTTTTTTTTTTTTTTTTTTTTAAATTCCTGCCTTTACATAACAAGTCTTTGAATAAGTTTTGTCAGGTTTTTATTTTTCGGTCAATGAGTTAAAGATTTGTAAAGGCTTGCTGTTCTTCACAAGATATCTGTGATGATTACTGTTTCAGGGAAAGACTCCATTAAGCAACAATGTGCTTGTATGGAATTCACAAATGAGCAAATTCAGGAAGTCTGAATCTGCGTCGATGTTCCACCAGGCCCAGACCTGTTATTGAGTCAATTAATAATTTCCCAGGGCATATAAACCCTGACTTAACTCTTTGTACATACTGATAATATTCTGTGGCAGACGGAAGCCCCCCTGCTAATCCGCCCATACCTGGGAGACATGACCAAATCAGAGATCCATGCTGTTATGACAGGAGGCTTTGCTACTATTGCTGGAAGTGTCATGGGAGCATTCATCAATTTTGGGGTGAGACTTAGTAAAGTTGTTGTTGTCTTGGCTAGTCATTCCGTTGTTTATTGCCCACATGTTAATTAGTAATATTATTGTCCACATGTTAATTAGTAATAATACCAATGGAAGTCTCTTTTTTAACTACATCTCCCAGAGTTGACTCTTTCTGTGTGTTAATCATAGTCTGAATCCCAGTGTCTTTGAGGGTTCAGAATTTAGGGTTAGTGAGGATGTGAGTGGGGATGTGGTAAACCTGTTTGTGATCTGTTATCTATGGTCTGTCTTCACCCAACAGATTGATGCTGCCTCCCTGATATCAGCCTCTGTTATGGCTGCCCCATGTGCCTTGGCTCTATCCAAGCTTTCCTATCCTGAGACAGAAGAGAGCAAATTCAAGAACACTAAAAATGTGACAGTAGATGGAGGGTGAGTGAACAAGTATAATAGTGCCTACTCAAGGCAGGGAATGTTATTCCCTCTTTCCTCTTGAGTTTCTTGAGGTCCTTGAAATAGCTAATGTATGTATGATGTTGGCCAAATACAGTTCCTCTGATATGCTAAAGTTCTGTTTTTAATTTTTTGCTGGGTAGTTTTAAAGCTTATCCTCATCATTTATAGAATTTGTTTCTAATTTTTTTTCCAAAGGGGAGAGCAAAATATTTTGGAAGCGGCCAGCGGAGGAGCCTCAGCCTCCATTGGACTTGTAACTAACATAGCAGCTAACCTGATAGCATTCATTGCAATCCTAGCATTTGTCAATTCAGCTTTGGGCTGGATGGGGGGCTTGGTAGATTACCCAGGTCTCACATTTCAGGTTTGTAAGTCAAACATACTTTGATGTATATTACAGACGGGCTGCCCCCTCTAGCAGGTGACCAGATAGAAAACAAAATGTTGTGTTCAACTTCTAGAACAGGAGTCTCCAACCTTTTTTCCTCAGAAAGCTACTTTGACAAAATTAACGGCCAAAAGCTACTCTACTACTGTTTTACATCTGTATAAATGACAGTCCTGGAGATAAATGGTACCATCTTGCACATTTACAGCACAGTACAAATTCTCATCTGTGTCATCTAAATTTGTTGGGAGAAAAATATTGTCTGACCTTTATTGTCACCTTTATTTTGTAAGGTTATAGCCAAATCTGGTGTGCGCTACCAATATCAACTCATTTCATTTTTGACTATCTTGTTGATAACTTGATGACTTGATTTATTTAATTTTCTTTGACCCTTTGGAAAGTTACTCTTAAGCAGGTGGCGAGCTACTGGTAGCTCCCGGGCCACCTGTTGGAGACCCCTGTTCTAGAATCACCTGCAAATATATAGTGCATGTACAGTACATACAGTGCATGTATAAACATTCCTTGTGTTAACTGATATAATGGACTGTGTGGTAGCAAATTTTCTTGGTTGACATTTGATATAATTAGCATTCCTTTGCTTGCGTCCTCTTGTTCTATAGAGGAGCACAGATTCAGTAGCATTCACCACAGGTGAAGAAATAGAATTTTGCCATTGTCTGCCCTCTTCCATGCCATTGAAGTAATCTAACTACCTTTATGTTTATATATATATTTTTTGCAGATGCTTTTGTCCAAAGCAACGTATGATACAAATAATGCATCAACAAAGAATTGGCTAAAAATGTAAAAATCTAATGGGCCTGTAAGCCTATATATTTAAGTGAAAATAGAGGTGCAAATGGCAAAAAAAAAACACCTCCAGTAACGACACTCTGATAATAACTCTAGACAACAGTAGCAATGTGTGATTTTTAAAAATATTTTTTATAATATACTAAAAGGATAGTAATATTTAGAAGAAAAAAAAGTGATCTAATATACTACACAATGGATGATTAACATCATATTTTACAATTCATACCTAAATTAAAAAAAAAAAAAAAAAACATAAATAATAAGCAAGGCCAATAATAATTCTTTGGTGACTCATGTCCCGTAATGCAGACTCCAGATACGGCAGCAAACTGAAAATAACAACACAAGCTATGTCTCTTTAACTGTTGCTGATTTAAATATCAGGTTTAAATGGCAAATTGTTTTAGCTGAATTCACCATCATCTTTATTCTTTCCACAGTTAATCTGTTCCTATGTCTTCATGCCTGTGGCCTTCATGATGGGTATACCAATAGACGAGGCCTATGTTGTTGCTGAGCTCATTGGCACCAAGCTCTTCCTCAATGAATTCATTGCTTATGAGAAACTCTCTGAGATGAAGAGCAACAGGCTTAATGGTTCAACGACTGACGTCATCTCTGTGAGTAACTTTGTGAAAAGGCCTGCTAAGTTGTTCTGTTGCCCCTAATGTAGCCTATGATCATTTCTAAGAAACATTTTGTTGTTACAGGTCAGGTCAGAAATTATTTGCACCTTTGCACTCTGTGGTTTTGCCAACTTCAGTTCGCTTGGGATTGTCATTGGGGGCTTGTGTGAGTAGCTATCACTCTAAAAGCTATTTTGGCACCCATACTTAATGCTTGGCTTTACAGTATCTCTACTTGCCATGGTAATGCAAATGCATTTCACTGCAGCTTCCATCTGTCCTTCAAGAAAAAAAGACATCTCCCAGATTGTGATGAGAGCTCTCCTCACTGGTACCTGTGTCTCTCTTATCAATGCTTGTGTTGCAGGTAAGAATTGCTCTATGTGCAGTACATAAATGTGATCAATGATCAAGAGCCCAAAAGTCTGTTTGCAGTTTAATTTTGTTAAGGTGTGTTTCTGATAGGACGCAAAGTTCTTACTGTGTAAATCAGCAATGATGAGAGAATATATTTTCACCTTTTTTTTTATATGTTACTTAAAGGACAAGTTTAGTTTTTTACTATTTTCACAGTTTTTTCCCTGTTTTCTGACTGTTTATGATGAAATATAATGGTTAAGATTGAAACACACACACACACACACACATACACACACACACAATGTCTGCAGAGGGGCAGTCATGCAGTCTTTCCTAAAATGCATTAAACTTTTGTTTGCAAAGCCATGAAATTCACCCAAGTGGTCAGTGATGTTAGTTAATACGCTGACACAAAATTTGCAAAGTATGGTTTCCAACAGGTTTTTAACCATTCATTCTCAATTGTGGACCTATTTTTTTAAACCCCTCACACCTGTATGTAAACAAACTTTAAGTCCTTTAAGTCTACATGGAACATTTTCAAGAATGTTGAATATTTATAAGACTGAGAGCTCAGTAGTCTATGTGATGAATCTGATAGCAAATCTAAGAGGTGAGCCCATTACATTGCGGATAACACACACACCTTGTAAATTTGAATATTAAAATTTAAAATTTTGGGATGCACAAGCTGTTTCAGCCCAATGAATGGCTGTCCACTGGAAATCAATGTGTTCTATTTAATTCCATTGACATACATCACAAAGCTATGCATAGTCCATATGGTGCATACTATGGTTAAACTATGGACATTTTCCTTTGGACAGCAGTGTGAAGAATGAAGACATAAAGTTTAGGCTTAATGCCTCAATTGAGCTCTTTATTTCATTCAAATAAATCTTTCATTGTTAAGCCCCTGATAATAGGAAGTAAATGATTTGATTTCAGACTCTTTGACTGGGGTGTGGACTTTGTTTACCTATGCTACAAGCTCAGCATTAAAGTGGCCCCTATAAAATCTGGAGGGCTATAAAAACATGCTTACCCCGTGCCAGATGATGACTATGCTTTGTTATCTTATCCAGGACTCCTTTTTGTACCTCCTCTGGACTGTGTGGAGGTATTGAAGACATCTGTTTTCGAGGCCACTGACCCCAACATTGAAAAATGCTGTTCTGACCTCTTCAATAGGTGAGTTTCACAGTTTTTCTATCTGAGCTGGTAAGAATATGTAAACAGCCCTGACCTATATATGTTTACCCTGTGACCTATCCTGCTTACTCAACCTTGGTCTCTTCTCCGTGGCCTTCACCGCAGCACTGTGGTCAATGGGAGTGTGTCGTTTGAGGGGATCTGGAGTCAGGTGACAAACGCCACCATGTACTTCAACAGTTGCTGTAATTTATACCATGAAAACGTTTGCCCGTGAACACAGCTATTCAAAGGTGTTTTCCACTGTCTCAAGGATGAACGTGGGGCCTGACGCCCTACTATTTTTTATACATGTAGCAGGAATGTACTTTTTTATGATATTGAGTATCTTGCAATATTTAGATACTGGGCACACTCTCAGTCCTATAATACATCATAATTGCCAATTTATTTATTCAAACTAAGAAAATAATCTTTTTTGTATTAAAGTCTGAGCAAGTGAACATAATTGTAAATCTAGATTGATGAACTATTAGTCAGTATCTTCCATTGATCTTTTCTTACAAATAAGATGTTTAATATGCCTTTGTAAATATTACTTTTTAAGAATTGTAAACTTTGTAATTTTTCATTATTTACCTGCCTGATGTCAATAAAAAAAAACATTGCATTGCAGTTTTGTAAATAAATGTTAATTTGCTGAAGGCATTGCATTGTATAATTTAACAACATAATGGAGCCTTTTTATTTGTACTGTACACTTTTATTTTATAAAAACTGTTTACACAACAGCACAACACAAACCTCCCTATTGCACAGGGTCACAAAGAAGTCTTACTCTTATTCCTTCTTTTCCTTTCTATCTTGCTTTCTTTCTGTCTCACAGCATGCACACATAAACAGAGACTGACACACACAAACACAATTACAATTATGAATGCTTTCTCTCTCACTCACTCACTCTCACACACACAAACACACGCACACACACAGACACACACTCACTCATTCAGTGACACACACATTATGTATTATGAAATGATCATTGCGGAACAGTTTTGTGACACATCAGGCAATGCATCCTCTCTTGAATCAATCTTCTACAGAAACCCATCTAGTTTTTTTTTTTAAGCTGTGACTTTCTTAATCATATACTCTAATTCACAATGGATCATTAGAAACACAAACATATTGAGACAGATGTTTTTTTTTCCAATCTGAATCATATTTTTTCACTATCTGAAGACTCAAACACTTGGCACCTGCTTTAAATATACTACAAATGCATATAATATATTCATAAGAGGTGGCAACAAATGTGTAAATTAGTGTCTATTCAGATATGTATGCTGTATACACGTGTGTATATATAAATTTAATTTATTCATTTATTTATTTATTTACTTTCTGCTGGTGTGTGCATTGTGGTAATAGCTGGCCCTGGCTAACTTAATTTGTAATGAAGATGAACTTGTATGTGATCACTACAATCAGCTGTGCTGTGGGGGTGGAGCAGCCAATAATAGATGATAGTTCCAAAGTTCATCAAGATATTCAGCTTTGGGTAAATCTTATGACTACAAGCTGTTTCCTCATCACACTCGTCATGGTAATATCTTGCTACCTTATGACATAACTGAGGGAAGAAAAAAAAACATTGTAACATTGATATCATTTGTAATGCTGACTAACAAAGAAGAAATATGTGTCATTTTTAAGAATCACTTTGGTTTTTAGGCACCAGATATCAACCTCAAGGGATCACACTGACACTGACCTTCCTGTTATGCACAGGAGATCAGACCATCTCTGTACACAATTAGTCATGGAATAAACTACAGCCTGAGCAGCTAAAAAACAAAAATAAAAACAAAACAAAACAATTGCGACTGTCCAGATAATGACTGACAGGCCTCCACACAAGCACAGTAACATATCCTGAAACAGGATATAATTATATATTATCATTATATAACAGATGTGCAAAGGCCCTCCCCTGTGCAGGTTGTGAACATACCTCAGTCTTTTTTTAAGCTCAGGCATACATGTCCAGCAAATCAAATTTACAAATCAAAATGGAAAAAATATATATTTATATATGTATATTCCGCCAATCCATTGCCATCTCTGCCTTGCTACATTTTGAGATCTCAGGAGAGTTTGTCCAGAGCTTTGCGCCCTGTCCCTGAGAATGACAGCCTTGTGTGCTTGGCAAAGACTCAGCTCAACCTGCTAAAACTACTACCGAAGGGGAGGGAGAGAAGGCACGCTGGATGGCAATCGATATTATAGTCTGCATAGCAATTCACAGTAGAACTTGTATCTAACGGGTGACAACGGTTGTTGACCCTCCACTCGATCTGTCTCTTCGAGATGGAGAATCACACAGAGCGTCCGCCACATTCTATGTCAAGGCCAGAGTTGTGTGCAATCACCAGCATCTGGCTTGTTGCACAAATCTAGATATACACATCTGATGTTGAAACAGGAGTTGATCATCTTTTATTGGAAGGAGAAGACTAAGCAATTTATATTTTTTTAAATTTAGCCTTAGTGGCCTTTCCCCTTTTTTAGCTTCCTTTATATCTTTACCTCATTCTAACCACTTTGGGGATTTCCACAGTCTTATGTTTGGTGGTGGGGGTGGCAGAGCCATCACCCGCCTCGGCAGATTTCCTAGCCACCTTCGGACTAGACGTTATCTTTCTCGGAGTCTGGGGACTGCCCGTCCCTTTCTTTTGCAGTTGTGGGCTAGAGGAGCCTGCCTTGCGGTTGAGCAGGGGGCTCCTGGAACCTTTCATCTTGCTTGGCTGCTGCAGCGCGTCCATGGGCTTCAGTGGTCGGAGGCCCATGAGTCCACAGTAGTAGTTGCACTGGTGGTGTGTGAGAAACTGCTCAAGCACCTTTGGGGAGGTGTCCTCTGTGAGACCTTGATACCTGGGGGACATAGACATGACCAAGTTAGCGCTGAATTGCAAAAAAAAGGATTTGATCATCAAAGGTCTGTGGCAAGTATGGCTCTCTGGTGTAATTCATTCTGTTTGTTTCCCTTGACCACAATCTGTACCCATCTAAAATCTTTCAGTTGTACAAACCCTTTGGTCTTGGTGGCAATTCTTATATTGGTGACTTTCATGTCAACTCCTGAACGAAAACAAAAACAGGAAACAAATCCAAAATAGCCATTAATGAGGAATACATGTGGCATCACTAATGTACCAAACTAATAAAAGGTGGTCTGGAATCATACATTTACCTTCCAGCTGTGTAACCAGTAAGTTGCCATTTGTCCACTGATAAATCCAGTGTTGGAATGTGCTGCATTTCTGCTCAACTTCAGAGGTGGTTCTGGTGACCAGGCCGCCAGAGGAGTCCATGAAACAATACCTAAGGTAAGTCCCCTTCAGTTCGGCCTCCACTGTGGCGTATGGGACAGTGTTGGCTGGCCGATACATCAGATACACAGGACTAACTCTGAGGACAGAGAGTCATGCAGACACATTTCACCAAGAAAATAAAGAATATCTAATGCTGGGTTGTGTGGTGGCAGGACAAAAAAATAAATATCATCTGTCATATTTCCAGCATAGCGCTAAACTTTAGTCTATTTGCTCTTAGGCAATAAAAACAGACAACATTTGCTTCAAATTGAAATCACAGTCTTTCAAGCTGCGTCATACATGCTGAGTACATAAACATTAGCCAAGCTCTCATTCCTTCTTGAAAGCACGTGGCAGTTAAACCAATAAAAGTGTTCAGGAAATGTCAACGCTGTAACTCACTCTAATGCAGGGCCAAAGTTTTCAATCACTCTTGCCTCGGCAGCAAAGATTTTGCAGTACTCTCTGACAATGTTCTGCATTCTGCATAACTGCAAAGGAAAAGTACAAAGATCTTGTTTGCTTGAAACACAAAATGTTCTCAATTTTGAGCGTGCAGACTGATAAAAATGAGACGTAATGTGACCAGGAAGAGTCTGGCATCTGTATGCCATGGAAAGAGTCTGACTGTCTAAGTGCGTTGGACAATAAAACCTGTGGTAAGTCATGTTTCCATTCTCCCAAGGAAAAAAAAAGACTGTCTGCAAGAGCCTTTTTTCATGGCTTTCAGTAAATGAAGTTTGCTCAGTTTAGACTAACATGATGCTGGAATCCCCCTTTTTGTTAAGGTTACATGCAGTACCCATTTACCACAGAGGGGGTCTTACCTGCACTAATAACAACACAAAGTACCATACAGTCAGGTTATGGACTGGGAGTACCAGTCTATCTGCTATTTATTGTAAGTCTAGCACCAAGGTGAACTTGAATCCATTATTGTGAGGTAAAAGAACTCGTTCCTGTTAAACTGCAACACTAAGGAGTTTTGGTATATGCCTGGTGGACTAGCTGTCCAGAAGACAAAAAACACTTCCCAGAACATTACTGGGGCTGTAAGGATGTGCTGGTGTTTGATGGCAATAAAGTTAGCAGTGTCATGCAAGTTTTCTTTAATTTTATGGTGGTTTTCAAACCTCCATCCAGAACTGCAGAGTTGCCAACCTACATAACATACTTACATAATGTTGCTTTAAAGAGAAGAACAGCAGCCGTTAGCAGAGAGTGATGTATGTTTATGCATTTAGCAGATGCTTTTATCCAAAGCGACTTACAATTTTGTCAACTATCAATTGTTCAGGGCTCAACTTAGGGTTAAGTGCCTTGCTCGAGGGCACAACAGTGGCAGCTGGGATTTGAACACACAACTTTTCAGGCTACTTGCACACTAGCCAGGTTCCTTAACCACTACGCTACCACCGCCCCAATACACACACACACCTGCTTGGTAATCTCCAGATTCCTTTCAATGAGGCTGCTCTCCTCTTTTGTTCCGTACACAATGAAGTTGCGCACTTTCGTGATGCATGTGCTCCCTGACTCGAATACGGGGTCCAGTCCGTAGATGACCTTAACCCGACAGGCCTTGTGAGCAATGCCCTCTCCGAGGTGCATCTCCTCGACCATGATGCGACCAAAGAATTTGTCTCCCCAGCTACCTGGATCTGCCAGGCCTTTGGTGAAGAGCAGAGGAGTCATCTCGATTTCCTCTCCAACTACAGGAGCAGAGAGGGCAGGATATGTAATAGGCCTGTTTTTCAAAAGGCAGTTCAACGGACTGGACAAGATCTGTGATTACATTAGCTAATGTAGACCCTTCCTTACCTTCTAATTCATCCCGCAAGAGAAATTCTGCCAGGACTGCATAATGGAAAATAATGAAGAAAATCAGCTGTAATTTTACTGACAATAAAAAATCAGTGCTTGGAACATGGAAACATCAGTCTGGATACAATATGTGAAGAACACTTGTCTTGTCAGTAAAATAAGTAAGATAATGTATGCATGGATTTCTAAATTTAAATACCTGGGTTTCATAAACACACAAAACACACACTTTGTGTAGCAAAATAGAACAATGTACAGTAACTGCGGTGTAGCTCCATAAATTAATTTGAGGCTTATTTACTGTCAGTGCTGAGCAGGAAGTCAGTGGTGTCTGTGCCGAAGTCATTCTTGATGGTGCAAGCAAACACCCCACAGTCTCTGCTGGATGCCTGAATGATAGCCAATGCCACCTGGCTCTCATCTCCAGCACTAGGGTAAGGGGAAAAAAACAAAACAAAAAAATAATGGCAGCAATTGACCACAAGAGGGAGATCCAACACAGTCATGTCATATGGACTGATAACAAAGGAGGTATGTGATCATAAATGAAGCATGTGTATTGTATATGTGTGTGTTTACATACATGCTATGCCATGCCTTACATAAGGCATCTGATGGTCCACATTCACATCGGTGCTGCATTTTCTTCTCTCTGTCTTTCCCTAGTTCACTCTTTCCCTCAGCCTCTCTCTCCTTCTCCCCCTCTCCACCACCTGACTGTGCTAGTGCCAGGGGAGTTGCTTCGCTGACACAGCAGCCGGTGACACAGAATTAGACTTTAACGCTCCCTGGCGATGGCGAAATCGGCGGGCATCAGTTTACACTCTCGGTCTCTCCCGGTCTGGCCACAGTTTCACCTCATTGAGTCACAGCTGTGGGGTCCGTGGTCTCAAGGCCGAGATAACTCTTGGGTAAGAATGGGGGCACGTCATGGCTCCGGGATGCTCCAAATGTTATAATTATATCCTGTTGATCTTCAACACATTTTACCTTCTCGTACATGTCTGCATAGTTGGGCATTTGCTCCTCTTGCTAATACCTTGACCAGTCAACGCACATGGTCAGAGGAGGCATTGCCTTTTTTATTCAGAGGACAAAGGACAGTTTGTGTTTTTTTTAAAGGTGGAGAGCATGTGGTTGCTAAATCCGCTGTAGGGGGTGGTGTGTGTGGTGTGGTATGTGTGTTTGTGTGTGTATGTGTGTGTGCGTGGGTAGGGTTGCGTGTCACCGGTTCAACTTGCCGGCACGTGCCTGGGGGTTAGGCTCTGCAAGGCTGCATGGGGATTTACCTTCTTTTCACCTCCAGCAGTTCCACCTCGTCCCGGAACCACGTGATGGTGGAGTCGCTAAGGACGTTGAAGAACTGGCACCAAAGCTTCAAGTGTCCGGTGGCATCTGAGAAGGGCTCTCCCCTGATCTTGCGAATAACCTGAGGAGCTGGTAGGACAACATTGAGAAAGAAGGGGAGGCGTGGGGGGGTTAAGGTTGGGCCAGGCTGGAGAGGGAGAGTGTGTGCACTGTGCCCCCCGACATGAGCAACAAGGTAAAGATATACTGTAAACTTTCTAATGTTACCACATCCACTCTGTCTAGCTTCTGCATCATTCCTCTCGAGGCTACAGCTACTATGACTGCAGACACCTGCTGGCTCAGTGTATCCTGAACATCTGGGCCTATGCTCAATTAACACACTTGGGAGTACTACATTTCTATAGGAAATAATCTCTTCATTGATATTTTGGCAACATGCACATGAAAAAAAAATGTTTGGTAAAAAAAGGTCTTGGGAGTCTCGCTCTTAAATTTCCCTTCCACCGAAGGCCAAGACCTTGTCAAAACTGCGTAATGATTCTTTCAATTCCGAAACAAGACAGAGTAAGTAAAACATGCTCTCAACACTGGTCTGGAGTCCAACGGACTTGAGTACTACCATACTATCCTTAGCATACTTGAGTACAACCAGACTATCCTTAGCATACTATCTTTGGTACCACCATACTATCCTTAGCATATTAATACATAAAATGGCAGTTTACTCATGGCTAACGTAGGCCTAAGAACAAGCAAGCACAATGAATAACCTAACTGAACGTTCCCCCTACACTTTTCCTGTGTATGTCTGAATAGCACTTCCTCTAGAGACACTGTCTAGCACTGTCTGATTGTTTTGAGGACAATCTGTTCAGCAGGTGCCTTAGGTGCCACACATAGCATTCATAATTAGCAAGTAGATGCAGCATGCAAGCCACTAACTACAACAGGGTCACAGGCTAAATTCCTTAGCAGCATTGCATGCATTAAAATAAAATGAACAGCTTACTTGAATTGCAAGACATATTGTCATCTTGCTAAAATAATCACTTAAGTCATTTTGTTTTCACAGGTTTTTCAAGAATTACAAAGAAATCAACAAAAATATTTTTTTAGATGATTTGGGCAAAAAGTAAATATTTGCCAAAAATGACAAAGTGAATATATTGGGAAATTATACCAGGTGTGTAAATGTGGTTTTATGGGTATATTGAAGGTAACAGGACTGTAAAAATCCAAATTATGCTTATTGAAGGTATGTTGTTATGTTTCATACCTTTGAAGGGATCCAGCCTTTCAGCAGATTTGACTTCAGTCTTGACAGGTTCTGTTTCCTCTGGAGTCTCCTGCACTTTAGGGACCTCCAGGGTAGCTTTTCTGCGATTCAATAGGGGCGACCGCCTCTCCATTGGTGGGGTCTTTTGTCCAGAGTGGGCCTGAAGGAACGCTGCTCTCCTGGCCTGACTGGGCGACAGGTAGGGGGCCTCTCTTTTGCCCTGGGCGTCTGGTGATACTACAATGTCGACCTCGTCCACTTTGATCTTGGAGAGAAAGATCTTGCGTCTGGCCCCTGACGCAAGCTCCTCTGGGGTGGCGGAGGGGATGGGTGACGGGCTGTCTTTCCGTCTCACTTTGGGGCTGCTCTCGCAGCTCAAGACGGACGAGGGTGTGCTTCCTCCACTGTTCTCCTCACTTCGGCCTTCAGAGTCCACGGTTATGGCTGGTATGGATGTCACTATAGGGTTGTCCGTCCCGAGGAGACCTTTTGCCATCAAGCGACGCAGGCTCGATGGACTCATCATGGGAGGCAGTTGGGCTGACACACCAAGCTTCTCCACAGCTGATCTGTCCTTCTTAGGCCTGTCCACACTGATGTCTGGCTCTTTGGGAACGTCTGTCTTGTCTGCATTAGAGATGCTGATTTGTGGTGTTTTGACTGGTACAGTGGGGACAGGGAGTGTATGCTCAGCCTCTGGAGACTGTGGGGTGAGCAGGGCAGATGGAGGTACAGACTTGCTTTCGGTCAAGGGCTGTTCTTTGGCCTCTGATACCTTCTCAGGATCAGCCACATAGCTCTTCTGATCAATGTTATTCTTCACTCCCCACAAAATGGTAGCCAAAGACTCCATATCTTTATCTTGCTTATTATTATTAACTTTTATTACCTCAGGGGTTATCCCAACACATGTGATTTCAATGGGTGGAGGCGCAAATGCTGGCTTTTTGTGAGCTTCTTCCTGCTGGGCAGTGTTTGAAGCAACAAGTACTTCAACTGGTTTATCTCCTTCCTCATGTGAACTTAGCATGACAGTCATTTTTTCTGCAATGTTGATTGTGGGAATGGAGAAAGAGTCTACTTTGCTGCTTGTCTTAGCATGCTCCGTCTCTTTCACTAGGCTCATCCTTTCACCCTCTTGTGCTTGCGCAACTTCCTGCATGTCTTTAATGGAAGGGAGAACGCCTGCGTTTCCTGAGCTGTCTGGCGTGGGTGGAACACTTACATGGGTGGAAACAACCGTTGCACTGGGCTCCACTATCATCGGGTCTGACAACTGTGTTGCATCACCCTGCAATCCAGCCAAATGATGCGTTACCAGAACGACTGGCTTTGACTCCTCAGGCTCAGTTATCTGAATATTGATTGTCGGTATATTTATCGGCAGCTGCTCTTGTATTCCCACATTAGTACTGATTTTAATATCAGGGATTTTAGTCACTGTTAGACCAGGAACTTCAGCACTTGTAACATTCTCTTCACCTGATGTTGGGATTTCTACAGTGTCCTTCTTTGGTAAACCGGGAGCCTCTCTATCTTTTTCTGTTTGCGCCTCCCTTTGCAGCGCTAAGGCAGGAGGCATTATGACGGGCGTTTTCGCCTGATAGTCTGGCCCCTCGTGCTGCACCTCAGCTGCCTCCACAGTGCGCACTTCTGTCTCCATTTCCTCAACTTCCTCCTTGGTCTCAGTTCCAGAGCTCTCCACTCTCTGACCCTCAACAACTGAAGCTACACTTGCGTCCTTAATAAGATCTTCGTCAGGCACTTTTGCCATCTGCTCTGTATTTTCTGCAGTATCACCCAAAGGAGGAGCTACACTGGAGACCTCCATCATATCCCCTTGGGAATCAGAGATCTTTTCTTCTAACCTCACCTGCACTTCTATCACTTCCTCAGGTTCACTAGCTTCAGTTACCTTTTCCTCGCCTTCCTCAACCTTCTGCACAGCAGTGCTGGTAATTTCTGTCTTTTTTACAATTGCTGTCGTACAGATTTCCGAGACACTTTCTGTCACAGCTGTGGTGTCAACCTCATACTCCACTGGCTCACTTGCCTCAGGTCTCCCTTCTGTAGATGAGATTGCATCAGTTAGCTGTGCTGCAATTTCACATTCCACCACACCTTTATCCACATGCATTTTCTCCTCTTTCTCTGCCTCTGTTGCAATGGGAAGATCCAATAAGGTTCCATGACTGTCTATGCTCTCCAGGTTTATTGCCACCTGATCTGTCAGGGAGGCTGCTGAGGTCTGTCCGGAGTCCCCAGGGGGGCCCTGTAAACTGAGTATATCTCCGACGTCTCCTGTGACAGGTTCTGTGAAAAATGCCCGATCCTCAGTGTCATGCTCCGGCACAGCAGAGGCATTCCCTTCCTGGATGGGACTCTCGCACCTGTCTGATTGCACAGGCTGGTCATCTATGGCCTGGAGATACAAATAAGCAAACAAGAGTGGTCAGAACAGAATGTAAACACATAAATGATGCTTGGCACACCAGAAATACCTTTGCCAGCTATAAATACAACAGCGGTGTGTTGTGGATCATAATAAAAAACATTGATGAACAGATGGTGTGTCATGATATTGCATCATTTTTATACCACATGAAAAGTCACACAACAGGGCTCTATAATCACCTCAATTACATTAATCACCATGCCTGTAGCCACTTGAAGGTCATCAGAGGAATTAGTAATTATTGATCACGGACACAAATCTACAGGCAGAAAAAGGCTGGCTGTGTTGTGTCTTTATGGTTTGTAATGCATCTGTGTGGAGATCGTATAGCTTTCCCCTTTGGCCATTCTGAGTAGTTTTTAGCTCAGCGAAAGCTGACCTGAACACTAAAGTCTCAGGGTGTTTTATGAGCTGTGCTACCCAGCAATAACATACAAAACTGAAATCTAAAAGTCTCAGGGTGTTTTATGAGCTGTGCTAACTGAAATCTTATAAAAATCATTTACTGTTACCAAATATCTCTAGGCACTCAAATACCTGTCTGTAATGAATGGTTTATTACAGAAATATGAACACAATTTTACTAGCACAGGGACTGTCCTATGCCAAAACAAGCTAATATTTACAACCTGTCAATACTTTACAACCCCCTATCAGGTGTAGGTTGCGTTGAACGATGTCACGTGTGTGGGTGAGTTAAATCAGTGTGTTTTTGTATGGGGTTTCAAGATCTTCACAAACATGTCAATGTGGAGAGGGAACTTCCTCCTACCAATAAAAAGCCCAGTCTGCTGTCTTTCTTTGTTTCTCTCTTCTCTACCTTTTGTATTTGTCCTACAGCTGAACAAATAGACTAGGCCAAAACGTGACAAGACAGTCACACTGCAATGGCATTCACTTCGAATTGGACAACTAATACTGGGTTTGCTGACTGTTGGCAGGGGATTTCCCATTCATTCACTTAGAGAAAAAAACAGTGCACAGTGTCAAAGTGTCAACTGTGACATCACAGCTTCAGTGGAGCATGGAAATAATGAATTACTGTATAGCAGAAACTGCATAGAATCTAGAACCTGCATCTACTTTCAATTGTGCTTTGATTTTAGACAGCATAATTCCTTATCCCTGCATAACATTTTGGTATACAGAATATTTTATTTAGTTACAGTACTAAATCAAGACTAAGGGTAAGAATTAAGATTAATAAGAAAATGATTCAGTATGAAAATATGAGATTCAGAACCACATGTAGCTAAGCCACATTTATAGAACTACCCAAGGGACCTTCCTACAGATCTTTCTGTGCAAGTCTTGTGCTTGTCTTGAGGTTTGTAAGAATTAATATTTGCCCATGTACTTAGTGCATTCAAACTATTCATGACAAACTAATACAACAGCATTTGCACATGTTAAAAAGAGCCATGAGATGGACATTTCAGCTGACTTGCCACTCTCATAACATATATCAGGAAAGTCTCAGTCAGAGTTCCCACACACCCGCTACTCCATGTGAGAGGTAATTTTCCTGTGGCCAAGTGACAGACTGAAGAGCGTCTTAGATAGAGGAGGGTCAGGACCCACTCAATGCCTCTTTGTATGGCAAGGCTGCCCTCCAAGCTGATGAGGAACAGGTTTATTTTAAGACATGGGGAGTAGCTAGGAATCTGGACAATGTAAATTAGTTTCACAGCCATGCACAGATTTGTGTCCCAGAGTTTCTGAAATCTACTGACTGCCACACGTTATCAACACAAACTCCTTGACCCAAGAAATACAGATCAGAACCAATCTATTTGTGACCATCACAAATCCCCCCTGCTGTCCACCAGGCCTGAATCCAGAGACTTCTATAAATGTTTTTTACAACAGTACATGGTTCCCCTAATCACTGCAGGTGATGGGAGCTGTCTCCTAACACACTGTGAAACCAGAGAGGACAATTGGTGGGTGATTACGTGTCTGCCTGTGGGTCTGGGAGTTAGTGCACGGATGTGGGCAGGTGGCCTGGTCCTCCCACTGCATTGTGTGGTGAGTTGCTGGAGTGACGCACTTAGATACATGCCCTCACTAGTCAAGATATGAAACGCAGCCAAGATGACACACTCTTCTGGCTGAATGTTTTCTTAAAGGGCCTGCAAGTTCATTCAAAACCTCTGGTGCAGGATATTAACCAACCCTGTACGGCCCATAAAACATACTTCTCTGGTATTGTCATATTGCCTTGCAATTAATGCAATTACATCCAAATGCAATGCCAAATACAATAACAAAGAAATTGTTTAAACAAAGACCATTTTGGTTACACTTTTATTTTGTCATTAACACATAGCTAATAAATGTACTGTATATATTAGTGACTTGGAAGGTATGTGTTAAACAACATCACTCATTTGGTATTCAACAGGTATTCAACAATTTTTTATTCATCAACAAAATGGCCTTTTTTATTGTTGATAGAACTTTCATAACAAGCAATTTCACTTAACTAACACATTTATAAGGAACAAAAGAGAACACTTGTAGCTTCTTAATATACTGTCTGGATACATCACTTATATAAGGAGAATAGCTGTAGAATAGGCATGCATATGGACCAACTTCATTGCTATAGCCTTGGTCTTTGCTGTTGGCTGCAGTGACCAACAAATGGGAGGTGGGATTCCTGTCCTGAAGTGGAAACTAACTCACTGGCAATTGCACTTCTAACTGTTCTCATAATGTCATTTTTACATGATGGAAAACAAGTTCTGATTTTAGAACAGAGACCACATTCATAATTAATAATCACATACTACATTGGTGTTACTGTTAGCAATGTGCTTGTTGTCATGGATCTGTTTCCCACTTTAGAACAGGGAGCCTATTTTACAGTCGTAAAGAGCTGTTTGCCACAGTGGCAACTCTGCCAATAATAGTGATGTATTACACAACTATTCTACCACTATAAGAAATATATTCATGCAGTATATTAAGAGGCTATAAGTGTTCTCTTTTCTCTCTTCTTGTAAGTAGAGATTGAGGGCGACTAGGTAGTCATTAAAGAAATATCAAGAATAAAGGGCCTATTTATTATGAATAAGAAATTGTTGAATACAGGCCTAATAAGTAACTGCTGTTGCTTGACACATAGCTTACAAGTAGCTAATACTTACATTTACTATATCATGTGTTAATGGCGAACATATGATCTTCAAAATAAAGAGTTAACACAATTTTATAAGCATATGATTAGAATTACAGTTAGAATTGTAATAGAATTTTGAATACAGTCCTGGTATGTCAAAATTGTTTAGAACTGTTTTCACCCTTCAAACCTAAGCCAACTCTATAGCTAGACTACAAGGAATCCTTATCACTATATGTGTGCTATTTTAACACCACTATTCAAAGACAGACAGACACACACACACACACACACAAAGTCAGATTCAGATTGGTTAAGTCTTTCCCCTGAGTCCTTCAGTAGCCTACGGTGTGTTTAGCAGACATAATTGGTGTCGTCTTGGCCTGCCCCTGGTGTCATCAAACTGAAGTCTTGTCACAGAAATGTACCACCTATTAATAGACATCACTGGCTACACGACAGGGCTCTCTCTCTCTCTCTCTCTCTCGCTCTCTCTCTCGGGTTTCCATACTGGTGGGAAGGAGGTGCTTTCATTTATTTGTGTTAAAGTTGCACATCACTTGGAGGCCCTGACAGGTTGCGGGCCCATCTCTCCCTCATAGAGGTTGCAGTTTAGTTCTTAGATACCCAAAAGTTCAGGTGATTATCAGTGAAAGTTGCGCTACTATATAAGTGCAACAAATAACAAATATTCTGTTGTGGTTAGAGACTAGGCTGGATATGAGCGTGGCCTTCAATGATTTCCAGTTTTTACTTTTACAGGCTGCCTATCTTCAACTTCCCCAAACATACACATACGACCTCCATGCTAACATCCTTGTTCAGGAAAGATATTACAAAGAAAATAATTACCATTGATGTATTTCAGGTTCATGTTTTCAAAACGGAAATTGACCTGATTGGTCAACTGATATTTCAGTGGTTCTCTGACCCCCCCAACCCTGATAAGGCGCTGGATAAAAACAGAGAAGGCCTACTCACCTGTGCTGGAGGTAGACTTTCAGGTACAGGCAGTGATGGCGGTGGACTTGGGGGCTTTTCCTTGAGACTAGGGCCCATCTCCTCTGCACTTACTGGTTCCTTTTCCATAGGCAACATGGGCTCCTCTATGGGTGCCAACAAGCGCTCTTCTTTGGGTGCCTCTGGTGTCTGGGGAGCAACGGAGGATCCCACTGCCGTTGTCTCTGTAATTCCATGGCCGTTGAGCATCCTCAAGCTTTGTGGCAATCGTGGAGTCCTTGGACACTCAGCAATGTTCTCTACAGTTTGATCACTTGTGCTAAGGGACTGTTCCTCGACCTCCATGGCTTGTTCTGCAGGTCCACAGCTAGTTTCATTGGTACTGGAAGTCTCCTCAGGGGCCTCTATTGACTTATTCTTGCTCTTCCCAAAGAAAATGTCCTTTAAAGAGGTTAGCACAGTAGTTAGAGTAGACTTCTGTTGTGGGTCAGAATTTGATTTCTTTGCTTTATTTGATTCTTTTCCAGCAGTTTTCTTGGCTTCTGCCATTTGTTTGGCCCTCTCTTTTTCTTTGTGTGATAATTCCTGTTCTTTTTGTAAACGTTTCCTCTCTTTGTCACGCTCTCTCTCCTTCTCGCCTTGCCTCTCTTTCTCAAGCTCTCTCTCTTTCTCATGTTTTCTCTCTTTCTCCCGCTCATATTCGATTTCTTTTTCTTTTTCTTGTTGACCTGCGATGTCCACCTCCATTGTTGTCTGTGCCGGTATAGAGCTTTGTTTGTTCTCGGCCGCTTGAGACTGTACCGTCTGTGACAGGTACTGTGCCAAGCTCATGTCCAGCTCGCTTGTATGTTTCTCATTTCCAGAGACAGAATCTGTTTGTCCACTAGCGACCACACTCTCATCAAAACCATTAGAAATCCTAATCTTCTTTTTCGCCAGTTTCTCTTTATTGGGTAACTTTGTGGTAACTATCTCCACTGTGTCGGAAACATGTTTAATCTCCTGGTTGCCATTCTCCTGTACCACATCACTAGCCTCCATAGTGGCTGTCTCCATTGCTTCTCCATTGACCTCCTCAGCAGGTGTCTCTGTTGCGGCTTCCGTTGTTTCCTCAACTGCCTCCTCAGCCTCCTGGGCCGAGTCAGATGAGTTGAGTGAGTCGGGTGTCCGCCGTTTCCTCATGATGCGATCCTGTGTGAGGACACTGACCTGCTCTTGCTGGGCGATCTCCCTCTCGCGCCGACGGGTCTCCTCCATCTCCCTCCTCTTCAGCTCGGCCTTCTGCTTCAGCTTGGCAAAGAAGCGCTGGTGGATCTTGTACTCGCTCATGTCACCCACTTCCAGGACACCCGAGCAAGAGACGATGCCTTTACTGTTCCGGGCGGATGCCTGGTATATGGCTGCATCGTCGAGCGTGCAACTGCAAACAAGCAGACAGACAGAGGGAGCACAGTTACTCTGTGACTTCATTTCCTGGACACCAGTTGAACCCCATTTAGACCTGGCCAGAATAAGAATAAGAACCTAATGTCCTATCTGGCCCATATGAAGGTCAGATCTGGGTCACACAAAACCACTATCTATGGAACCTCTGACTGAGTTCAGACGCTCATGTAGCGAGCAGAGACACACAACAGCACTCAGACCTCAGAACTGTAGAACAACACTATGTCTGTATTGCGTTCAGTTCAGTGTACACAACAACAAATAAAATACTATGCATTTACTTAGTATGCGCAATTAATTTTTTTGTGAAAAATTGATTTGTGAAAGTTGATTTGATTTGTGAAAGATGAATATGATGACAGGGAGACTGAATGATTTGAGTGTTTGACTGGTAGGATATCTTGATACTTACTTATAAATATGGAGTGTGTGTGTTTTTCCATTGCGGAAGATTTCATACTTCGGAAGACCACAGTACCTGTCCAATTCCACATCATCCTTATACCATGTCATTTCTGGGGCTGGGTGACCTGCAGAGACAAGGTATCCTTGGTCACAGTAGCAAAATACTTTAAAATTACTTTAAAGCCAACATTAGCTCAGATCTCAAAAATCTTGTACAGATGTAGTTTAGTGATATCAGTAAGTGTATTATTGAGCAACATGTTCATTCATTCTATAAGATCTGATAACATCTTCAGAGAAAAAAGCATGGTAAGTGGTTGGTGGTCTTAGCCAACACCAGAGGGTTGTGAAATCAATCCTAGCTGTCACCATTGACCAAGGTACCAAGTTGCTCTGGGGGGACTGTCTCTGTAATTGGTAATGTAAATGGTTCCAGATTAAAAAAAAAAAAAAAAAAAAATCATGAACCAATACAGTGGCTGCTCAGGGCACCATGCAAAAAATAGAGGCCTTATCATAATCTCTGGCACAGTCTCTGTCACTGTTTAGATGACCTCCACTTATCATGAAGATTTGTTTTTCAACCTGACGGGTATTAGTCTTAATAGTGACCTTACAAATCATAGTTATCTGTCGTCAATGATGAAAGCACATGATCATGCATCACTTTGACAAAAGTGATGTTTCAAGCTGTTGCATCATTAGCTGGTATGTGTGCTCATACACAAAGCCTGTAGGGAGTTCCATTCTAGTCCCAGCTAAGTGCTTACTGAGATGAGAGGACTTGTTACATCTCCCTGCATAGCTTTCAGCTTTAAGCCCTCCATTTTCGTTTCATTACTTCCTTCCCTTCCTTTAAGGACTGTTAAGTCACCCACCTAGATTTGGCTTTCAGCGTACTGGTGGAATGACCAAAAAGTTCAATTTCCCCTGTTATTCTCTCAGAAGTCTCAGACAGATACAAATCATCCACGTTAGCAGTTCAAGCATGACATTGCATCTTCCATAACGAGAGCATTCAGCTCTTCAGTTGTTAAAATCAATTGCCATCACACGTTATCTCCCCTGCAAAACACATTCATCTGCAGACAAAATATTTACTTTTTTAAAAGGAAGGGCAGTGAGAGAATGGTTAACATACTAGAATGGTACCTGTTACTACGCAGGAGAATTTTACGTTGCAAGACTCAGACACTGCTTTGGATTTTATGGTCGTCTCAAAACATGGCTGTGTTTCCTCGGTCAGCTGAGACATCACAGAACAAAATGTACTCCTGGAGAGAGGGGGGAGAGAGAGAAAACACCCCTCAGTTGTCCCTTGAGTTGACCTTCAGTAGTCTCAAACACCCATCTTACCCCCTTCCCTCCCCACACACACACTCCTTTCCACACACTTTTATTTTTGCCATACACACACACACACACACAAACAAACACACACACAGATACAGATACAGAACACACAAGATACTCAAACACACTCACACACATGCACATACATACATATACACACAGAGACATACACACACATGCACACAAACATACAGGCACTTACACACATTTCTTAAAAGATCCTGTGGCTTTTGTGTTCTGTGTAGCATCAAATGTCAATGACATCAACAAGGCTGTCAGATCAAACATCAAAGCTGTCTTTCTTTTAGTATTATTAATTAATACAATTGCTGCTTGTGGGAGACTCACAGAAGGACTGTACAAGAAGCTGTGAGGGATGGTTAATTATTATAGCGATGTAGGACAGAAAAACCTTTTCTTCCGACTCTTGTCTATTACCACTGGACACAGTGTCTTTCGTAAAGCAAGAAATCGCAATAATTTATAGATGCAAAAACAAACATAGGGACTATTGGCACAGATTTGCAGGAAAACTGTTTAGTTAGGAGCGGGTTTGTTGTTGTCAATTACCAGTAAAATTTGTGTTTTATAGTTAGGTGTGGATCGTATATTAGTCTGGGATGGGATTTTGTAAAAGTATGCAACAACGTTACCTCGATGGCCTGTAGTGAGAGTACCTTTGACGAGAATAGCTATTCAGAGAGGAGGCAAATCAAGAGGCAGCTTATCAGACAAACCAGTGGCTTTATTTCACTAACACATCCATGTTGGCGGCACGTCACTTAAGCTTTGTATTAAAACATTTTTTTGTAAAGTTCATCAAAATATTTAACATTTGTAAAAATTATGTTTTTGTGTGTTTGTAAAATCACTGACCAAAAAAAAAAAATTTGTATTGTTTTCTGTAAAGAAGTACAATGCATGATGGCTTTACTACTATAGGTTTATAGGCTAGCCCAATATTCTAAATAATAGGCTATTGATTAATTCTCACTCTATCTGCAGCTGAGTCCAAGACACTAGGCCAGGAAGACCATGGACCAGAACATTCACAAAATCGCGCAAACCAAAACACTGTCGAAATACAAAATCAGCTGTGAGTTGTGCATTGCTGATGGACAATTTTTCACATGTAGCTTCATTTAGGCTTGGTAGCCCTGCTGCAATTGCCATTGCTATTGATTAACCACTGTATTAAATAACGATGTCTATGTAATAAAGGTCACCTGATGTGTTATCGGGCCAGACTGGGGAAATGGGGGTAGCTGTACCTGTTTTCTGGCCGAACATTGGAGAGGTAGTTGCGGCTGTCTGCGCGGCTACTTGGGGCAGAATCTTCCTCATTTAGACTGTTGGATCTTCCGTTGCCGGAATACGACCGAGTCAAAGGCCTCCGAGATGTCATAGTTCACAAAACTGATTTTACAACAAAAGAAACAACAGGAAACCCAACAACAACCAATGGCAGTACCAACGTCTATCAAGGCAGGGTGGTTCTTCGGTCAAAAACTAGTCTTCTGTGTTACCAAAGCCTCCCAAAATTGTTCAAAGGCAATGGAGTCCTCTGCTGGGACTTCGTCCACTTGTCAAATGGAGGCTGTCACTGTAAATGTAAACAAAATATACCTCCATAATTTCAAAGAAATGTAGGAACAACATCATTTCATGTTTTATAAATTTCAGCATTTGGGTGTAGGCCTAATTATCGTGCGCTTATGGCTCCTTTTGGAAAACCTGTTGCACCGGAGAAAGTTATAAATAGGCGTTGCTGTTAGACCTTAAGTTTACTATAGGCAAAATTAAGACTCTTGATGACACATAGGCCAAAAAATATTTTAGGCGCATTTTCTTAAAGGACACTGACACTGTTCTTTCCGAATAAAATGATATGGAGAACTCACCGTCTGAGCGTTTTGCGTTGTCCTCCGGAGGCTGCTGTCCCAGTACCAAGGCACAGCAATTGTCAATCATAGGCAAGCATGTGGTTCTAGCTGGGCCCTATTTATAGCAGGCCTACAAATAGGCACAAGTGCACATCACATTTTCCGAAACTACACGTCTGAACAACAACTTTAGAGGCCAAATCGCGAACATTTCAGAACCTTTATAAAAATCAAAGACATATACAAAAATGTGTTACAGAATTCTTTGTAAACCAGTAAGCCCGCAGGTCTATTTTAACCAAAGTCGACTAATGATTCGACCTCGAAACAGATCGAGGTAGGCTTGCCTGTATCTCACTGGACAATATGTTTCATTTGGTCAGTGCCCCTGACGAGTTATCAACACAGAAGCCATAGGCACCCCCATCTCTCAGCTTAATTAGCACAGCCCCTTCTCATGATCTCTCACAAGCTCCCCCCCCAAAACACACACACACACTCACACACACACACCCTGTGGTGGTGTATCTTGGTCGTCAGTCGGCATTGCCTCATTTTCCAAACATAAAAAAGCTTTAGTTACAAGCAACAGGTTGACAGGGTCATCATGTTTAACGAATAAGAGTTGTTGTTCATCACCACCACCACCACCACTACCATCTGCGTCATTAGGCTAAAACAAATAGCCTAAACAAAAATCAAACAAACAAAAAATGTCCGTAAATGACACATAACAACAACAGCAACTATAACGAGGCAATGTGTTATTAGTGGTAGAATAATCCGTGTCAATTATAACGTGGTAACATAATAATAATAATAATAATAATAATAATAATAATAATAACAATAATACGGTGTGTTAATGCAGTATCCGAAACTATTTATGTTATAACCGCGTATAACCGCAAACTTTTATACGCTTTAGGCAATTTCGGCTACAGAGAATGAGAGAGACAACAGAGCGGAGGAGTAAGTTTGTTAGAGCTGAGGAAATGTTTTTCCTTTAAGAATTCAAGAGACGTCAGACAGCATTTACTGTCCGTGTACTTGATCTACTTTGCTCTGTCATTTGAACCTGAAGGCTCTCCTATTCGAATCACCACGGTAGAGTCACCACGGTAGAGGGTGGGCGTGATTGTTCCGGGAAAACAGTTTTTCCTGTATGAAATGAGTTTTGCTCCTGTTAATTCAGTGTGGCTCTGTCCAAATGCAGTTGTTCTCTAGTGAGCATCGCGTCAGTTAGTTGCTGAAGTTTTTGAAAGTTACGGTCGTCTACATGGCAGGTAAGATATAACTGACATATATCTGAAAAATGGACAGGAAATAGTCTACCAATAAGAAAAAATACTTTTTTAGTAACTTTTTTGGTAGGCCTATTTACTATTTAGTATTATGACAACGGAGACCTTAAAAAAACTCCGCTCATATTTGTTGCCAGGTTGTTGTCCTGCCGAAAGACATCCTTAGGCCTAGTCAATGAATGAAAATGCATATGAAATGCACGCAAAAAAGTAGCCTATTTTCTTTTTATTTAAATCGAAGTGGTTGTAGTGTGGTTGTTCTCATAGCTTAATTGATACGTATCGGTCCCCTAAACCCACATCTCTGTAAGGATTTTGCAATGGCAGTTGGTATGTCAAGTTTAACCAACAAGCTTTGTCAAATCAGGTAAGCTACACTTAATGAAACATGAAAGCCAAGATCGATTGTTGTCAGTTACATATTTTCATGTCAGTAGAGCGATTCCCACACTTTTAAGTGTCACATAGCCTACCCCATGAGACACTCTTATCTCCTACTGAGTAGGCTTACCCCTGCAAAATTACGGTAACAATTAATATTTCAATATTGTTATTGTAATTATTGATGCATAAACAAAATGTGCGCGTAAAAATAATAATGATAGCGTAGTAGTCCAGTTTGACAATCACTGCAATAGACCTTGTAGATCTTGAGTCACCTAGGTGGTCGCAATGAGTCTAGGTGGTCGCAATGTACTCTAAAGGTGATTGCTTTGCTTATGAATGACAATCAACACCCAGACCAAAAGTGGTACAAGGAAATAACAGATCTATCAATAGATCACAACTAACCACCACAACTGGAGTAGAAACCACAGCCTCTGTCTCAGAACAGAATATTATGTATTGTATTTCAGACATTATAGAGGTGTAAAAATGTGCTTTCCGCATTTTTCCATGATTGTTCTCGGATCCTCAGTCCTGCTCAAACTGTTATTGAAACATCGAGGTTATTGAAATGGTTTGTTGTAGAGCAAGCTATGGTTATGTACTGCTCTGTTTTGTTGGGAAGAGGTTATAGAGATTATAACATTTAGAAAAGGAGGGAAATTTACATATTGTTTAAAATTCTGTCCACTGCATTAAGAGGCAGAGTGCACAGTTTCCTTCTTTTTGATGTTGACAGTTTTAGCGGGCGTGCGCACACACACAGGTACACCCGAACCCACCCCAAAACAATGTGTGTAGGTGCACATATGGAAAGGAAAAAAAACAGCTTTAAATGATGCTCACAGGATGGGTATGTCTGATTCTTATCTCTTAGCAGGCCATGATGCTCCACTGATGTTAGACTGTCATCAGAGGAAAGCCTTACCATCTTACCTGGTTTATGAAGAACTGGTGAATATCATGATAGGTGGTGAGTGATGTCAGGGGTCTTGCCATCAGTCTTAACCTGAAATGTTGTGGTCAGGCTCTGAGTTTGAATTGTCATAGTGATCTTTCCTCTTCCCAACTGGCAGGTATTGTTATTGTGGCACCTCCCGTGCCTGCGTCAGTCCCACCAAACCACCCAGTGACCTTGAAGATTCAAGCTGAGGGACATGGCCGCCTGGTTTACCAGTGGTTCACATTTAAAAATGACGAGGTACACCTTAGGTGCATTCCCATAACATTGCTTTGAAAACAATGAATAAATCCAGTCGAATGTATCTCATGTCCTACAGTACCAAAGACTCTTATCAGAAGAAGCAAGCAGTTAATTGAATGACACTATTACATAGCATGTGATAACTGCATTTCCCCTAGCAGAACCTACTTTAAGCCATTCTGCAGTTACTAACTGATGTCTTTTCTTTCTTCAACTGCATGATACAGATCATTGAGGTACCAAATGGGACTGAGGCGGAATTGGTGGTTATCCCCCAGAAGTCCCAGCGCTACGTGTGCCGAGTGAGCGACCATCACTTTAACTGTGTATTCAGTGATTGGATCAAGGTCGATGTCCTGGACAGTCCAGCTTCAGGTATGGCCCTTGGGTTAATTAATTTATTTTCTATTTCTTTCTACTTATTATTACATATGTCCAGGCTCTCTCTCAATCACTGACATGATTTTTGTTTTTTTTGGAAGGTCTCCCACTAAACTGGGATGGGTCACCCCACATTGTGGTCCAACCCAAATCCCAAAAACTCAAGCCAGGTAAATCACTGACCCTAAACTGTGCTGCTTTTGGCATACCACCTCCCAATTACCAGTGGTACAGAAATGGCGTTCCTTTAACGGACCAGACGACTAAGGCGCTCCAGGTATGGCTGCTCTATAATAGCTTGTGAAATATTTACACACTGAGGTCAATGTGTTTGCTCGCTTGAGACCAATATATCTTGCTGTTTGAGCCTGGCTGTTAGCCATTTATCTATCAGCAAACTCACGCCGGGTTTCCCAGAACCGTGTTGAAAACCTGGTTAATATTTAACCTCGCTTGTGACATGTTTGCAAACATTGTGTGTATAATGTATAGGTCTCGTGGGAGGGGAAAAGCGTGACTATCGTCTTCTTTTTTGACAGATTGAAAATGCAAATGCTGATCATGCTGGTTCGTATCTCTGTTGTGTCACAAATGTTAATGGAGAGTCCTGGACAGAGGCAGCTGAAGTAGACGTCGGTAAGAGATATTTTGAGAACTTTCTTTTTAATTGTATGCCAGAGAAATAAGTCCCACACTTGTCATCACATTATTACTGAGGTAACTTAGCAGAAGAGATCAAATTGTAATGAGGCCATAACAAATGTCTTTAGGGAATATTTGTGCCCCTGCTAATATATTGAAGTTCAATGGGCATCTGAGCCTGTGAGACAATGGAAAAGGTTTCCATTACTGCCCACTGGTCCCAGTGATCGTGAGCATCCAAAGGGGTTTTCCACGTGTGTGAAAGACCCAGGGGTACTTCCCCTGTTTCTTCTAGCTGAGTTCAGTCTGTAGAGGCAGAGGAGTTACGGAGCCAAGATTGTTTTTAGGCACAAAGTGATTGAAATTGAAACTGCCATTCTGAATGCTTACTTCCTCTTTGTCCAGCCTCAACTTCTTTTTTTCCCTTTTTAATTAAAAAAATGCTATCACAAGCTAAATTGAAATTATAATTTCAAAGAACAGGTTTAGATACACAATTGTTTTGCATTATGTCTTTCTGTCTTGTGGCTTTGGCTATTTTGTATGCTGAATGCATTCTGAGTTTGCACAGTGTGAGACTTTTTTTTTCCTGTGCAGTCATTCTCAGTTTCTCTTTCTCCCCTACAGTGCCTCTTGACCAGCCATGTGTGTCACGGCCTACAGGTATGTTATGTCTCCAAGATCACACTGTAACAACAGTAGCAATGTGACAACAATCTTTACCACCTCTTTACACTAGCACACTCCAGTAATACAACCAATCTGGGGCTCTCCAATGCATCGGTTTTTGAACATGGATTATGTCTCTCTCTTTTTACACAGAATTCATTCTTGTGTTTTTTTTTTCAATTAGCGACAGGCAAAGTGGCTCTCCTAATAGGGAATCTGAATTATCTGTGCCACCCGCCACTGATGGCCCCAACTATGGATGTGTATGAGCTGGCTCAGCACCTCCGCCAGCTGGACTTCAAGGTGGTGTCCCTGCTGGACCTCTCCAAAAAGGAAATAAGCGCTGCCATTGACAAGTTCCTGCAGCTGCTGGACAAGGGAGTGTATGGTGAGTCACCGTGCAAAGGTTGATGGGAAACTGATGACCATTTGGAAGTTGGAAAAGTTGGAAACATTTAGGATAGCTGGTAGTGTTGTCATTACAGGGGCATGAACTCTTTTTCAGTGACTTGGTCGAGAGATGTAGCAAAAGTTTAATCTTTCAGTTATGCAAAAGTCCCTTTCAGCGAGTCTTTTGACAAGTTGTGATGCAAAAGAAATGCATTACCAAAAGTGCTTTGATTAAACTTGTCTCAAGTATTTTGCGCTTATAACAGTTGACAGAGATCTCACCCACACACATACTAATATATACAAGTAGCTAGCTTTTACAGAATGTACAGTACCGTTAGCACGCTTTTCTTTTGCGTGGTGTATTCAAAGCCCTCTTCCTAGTCATCATCTGCAGTGTCATGGGCTGTCGGCGCACTTGTTTCGTCTGTGGAGAGAGTGTGATTCAGTGTAGAAACGTGTTGGAAATGAGAGGTGTTGGTTTGCAATGTGGGTTTGCAATGTGGGTTTGCAACATGGCTTGCTATGTTTAGCCATTTCCGAAGCCCTCTCGTACTTTTAACCCGACAGATTTACAGTGTCACTGCAAAGGTCATTACACTGAAACATCTACATGGCCTCTTCTCTCCTCGGCCTGTTATTTTTATTTCAATGGTGTAAAAACGTCATCAGTGTTGTGGCTGTCTTCAGTGAAACTGTCTTTTTAAGAACATTTACTTTCTGATCTTTAGTCATAGTTCATATAGAAAGTTTCAGCCAAGAACATTATAGTCTTTGCTTGACTAACAATTTATTTACATACATACAGAGTTTTAAAAAAGAAAGAAAAAGAAAAACAAAAGTCCCCTATTACACTGAGGTCACAGTTGATACCATCACAATGAAACACAATGCAGTCAGTGAAAAAAATACAGTTGAAAAGAGAATTCCATGCAGCCTACAGTAACCAACACAGAGTTCAGCTTTCACTTGTCTTGCAGGTCTAGTTTTTACCTTGTGGTCAGGTCAAGTTAGTCGACACGGTAGCTAAAGCGGGCCAAGAAAAGTACCCAGGAAGTTCTTTTTGTCCTTGAGCACCTTTTTGGTGCAATAGTGTGGGCTACTCACATGCCATGACCTCCTTTCTTCACTCACCACACAAACATTAATGAAACTGCTCTTGTGTGTCCTCTTCCTCCTCCACTTTCTGCCTATACTTTGTGGTTGTAATTTAATAAATGTCATCACATATCTTTTTTAGATCTATTTGAATGAAAATGAGGAACACTATCCTTCCTATCCATGTGTATACTGAACTTCTGTTTTTTTTTTTGTTTGTTTTTTTTTTTATGAACGTCTGAAAATGTTTCTCAAAACGGGGCTTCTGTTTTATCTTTTTGGTCATGCTTAGTGCTGCATTTTGTTTTGCCATTGTTGCACTATGAATGTTCCTGATTTCCTTCTCTGATGAGCTAGCAGTACGTTTCTGGAAATATCTGGAAATGAGCCTATTCTTATTCAGCATAATGCAGCGGAGATCTTTCATTGTTCTTTCATTGTTGATTGTGATTACGCATTCCAGTAACTTGTCCACTGAGCAGTGATACCTTCTGGTGCCCCCTATCCCCATCCCCCCTCCCCAGGTCTGTTCTACTATGCTGGTCACGGGTACGAGCAGGCGGGTAGGAACTACATGGTGCCTATCGACGCGCCACGTCCCTACAGCACGGGGGACTGTGTGTGCGTGCAGCGGGTGATGAAGATGATGCAAGAACGCCACACGGCTCTGAACGTCATCCTGCTGGATACCTGCCGCAAGTGGTACGGGATGAACAAGAGGTGAGGCCAGATGTGGTGACTGATAGTTGTGGTGGTTTAGGATTGTTATTGTCCCATTATACAGAAGGCAAAGCTGATTGACAGTGCTATAGTGTGCAAATGCAGATTGTAAATATTTACCTAATATTTTTCCTAATATTTCTTATTGTCTGCAAAGCAAATTTGATCAATATTTAACTGCTATTTATTGTCTTTTGGGTGTTGTGTTGTGTGTTCAACTTGCAGACAGAATCTCACTGTCTCAGAAATAACACCATTGGCTCCATTGGGAAACACAGTGTATGGATATGCAACGTAAGTGTTGTTACACGTGTGAAAAATTGAACATTTATGATGTTAATGAAATTTTAAGATTTATAATGTTCACACAATTTGTGAATGTGGGAGAAGCCAGGGTAACACTTTACTTAATGGGTGAGTACATAACACATTCAGAGCAGCTCTCATAAATTCCTCACAAAGCATTCATGACTGTTTCATTAGACATGAGTCATCATTCATACCCAAACATGAATGTGGAAGGTGGAATTATGATAACGCATCATAGCTACAAGCTATGTTGTACAAGCTTGTTGAGTGCTGTAGGTAGGAAGGAAAATAAGGGAATTTGGAACAACATAGACCAAATAGCAAACATGAAGCTATCACTAACTGAATAGTACCATGACAAATAAAAGTGAAAGTGAGCTCACTCAGTTAGCGTTAGCTGCACATTCGCTGTTGGGTCTGTGCTGCACAAAATAGTAGACTGGTAGTTCAAGTATTCCTGTTTCATTCTCTCTTTATTTGTGTTGGCATTGCAATGGAGAAGGTTTGCAGCAATTCTGTGTGCCTTTTAGGTTGCTAGTTCACTAGTTTTACACCAAAAACTCCATAGTGTTGCTTTAAAGACATATAGACATATAGTTTACATGTGGTCTCCTTCCTTCAGGTGTGAGGATGCAGAGGCCTATGAGGTGCAGGACGCCAGAGGCAAGAGCACAGGGATCTTCACCAAATACTTAAACAGGCACATCCTGCAGCCGGAAAAAGTCACACACATCCTGGAGCAGGTCTCTGAGGGTAAGCTACGAGTCATTGACCATCCCCCATCACTGCTGTGCAAACGCTACAGCCAGTCACTTACTCACTTGGTGGGGGACGCTTGCTGTATTTGCTGTACTTGCTGACGCTACACACCATGGCAACCACAGACTCCCACAGGACAGGCCTTATCAGAGATATTTCTGTGCAAGATGTTTCCGCACAGGAGATTAACCTCCAGAGGCTACTGGTAGTGGCTATGATGTCAGAGTTACGTACAGTATATCTACAGACCATTGCTCATCTTTGGAAGCTTCTCAGCTTGAAACCATTGATTTTGCTATTTTTTTTCTGACACATGCTGTATATGAAAGTGTCATCATAGAAAACATCATAAAGAGGAAATAGTGATTAGTCACATGTCTTTTTCTGCAGAAGGGGGTCATTAAAGGGCTTGTGCTTCGAGAGTCATTGTTACTTCGCTCAAAGATGTTTACATGTTTGCATGTACAGTACTGGATGTTTGTCAAAGGGCTCTCCTCCTGATGTTTACCTCTCATGTTTTGAAGGGGGTGGGGGGTGGGGCAGCGATCGCCCCCTACTGGTGTGTGCCTGCTGTGCTTGTTTGGTTGTTTGACGGGGGGTCTCTGTGGTAACACGATTTTGGCTTTGTGAAACGGAGCCGTCCAAACATGTGACCTCATACTCTGGAAATTCATGCTGGGCGGCGGGGAAACCTGAGAGGACCTGACCCGAGGAGGACAGCTGCTTGCTGCTACACGCACGTTACAGACCCCGCCACTCACACACACACACACACACACAGAGCCCCCCCCACACACACACACACACACACACACACATACAAACACACTCCAACAGCACCACCTCCCACCCTATCAGCTACCTCGTCCAGTGCCTAAATCTCTCTCATACCCTCACCCAACCCCACACCATCCCACCTAATCTTGAAAGGCCCACTTACTCACTGGTCAGTCAGTCCCCCACCAATCATCTCCCACCCACCCTCGTAGTCATCTCTTCTTGACACTCACACACACACACACACACACACACACACACACACACACACAAACATCTCCATCCCCTGTTTGGGTCTCAAAGAGGAACTCGAGAAGCCTTGATCCCACACAGCTTAACACGCGACAACTCGGAGAGTCGGTGATGAGATGTAGCTCATTGTAAAGGAACTCGCCCGAAACAGCATTCCAGCTTTGGCAAAGCGCTTCTGCCTAAGGCCTCCTTTTGTGTGTGCCAGATGCTCTTTTGGCTAATTATAACCACAGGGGTAAGGAACATATCACACTACTCTCCGCCAGCAACTTCAACGTGTTTTTGGCCACAGTGTGAGCAGCAGATCAGAGCTATTGGTTCTCAGAACCAGAGTCCCTTTGAGCCAAACACTGGGGCCTTTGATCTAATACATCCTGGCTATTAATCTTTCATCATTTCACCATTACTCAATCAAGCCTAATTTGGAGAGAGCGTGTTGGTGGTGTGCTCTGCTGCACTTTGCAAATTGCTGACAGCAGTGTTGCGCACCCGCCAATTTGAATAGATACGCTTTGCTATTTAGGTGATACAAAACTGCTGTGCTGAAATAAGACAAATCCTTTTTTTTAATCATTATGTTCTAATGCCTTTTCTTATTCTGACGAATGGCATCCAGAAAGCAAATGAAGGTCACATGGATAACATGCGTTTTTTTTCAAGGTGTAAACCTATTCTAAACCTTATGGCTTGGACTTACACATAACACTTGACTTTCTTGTGCTGTAGATCTGGGCAGGGACCCACTGGTGGTTGGCAAGCAGGTGTGTGAGATCAAGCACACGCTGAAGGAGCCGAGGGCACTGACGGACCCTGTCAGGACGGCTGGACACACCTGCGAGGTGCGCGTGAGGGACAGCTGCTGGAAGAAAGCCAATGGTAAGGACCCTCTCTCTCTCTCTCTCGTTCTCTGTTTTTCTTTCTCTGTCTCTCTCTCGTTCTCTTTCTCTTTGTCTCTCTCTGTCTCTCTCTCTCTCTCTCTGTTTTTCTCTCTCTCTCTCTCTCTCTCTCTCTCTCTCTATCGTGCCAGCTTGTTTGCCCACACAACTCTCATTGTGGCACACTCAGACATACAAAAGCAGACACGCACACACACCACACACACACACACACACACACACACACACACACACACACACAGACATACAAACGCAGACAGACACACACACACACTCACAGAAAAAACATGCACACACAATCTTCAAACATAGAATACTATCTACGATATACTATCATGCTGACATAGAAATGACACACAGACATGCACAACACATGTTTATCACCCCTTCTCTCAGTCACTATACACTTAGTCACACACACAGACACACACACACACACACACAGACACACACACACACACACACACACATACTCTCACAAACCTTCTGCTAAGCATGTGATGCTGAGAGCAGCAGAAGTTGTATGTGAATACATGAAGGGACACGTGGGTGTCTTGGATCTTATGATCACAATCGTCTATTCTTCATTATTTCTGTTTCTAAGGTTATACTTTTTTCAGCATGCAAGTATATGTTGTGTAAAGAGAATGTCTTACAGTTTTTAACCAAAAAGATTAAGTGGAAAAAAAGTTGGCCTTAGTGCCTTCTCTCCTTCCAAATATGTCCTTCTTTTTTCTTGTTCCTTACTTTCCCAAACCCTCCCCCCAATTCCATCCTTCCGGATGGGTGACTTCTGGATGACATCTAAACACACACATTTCGTCATAGTCCTTCTGCCTGTGCCTTCCCGGTTCATGATTGTTTATTGTGCCAAGTCACTGCGAAGGCACGTAGGGGGAGGCAGTCTGTGGCTGGAGCTATGCAAAGCATTTAGGGAACTGAAGTGAGTGGGTGTAGACTTGGCACTCGCACGCTTCATTCTCTGGTGCGTTGTTCAGTCACCAGGTGAATAGATTCTTTATTTGGACAGCGGAGGCTGCTTCCCCTTTTTGAGGCCAAAATTGTGAGGCACTTACCTTTTATATTCTATGGAAGAACTCATGCTTGATAGTGAAACACTGGCAATGATAAAACAAATGAAAGGAAAATGACATCCGTGTATTTCATGTTTGCTAAACATATATTATTATTACAGTTGTTATCCATTAATGCCTCACCGATATCTGTTAGCGCTGTTAAATATCTGTTTCTGAATCTGACTCTGAAGAAACATTATCTCCTTTTTTTTCATTGTTTACTCCATTTGTTGCTTTTTTTTCAGTTTTGCCCAAGCGGGAGCTTCTGGCTTTTCCTAGTGGTGTCAAAGTGGAGCTCAGTTTTTCTGCATTGTTCTCAAACGTCCTGGTCGTCTTTGCCACAGTGAAAAACACTGGACCCAAGGCTCAGGACTGCAGTGTAAGCCTGAAGAGCATGCCGGTAAGCCAGGCCTTTTTGCTTATATATGTTTATTTATTTTTCTCCCATATCATTGTTTTCAGGATAGAGTCATGGTGAAGCAATGTTTGGATGGTGTATAATGCCAAAATGTATTTGTGGAAAATGATTGTGTAATCTCAAGAACAGTCACTGCAGTCTTGAGCTGTTGGTGTCCATGTTGTCAAATAAACATCAGTGTATTGAGGTTTTACAGGCTAGTAATCATCTGTCTACTTGAATTAAATGATGAAATGCCACAATTAATATATAAAAAACATTTGAGTAAGGCAAACAGTCTCTTCCTGCTGTGGTTAAGGTCTATCATAGCTAAACTGTCTGTGGTAAAACCTACAGATAAGAAGCGTTTGACCAGATTCCTGTTTAAAAGGAATTGAGCACACGTGCTGTAAAGTAGACTTGTTCCCCTTTCCGTTTCATCGCAGCTCACGTTGTGCCTGTGAACTGAAAGTCCCGGCGGTTCTTCTAGACGATGCCTTAGTAGAAAGTGTTGCATTTCTTCAAGCAAAGAGGATGTGCATGATGTACAGATGATGTCATGGTTTTTTGGTCATATACAAGGTTTCCACAGGGTCTTAAAAAGTCTTACAAAGTCTAAAATTTAAACTTTAAAAAGTCTTGAATGTAGTGAAATATTGTGCTAATATTCTAAAATACATTTAGTTTAGATCTTAAATTGGTCTGAGTTGTGAATTATTACTGCAGATGCATCAGTGTGGTGCATTTTGTGTAGGCCATGCCATTTGCTTGAAGTGTGTCTTCTGTTTGAGGGGAAGTGAGGGGAACATTTTTTTTTCATGTGAAGTTAATAGTTGTAGTCAATTGCATCATTAAAAAGTGTATCCTATGGTCGTAGAATCCGTAAATTTCACTTCAAATCCTACAAACCTTTGCAGTTTTTTAACCGGAAAGGGCATCACATTGGTCTAAAAATTCAATCATAATGGTCATGAAAGGGTTTTAAAAAGTCTTAAATTTAAGCAGAAACCCTACATATAAGCAGCATTGTATGCACATTATGGCTCTGCTGGTTAAGCATTTATATTGCTATTATTGATATGATTACCAATATTCATTTGTTTATTATCTTTACATAATGTAGTGTTTATTTATTGTAAGTAGCTTTGGACAAAAGCACCTACCAAACACCATAAATATAAACAAACCTAGAGCAAGTCATAACCCAGGTTCTGGTGTGATGACCTAAGGAGGATACACAAATCTGAGCTAATGACTAAAAGTGAGTCATGGTGACAGCAGGCTGCAGTGGATCCATGTGTGCTGATCACTTTCACATTGTTTGACCTCTTTTGATGATGCAGAATACAAAAAACGCTGAGAGATGAAAGAGGGAACACTAAAGTTTAAAGTTAAAGTTTGACCATCATTTACTTCGCCTTTTCTGAAAGCATGAAGCTAGCGTTAGGATAAGGAAGCTGGTGATATGCTTTGCTACACTTGGTTGTGCTGACATCTTGTGGTGAAAAGAAATCAGACAATGCAGACCTTAAAACCAAACAGCTAGTCAAATTCATTTGTGTCTTGGGGTATACCACCAATAAAATAGTATTGTGTGACACTGGAAGGATACAGATTTTAATGTATCAGGTGTTTTTTTTTATTTTGTTGCTTAATTTGCTATCCTGTTCCTCTTCAATGTAGCGTCTTGAGGATATATTCTCGGGGACGGAGCGATCGGAGGATATGGACTCTCTTTTGATGAGCCAGGCTGCCGACTCCAGCTTGCGTCTGTGCTGTTTGCAGAGACTTCAGGTGAGTGTATTATATGAACTGGCCCCTTGAACTTGGACTAAATCCTGAGAGACTGAGAATCTGTCACTGAATCGTGTTCTAGCTCTTCTCCGTTACTGCAGCTTTAGTATTTGGGTTATTTTTCTTGTCCAACAGTATTATTGGCCCTGCTGGCTCTTTTGGGTCTGAACAGGGGCACCGTCTAGTAGCTGTAATAGGTGGTTTTTTAAAGTTGTTACTCTTTTTTGGGTTTATTTGGTTAGTGGTTCCATGTGAATTCTCTTACATTCTGTAGTGGCTTATTTTGGTATAATGTTGGGATAACTTGCATGATAGACAGTATACAGATAAATGCAGTATGATGAATGAATGAGAATATAAATGGATTATTTGGTTGGACTTATAACACAGCTGCCGATGGCTTGTATAGTTATTTTCATTAATAGTAACTTAGGTCATAAGATAGGAGGATATGAGGGTATATTCCATTTGATAAAAACTTACAGGTTTTCCACCTATGATGGTATTGTGAAATGTTAACAAAGAAGGGAAGTTTAATTATATTTCAGTGGTATTTCGTCATAAGCGGTAACAATAATATGGCAATTTTATTTTGATAGAAAGGAAAATTTGTGGTAGACTTGTACATTGGACATTCCGCAGTCTTGATCAGGACGTCAGTAGCCACCTTATCAGTGATGCAAAATTGATAAAAACTTTTGGCCGCTTCACTTGTGGTTCCAATTTCCTCATTTCCTCAAGACTCACAGCATACACTGTATGTTTACAGTGATTTCCAGCCACATGGCTATTGTGTTCTGATGAATCCACATGTTTTGTGTGTGTGTGTCTGTGTGTGTGTATGTATGGATGAGGTTGGGGGGAAGTGGAGATTCTTAAGGAGGAGTTCCCAAACAATTTTTCTCTCCCACACAGACTTCCTTGGAGATCCAGGTGGACTTGCACTACACTGACATCAACAGCCGACGGAGACTGACGGAGAGCAGATCATTGCCTGTTGGAAAGCCTCTGATTGCAGCCTGCTCACTGAATTCCCCAAGGCCCCCCAGAGCTGCAGGGTTCCAGCAGGGCCCCCAATCTTGCAGTAGTCAGCCAAGACGGGGTGAGGCAAGGCTGTTGCCGCAGCCACACACACGCAAGGCAGAGAATGTGGTGGACAGCAGACCGTGGGCACCATCCACCAGTGGTAACCAACCAGAGGAGAATGATGAAAGTGACCTGAACTTTATGTAAAAGATAATATATAGTGTGACAGTCATTCTTGAAAAAAAGAAAGAAGGTTCACTACCAGTAGTTCACCATCTGCTTAAGAGGAGCTCTCCAAAGGGTTAAAGGAAATGTAAGTAAAGCTCATAAGGGAGTCACAAAAGGTAATAAACCTATTTAAATTTATGAAATCAAATCCCCACATCCTGCCCTGTCTGGTACAATGATCCCAGTTTTACTGATCTCTGATGAGAGATTATATTGGTAGTGCACATCAGATGTGGCTAAAACTATGGACAATAAAGGCATCAATAAAGATCAGATAATATTTGCCTCCCCACAAATTTAAATTACACTTTAGATGAGTCTTTGTACTGTGCTGTAGGTGTGTAAGATGGTAAAGAATATAACATGTATCTCCAAGGACTAATAATATTGATAAATAGCAGTAGAGTATAGCTCTCAGCCATGTTGATTTTGTTGAAGTAACTGTCAGAGGAACAAAGGTTGGTGACCTGTGGTTTAAATGATTTGTTAGTAATCTCAGAGCAAATACAGGTGTTGTCAATATATTACCTGAATTTGAGTTACAAGTGAACTGATTACTTGCATGATATGAAACCTGAATCAGATGCACAAAACCTGTTCTCAGTGGCAGCAATCGCTGCTTCCAGTGGTCATAAATTCATGTTAAACCTTTCTGAATGTTGGGATGGCCCATGCAATTCATTGGCACTTTCTGGAAACATTTTAAGTGCCTGACTCTCACTTGATATCCCTGTCTTTCTTTTTTGTTGTGATGTAAGTGTATCTTTTGCTTGATTAGGAAGAGAGGGAGAGGAAATCTTGAAAGCCTGTGCGTGCTATATCATTTGTTGATCTAATAATGCAATAATAATCAAGGACCTGATGAAACACTGGCATTAATAAAGCTTCACATTTTAGAGGGATGTATTGTACATTTATTTTTTCACCTTAAGATAGGTTCTGCCTTCTGTCATTTTATCAAGTGTGATTTAAAAGCAAATGTTTTTTTGTTGTTGTTATTTGTATTACTTTGTTTTGTTTGTTTTTCTGCTGTCTTACATTCCGCTTTGAATCACGTGAAATTGTGAAATCTTACAGGCTTGCTTAAGTACAGTTCACCATGGAAAAGGAGTTCTCAGATTAAATATTATTTATTTCTTTAGAAATGTTGATCAACAGTACAATGTAATTTTGTCTTTGCATAATGACACTGTAAAACTACATATTTGTTCTTTGACATGAATGAATGTTGTATCTTGGCTCTGTATTTGAGCTATATAATAATAAAATATATATATCACTCTGTTGTCTCCATTAAGTTAACTTAATTATGAATTTAATCAGTCTTATAGTTAGCATGAAAATTAAAATGCTGGATGAATGGCAATTAGTTCGCTTAACCAAAGCTACCAGAAATAGGCCCTTCAATTGGTTCCTGTAGAATCCTTGCGCAGGTGCACTGGGGTCATGTCGCTCAGTGTATGCCTGAGCGGCACACCAGGAGGAGCAAGTGAGCTAATGAACCTCAGTCTCTTGGGTTGATTGACAATTACACAATCTTACAGGTCACTGCTTTTTTACTGAAACAACTCCAGGTCTGGAAAAAACACGATTTTAAATATATAATGTGGCAAAAAAATAGCCTTTTGGAAGTGAGTCATGCCGAAATGTTAATAAATTGCTTTTTAAGGGTAAGACTGAATCATGTTAGTAGTCAAGTTTAATCTCCTCTAGTGAGCATCGGCCTATAGGCCTACAATATGTAGGCCTGCTGGCTGATTCAGACAGGCTTGTTCTTTTGTTGGGGATAACACCTCACCACCACCCGCAAAAGCGACGCAGAATCGGACACCAAAAAAGCGTCTATCGTCGGTCTGCTCTCACTGGCTATCATCTAACCTGAAAGGGGCAACATTCTGAATACTCATTGGCTAGTTTAAATACACATTTTTGGTGAGACGAGCTATTGGTTTGCCTCCATGTCAGTTTTCCCTTGTAGGCCCGCCCATCTGCTCAAGTTGCAAGCGGTGAATGGTGAACAGGCAAGAGGCAACAGTCTGACTGCACCGCCGTGACTGATCCTGGACCTGGATGCGCCGTGCAACCTGCCTATTCCAGCGCTCAGTCTCCTTTCCAAGCGCAGTGTTCAGTTCATCGGGGGACGATGCTCTGTGTCTGGGCAGAATTCTCCTCTGCGCTTCAACTGGGTGATCGGAGAAAGTGGTCAATGTGACATTGCTTCTATGCTGTGTTCAGTTTTTTGTTCTGGTCCTGGACGCAGACCAGCTAATCGTGTGAGAAGATGTTGAGTCGATTCATGAGTGGCAGCATCAGGAATTTGGACAGAGAATACAACTGCACCGTCAGACTTCTGGATGATACGGAGTATACCTGCACGATACAGGTCAGTGAACACACCTGTGCTTGTCATAGCTTGAACTATCCTCGGTTCCACCACAGAAACTCATAGCCAAGGCTACAGTAAAGCTTTGTTTTCAGACGCAAAGCGACGTGCGCAGCGTTTTAGCGAGACGGCGGGTACCTGCAGCTCACAGGTCCCACTATTCCCCTCTCTCGCACGGCTGCCTGTGGAGGCTACTACGTGACACAGTCTGCATGCTGATATATTCCAAATTCCTTATTTTCGGATGTACTCTGGAGGGATTCTCTCTTTTTTTGCCAAATAGGTCTTTCATCTAGATTTTGGCCACTCGGAGGCGATTTATTTAGCGGACGCTTCTCTCGTCCATTCTGTAGGACAGTGCCATTAACCCAGGCACAGTGATGTAAGGGTCGAATGGGACCGAGAGAAATGTGTATGGTGTCTCATACCCTACCTTGTTAGTCGTTACCATTGATGTAAAAGTTTATTATTCATTTGATAAACATGGAACTTGGTCATTAGATTTTCATGACTTGCCAGCACACATTCACAGCTGACGGTTTGACAAGTGTATTTTCCTTTAGCCTGCTGATTCTGGTGGTTTCGGACAGTTGATGGTTTTACTACATGGGTTGTCAGACAGTCTCGTTCAATATGCAACAGCGTAATTGATGAGTCAGTAATTCATAGGTTATACCGGAAGGCTTCCGTCAGCATACTTAACATTATAGCCACGGTGACAGGTGTAATTATTGATTTATTGATTTTTTTGGTTATAAATACAAAATTGCATTAGGCCACACCGTGTTCTCCATTAGGTCTTTTATCTGACCTATCTAATGATGATGGGTAGCCTATGTATGAAGGCGATTCAGTATATTTCAGATGTTTTCATATGAAAGGTCTGTCCAAGAAAGGGGGACGTACCATTATTATTTTGTTAGGTTGTAAGAGCTGTGTCCACACCATAAACAATATTGCCCTTCGAGGCAATATCAACTACCCTACGACATCAAGGAACCCGATCTGGGCTGGGACCCACCTTTGGACATACTAGTAATGCATTTCATTAATAATGTATAGTTTTGGTCTATTAAACTGTCCAAAGGGAATTGTAAAGAGAAGCAAGTTAACAGTGGAAAAAGAGTTCAATTTTGTTTCTGAATGAAGAACAGAGCATGAAATCAAAGTGATTAGAGTTGTTATAGCTATACTGGCAGGTAAAACCTCATTGACTTGGGACTGACCATTTTGGGGACTGGCAATTTTGAAATGCAGAGCAGGCATCAACTGAGATACACACAAATACATAAACAGACAGACAGACTCAAAAACATAGACTACACACAGAAGTACACAGGCATGCACACACACACACACACACACACACACACACACACACACACACACACACACACACACACACAGTGAAAGAGAGAGAGAGAGAGAGAGAGTTGGCAACCTTTTCCAACCATTTACCCTGAACTCCACAGTGCGGTGAAGCTCTAATTTAGTGACTTAACTTCCCCAGGGGTTATTGACATTTATAAGAGTGGCACTAATCGTTCACAAAAGTCAGTCCTCAGCCTGTTTGCTCTTTCTGCTTGAAGGTCAGATGTTTAAAAATCAGCTTCACATCCCTTCACCTCTCTAGGTCGTTGGTTTGGCCCACTCTTTATTCATCTGTCATGATAGTTGAGGTACATAATGTTCCTTGGCTAAATGTTCACTATTCAGTGATTTCAATATTTAACAGTAATTGAATGATGAAACTGAATGAAATTTATCAGGGTTCAGGGTTGTGTACTCAATAAAAATTAAATATGTAGGATCCACTCCAGTGGTTTACCGTTTGCCTCTGATGGGATTCACCTGTTGCGACACATGATGACACGTCAGATGTGTGCCTTTGAGAGAACAAGCCAAAGTGAGTATGAATCCTCCTAATGGGGATCTGCAGTCGCTGTTGCCGCTTGACGTGCCTTTTATTTGTGCTACCGCAACGTCTGGCTTTGAGAGGGATCGCCTTTGTTTTGGCTTTTTTTTTTTTTTTTTTACAACGTGGTGCTTCAGATAATAAAAAAGAAGGCTGCAAGAGACAATCAGAATCCATTAGAGTCATATTCCTCTGCAAGAGCCTCCCTTCTCTCTGAAGTGCCTGGAGGATGAGATGGGTCCTCCTAAGGCAGCCCAGACTCCCCCGCAGGGAGTATCGCAGGCTCCCAGAGCCACACATCAAGATGCTCAGCTTTTAGTGTTTAAATAAAGCTTAGCAGTATGTGGAGGGGAAGGATTAGGGTGTGGGACACATACACACCTGTATGTGAGTATGTGTGTGTGTGTGTGTGTGTGTGTGTGTGTGTGTGTGTGTGTGTGTGTGTGTGTGTGGTGTGGATGGTATTCTCAGTCAGTGCCACATCCCGGTGCTCTGTGATGAGCAGTACCCATAATGCTGTGGAGGTTCATGTTGAAGGTACTGTTTATCTGCATGTGTTTGTTTGCTTGTATTGTTTCTGTCAGCTGTGGTCAACAGTCAATAAAATCTGTGCCTGTATGTATCTGTACATATGCATGTCTGCATGTGTGTCTCTATGACTGTATGTGTGTGTATGACGTGTGTACATGTCCATGATGTGTGTTTGTGTATAGTAACTGTAAATGTGTGTGTGTGTTTGTGTGTGTGTGTGCTTGCGCTCTAGTAGGCTAGACCCTGTGGTGTGTCACCGGTGCAGGTGGTTGTGTGGCCAGCAGGCAGCAGGTGTGTGTGTGTGTGTGTGTGTGCACTGGTGTGCAGCACAGCGCTGAGATCAGTTCAGCCTGCCTGCCTGCCTACCTGCCCGCCTGCCTGCCTGCATGACGTCACAGGAGAGCTTTAACAGGAGCAGACACAAGCAGCTATCTCCTCCACCTCTCTGTCTTTTCTTTTTTTTCTCTCTCTGGTTTTCACCACCTGTGCCATATGCTTTTATATCCACGATCATTCACTCATTCACTCTCTCTCCCTCTCTCTCTCCCTGACTCTGTTTCTCTCTCTCCATGTTTATTTCAAATGCATGTGTCAGTTTCTCCTGTTCCCATTCTCTCCTACAACTCTCCTTTCATCTTTGCAACTTTCTGTCCTTCCCTGTCATCTCTCTCTCCCTTGTCTCTGACTGTGTTGTCTGTCGCTCTCTGTTTCAGTCTTACTGCTGGAAGGATGTAACTAGGGAATATTCCACCTCACTAGCCAGGCAGACGGAAGGCCAGCAAGTGTCTTCCCCCCATTTAGCGTCCATTCTGGCTGCTCTCCCCTCTCCTCCTCTCCCCTCCCCTCCTCCTCTGTGCCCCTCCAGCGGCTCCAGGCTGGCCAGAACTGCCCCAGGCCTCCACGATACCTAGCAGGGAGAAGTGAGCAGTGAGAGGCAGAACTAGGTCACCCTTTACTCTCCCCCTGGCTCTCTCTCTCTCTCTCTCTCTCTCTCTCTCTCTCTATCTATCTATCTTTCTGTCTCTCTCCCCAAACATCACTCTGTATTCTCTGTCTCCTTTGCTCTTCTCCTCTTCTCCTTTTTTTTTGCTATCTCATATATTTCTCTTTTAGTCTAATTGTCTGTACCCTCTCTCTCTCTCACCCACTCTCACACACACACACACTTTCTCTCTCTCTCTCGCTCTATCTCTCTTCATCTGTCTCTCTCTCTCTTTCTCCATTTCTCTCTTTCTTTGTCTGGCTCTGTCATATATCCTATTCCCTGCACTTGCTGTGATTAAATGCCCTCTGGATGTGTTTATATTATGGTCGCAGTTGTTTCGTTCATCCATGTGGTGGCACAAAGCCTGTTATTAGCACCAGAAGGCATTCTCAGGCTTGGCATTCAACACGCAGGTGAGCTGTACTGTTTTCACCGGCAGATTCCTTTGGGCTTTTCACCTTTAGATGTTGGCATTGACAACGACAGCCAGTGACTAAGACAAATCTGGTAAAAAAGCACACTGTCATATTCGTGTTAGACTGTCTTTCTCTCTGACAGGTCTCGCAGCAGGAATGCGTAAAGTTTTATCTCCACGAATAATGATGCATTTCCTCCGCATTTCCTCAACTGTGGCTTGAGAAAATGAGAGTTGGAAAAGGGGAGAGAGAGAGAAAGAAAGTGAGAGAGAGGGAGAAAGCGTTCATGATGATATGCCCTTTCAGAGGGAGTGTTACTTTGATGGAAGTTAGTGCTCTGTGCCTGGCCCTGGGCATCCACTCTCCTATCTCTCTGTGTCTCTCACTCCCTCTCCCTCTCTCTCTTTCTCTCTCTCTCTCTCTCCCCCCTGCTCTCTCCTCTCTGTTATGAGGTCTAACAGCCCACCAGGGCATTTAAAGGCTCCTCATCTCTAGGTCACATCTGAGTGGCAGGGGGTCCATGGCTGCCTTTGCTGCGGTGTGTATGTGTGTGTATGTATGTCTTTTTATACATGTGTGTAGGTGTATGTGTTCCTCTATGTCTGTCTGTCCATGTGTTTTTGTGTGTGTGTGTTTGTGTGTGTGTGCACATGTTTGTGGCTGTTCCTGCTTGTGTGTTTGTGTGTGTGCCCCAGTGCATGATGCACAGGATGTACAGTGAAGGGCTTCTTTAAAATGTCAGAGAGAGAATGAGCGAGAGATAGAAAGAACTGGAAAGGCAAGACAAGGCAAGGTGGACAGACAACCAAACACACCTGTCAGATTTAGATAGGTCTGGCTCAGCACAGAGCCCTCCAGCAGAGCCTGGGAGCGTCTCACCTTTCCTGAGCGCCTGACATTCTCCCAGCATCCTCCTTATCGCATTGCCAGTGAGCCCGTGTGGAGGGTCCTGCACCGTGGAAGAAATGTGTCTATGTATTACCATGTATTTCTACAGTGTCAGCTTTTGTCCCCTGTGTCAATGCATAGATTACAGTCCTGCACTCAGCAGCCCTGGTACATATACAACCTATATGGGCATACTTCCTCTCTTGTGTGGCTTGTTTGTAATGTGCAGTCTGCTGTAGTGGAATCCATTAGGGAGTGAATGTAGTCGTCCTCTCATCATGCTGTGGTGGTTCTCGGCGCTAACTGTAATTATCACTGCTAATTGCGTGTTGAGCTGCGCCGGGGCTGCGTCTCTCTGTGAGAACTGCGCTGCCTTGCTCTCTTGTCCAGAGACGTGATAATGAATATGCGTATGGGCTGATGGGAAAAGCAGTATCAAGATGGTATTTTTGCTAATGGATGTTGTTACATCAAGTTGCTTTATTTACTGTGTGTATAATTGAATCATTGCAGATTTGATAACTTTAGAGTAGGCCTACTGTATGTAAGAATGTGAATGAATAGCTAGATTGTTATATAGGCATTCATTGCTTTATTTCTGAAGGAAGAGCAAAGGCTTGGCTCATGTTTTTGACCAGATGGGAGTGAAGTCACAGCTGCGTCATTCGAAAATACGACACTACGACAAAACTGTAATCTAGCCTTTTAGGGTGTATAAGTCAGAGATCCTAAAAGGAGCTCATTTGGCACAGTTTGCTAGTCTGTGATGGTTGCTGTCAGGAGAATATATCTGTATGTTTGTCAGTCTTACCCTCTTCCTTCTCTCTCCTCTCTCTCACTGTCTTACTCTTACACACACACACACACGCACACATGCACACACACACACACACACACACACACACATACACCGATCCATGCACAATCCTATCTGTGTGATTTGACAGGACCTTTAAAGAGTTTACTGTAAAGAGCAAGAATAATCCTCTTTTAGGCTAACCTAAAACATTTCATCAAAGCTAAATAACTCTTTGCTAAACCTATTGTCCTGAAACATTTGGCCTATGTGCTATATTTAGGAGTACTTCTAAAACACAGATTTACCTTTCCCAGCAGTTTTCCCCATCCTGACTGAATACAGTAGCATCTAGAGTTCAGTAGAAGTGTGCACATGATTAAGCCATGACTTGACTGCTGTGCTGGACTGTATGTGATCTTCGGTGATCGCGTTGGCCACGGTGAAGGAAATTAATGGGTTCATAATCCCCCGAGCTCTATGAAAGCTTCTCCATACATTTTCAGAATTGGTTGTGTTTGTGTGTGTGTGTTTGGGGAAAAAATGAAAAGAAAGGAAGAGAGATTGAGGAATGAAGTGCTTGTGTGTGCGCTTGTGCTTGTCCGTAAGTCGATACTGTGTCATGTGTGTTTTGAGAAACAGCTTATGAGACAGACAGAGAGGGAGAGAGAGAGAGCTCCTGTATGTATCATTGTAGGATCTTTACATATATATAGCATGTATTCGTTATGTGCTGTGCTGTGTGTGTGTGTGTGTGTGTGTGTGTGTGTGTTTGTGCGTTTATGTTGGACCAAGCAGCACATGTGGGGGCAGGAATCACGGGCCTGAGATGCATATAAAATCTCACTCATAATAATCCCTGGCCCTTTAAGAGGCTTTATTTCAAGTGGCTCAGGCTTAATATAGGCTGCAAGTAGGATGTGCGTCTGTGGGTCTGCAGGCCTGGCTTGCTTATCGACCCCAGCAGAGCTACTCCAGCTCCATGGAGTTGTGGAGTTCACCCGCTTCCCGTTTCATCTCTTCTTCTCGCCTCGCCTCATCTCGTCTCTCTCTGATGATGCCTCCGTCCTGAAAAAGAGCACCCACACTAATCCCTGCTAGTAAGGATTCATTAGAGTGACTCTGACAGCTGTCACCACGCTGGAAGACTTGGGGAGCAGATTGCCAACCGCTGGATGAGCGAGTTAGGAACTTTAACGGTGCTTTTGCGATCCTGTCTCTGGATGGTCCAGATGGATGGGTGTTTTGTTGTTTGTGTCAATGGCACCAATGTTGGTTCCTCATGAATGTTGTATGTTGTACTTCATGTCCTGAAATGCATGCAGAATAGACAATAGTAATAAATATATTATGAAGATGTGGACAGTGTCAATGAATATTGCCATGTGGTCAGTGGAGTCCATTCGAATTGCTCAGCAAGCGAAACCTCCAAAAGGAATTTGTTTGAGGTATGTCTGTTTGAAGCAGCAGTCTTATTCTGCATTTCAGCAATAATATATGAGAGCTCATGACAGGGAGGGACAGAGTATGACATATGAACACTGAATGTGTATCACAATCCTTGTGTCAGCATTTTACTGACAGATGGTTGTCAGCAGCAAAATGGTCAGTGTTATCCCTGCTGTGTTTCAGTCCTATCCAGACACTGAAAACAAGACTTGTATTTTTGCATATTTTGAATGGAGTTGTAAGCATATGACTATGCATGATTACAGTTATGATTAGTGTTGTTTACCATACATCAGCAAATTAAGAGGATATTATGGAAGTTTTTCTCCAAACCATGGCCCCTCTACGCACATTAAAAATACTACAGTTTCAGAGGAAATAAAAATTAAGTTGTTGTATCATAATCAAGATTCACTTCAGTTTGTTTACTGCTAATTGGCATTGATAACTGTCACAAAAGCAGTAGCTCTCCAAGTGTGTGTGTCTGTGTATGTGTGTGTGTGTATGTATGTGTGTGTGTGTGTGTGTGTGTGTGTGTGTGTGTGTGTGTGTGAAATACCACATAGTATCTTGAACAGATGTGAGCCCCATCTGGCCCTGGTTTGGCATGAGTGCGCCCCATTGGTCAGGTGCCATAGGTGCCATCTGGGCTCAACTCTGACCTTCATCCCCTTTGACCTTCATCTCCTGCCTGCTGCTGCTCCAATGGCAGTGAGTCTCTCAGCCCTTCATGCACACTGTTTTGTTAGCTCGGCAACTAGACCCATCAGTCAAGATTGAAGCTGGGTCTGGCAACAAGTGATCAGTCTGATTTCCAGCGGTGTAAACAGCCTGAGATTTAAAGGTAGAGCATTACCAGAACTTTTCGTCCAAGTTTTTTTTACTTAATTACATTTGTTTGTGTCCACACAGGCTAGCATTGTGTACCTTAGCCTGTCACCCATTATGCCAGACAGCAGGAATAACTTTCCACTCATTCAAATGGGATATTTTTGCTAAATTATAGATTTGTACTTTGTTTATGTTATTTGCACGCTTCCCACCTCAATAATTACATGCTAAGTAGGTGTGTGCTCACATGTTGCAGCACTGTAAGCAGCCTAGCTTCTACTACTGCTCAAAATTGTCTTGGCTCAGTTGAAATAAATTAATGGTTGAACTGGTCTATACTACAGCTCTCACCTCAGCAACTTTTGCATTGGGTATTTTCTCCATCTAGGAGCATTTTAGAGAAAAACAGAATGCAGAATGTCAAAATGACTGTGACTGTCTCTATAATTGATGCTGAGACTTCTTTTGAGGTGGAAACGCTTTATAAATGCTGTGCCTTCAGTGCTGGCAGATAAATAATTAGATTCAGGAGATAAACAAATTGGGTTATACTTCTCAATAAAGCAGAGATTCTTTTTTCTTTTGTCTGTGTGTCTGTGTGTTTGTGTGTGTGTTTTGAGGTAGTGAGTGTGTCCAAGCCTGCAGTGTGCAGATTTGAGTTTGGTCTGTTTACAGCATTTCAATTCTTTACCGAGCGAGAGGGAAAGACACTCAATCAAAAGGCATTACAGGCTGGCTCTGACATGATTGTCTCAGCTCTCTCTCTCTCTCTCTCTTTTCTCTCTCTCTTTCTCTCTCTCTCTCTCTCCCTCTCTCCCTCCCAGGCTCAGATGAATCTCCAGAGTGGCCGAGCACCAACTCGCCTCAATTACAGTTGTTATAAAACAACAGTGTCAGGGACTGCATTGAGCAGACCCAGTGTCAAATAGATCCCAGTGGTGTGGTAGCCATATTGAGTTCTGTGGTCCGGGCTGTGATTAGTGTTGAATCATGTCTTTTGTACAGATAGCTGGAGGAACCTTGTTTGGCTACTTTAGAGTATTTTTGTACAGAGTACAGACACTGATACCTCCCCTCGCACAGTTTTATCAGGAGTTGGGATGTAGAGTGTCTGCAGATATGGCTGGTGTCTGGAGTATGGTAAAAGATTCTCAAAGCATTAAAAAGCACCAGATGTATATGGCCCACATCCGTACATGGATTATAGTGCAGTCCCAGACTAAAATAATGGAAATGCAATCTGGAATATAACATAATTTAGAATCAGGAATCAGGAATCGTTAAGTCTCCATTTACAAAAAAAAAAATTAGTCTAGGTTCAGGTTCAATCCATATATTGGAAACTGTCTTACAGTAGTTGTCGTGATGGGTTACTCAGGGATCAAGTAGACTCTGTGGTATCTGTGTATTTGACAGCCATGCTGATGCCAGGGTCAGGGGTGGGCACATCTCTGGAACAGGGTGTTAAGGCCTCCTTACATCGGTTCCGACAGCATTGTGGAGCACTTTCGAAGTCGACAATTTCATTTGCCTCTGCACACCGGCACTGCACTGCTTGCAGCGAACATATAATGGCCTGTGGAATCACCAATGGATTTTATCGAACGGTTCCGACAAAATAGACTTGAATCGGAATCAACAGGTGGCGGTGGCAGAGTTCAGCGGTGGTGTGGGGGGTTGTATTGAAAACAGTGGATTAGAATGTTGGAAATGCAGTACTCCGCACTTTGTCAGAGCCAGTGTGTGGAGGCCTTTAGGGTTTTAGGTGTTGCCACTGTGACCTCCACGCAACACTGGTGAAATATTGTCTGACTAACTACCCGTGGCTCGCCGTGATCCCGCGTGTGGAGACATTGGGGTCTTGCTTACTCTGGAGGTTATCCAGATGGACTGGCCTTACCCAGAATGCTGTTGGTCGGTTGGTGACTGTGTGTCTTTTCACTGGAGGTGCACGTGACGAGGCAGGCCTGAGCCAGGAGGCCATCATGGCTCCATTTTGAGCTCCATACCCCTCCGGTCCTTCTCCTCTTAGCCTGACCTGGTTTACTTTTTTTCCCACAGTGGGACTCTCACGACACCCAATTCAGCTCACATCCGCTCTCTTTCTTTCTTCCGTCCTTTCTTTATTTCTCTCTCTTTCTTTCATTATTTTTCTCTCTTTCTCTCCCCTTTCCCCTCACTGTCTCTCTCTCTTCCTGTCTCTCTTTTCCAGGGTACACACCCAAGAGGTTTTTGTTTGGTCTGTGAGAGGAAACAAATGATATCCCTTAACTAATAAGATTACAAACATTGGGATGTAATACAAAAAAGCAACTTGTTCCCGGCCTCTTTTTGGGTGGGTGGCAATGTTGTCTGTGTGTGTGTGTGTGTGTGTGTGTGTGTGTGAGAGAGAGGGATGCTTTCCAAATGATGTAACCGGGCAGCACGTGTGAATAGGAGGTTGAAGTCACTTAAAAGAATTCCACTCTCTCTACACACTATTCATTCTCTCAATACAAGTGTTGCTATTGGATAACATTTCCTGCTGGCCTGGGCAAGACCTGTTTGATTGGATGGCCCTCAGAGCAGCCCATAGAATCATTTATGTGATTGGCTCTTGTGTGCCTTTGTTTTTCTACTGTGAGTAATTAGTCAGTTTGAATGCCCCTTGCCAGAGATGGCCATTTCTAGGCACTTGGTTCCCCTGCCTAAGTGGCAAAAAATGCAGTTCACAATACATACGCTATGATAATGTGACTGTATGCATCATGCATACATGCACAGTATCAAATCATGGTATGGTATGGTAGATATAGTATAGTATATGGCTGCATGCAATTCCTTTGGCTGCATCTACAAATCTCTTTTCTCTCTTTCTTCCTGTCCAAGGACAATCAAGAGCAATGTTAGATAATATAGATTATGTTCATTTAGGTATTTTCAGTTTTTTTTTAAATGTGTTTTAATTTTTTTAAAACATGCTCTTTTTTTTTTTTTCTAAGTGTTAGTATTATCTTGGTATCTAGGCCAAGACTCTCTGTATGTGTTTTTTTCACTCTGAGAAAAAAAAATTGTGGTTAATTGTGAGGGAGTATGAATTTCTCTTATTTGCTCACTGTCCTTAAATGACCAAAAAAAAAACTGTGGCAAAAGTATTTCCTAACAACAACAGCCCAGTTGGAATAATGCAGGGACCCCATTGTAATTCTGCCCCCTCCATCCCCTCCGCAATTTCCCACTTTCACGTTTTTAAAGGTTGATGGCATCAGCCTGCCAGCAGACACGCCTGAGGCCAGTGGTCAGACTCCTAGCACCGAGAAGCATCCAGCTCCAGGCCAGATGTGGCTCAGACGTGTCAGCCATAGGTGGCCCAGAGACGGGCCAGAGTTGACTGCTGTCTGTAGGGGCTACAGGGCATCTTGGCGTGTCTGTGTGTCAGTGGCTCTGGCATTGCTAAGGCTATGCTAAGAAAGGCTTCAGGTGAGGAGAACACATTGTGCCTGTTGAGTGTGTGTTTGTGTGTGTGTGTGTGTGTGTGTGTGTGTGTGTGTGTGTGTGAGAGAGTACATGTGTGTGCGTGAGTGTATGTGTGCGCATGCGTGCACACAGGGGAGTGTTAGGGGGTAAGATGGAAGGGGGAGACTGGCTGCTGTCTTTGTCTGTCTGTCTGGAGGGGCAGGTGTGATATTATCCAGCCCTCCTCTCTTTTCCCCCCAAACAATTTTCTCAGTGTGTCTCTGCTGCCTGTCAACTACAGTCCTGGCAGCTGGCAGAGAGATTGCGTGAGAGAAAGGATGTGAGAGGGGATTGCTGTGTGTGTGTGTGTGTTGGGTGGGCGAGTGAAGGGTGGTTGCCTCTGAATCACAGTGTGTATATGTATGTGTGTGTGCGTGTGTATGTGTGTGTGTGTGTGTTTCTGTATGTGCCTGTTTTGGATATCGCCATGATCCCAGCACACACTGTTGCTGTGTGGTGTATTAAAGATTAAAATGTGTGCTAGGCCTGAATGTTTCATGAAGAGTAACATCGCCGGGGCGACGCAAGTGTGTTTACCCTCCTCCGTCAGGCAGCAGCAAGCGCCCTGATTGGCTGACTGCCTCTGATGCGCTCCGTGACTGCATTGGGAGGATTACATCACTGAGGTGCCAGTGGAATACTGAGCAGAGAGGAGGATAGAGAGAGAATGCAGAAAGAGGGAACAGAGGGAGGGACAGCAGAGAAGGTGTAGAGGAAAAACGGGAACAAAAGAGGAAAGGTTAGGGGGAGAGGAGAGAGAAGCGAGATTGGAAAGAGAGAGGAGAAGAAAAGATCAGGGAGAAATTAGGCAGAGGAATGGAGAGAAGAGAGATTCATTAGAGGAGAGAAAGAAAGAGAGAGAAAGGGATAGAGCAAGAAAGATAGATAGATAGAGAGAGAGAGAGAGAGAACGCATGCAGGCTCTGCAGTTCCTCCCTCCTCCATTAATGCAATGTAAACATCCTCATGTTCAGCTTGAGACCATCACCTCCACAGGGACCATATGGAGATGGAAACACAGCATCAAGTGCAATGCTGTTCCAACAGTTAAAAACCACACATTTAAAATTCACCTTACTCCCCCCTCCCACCACCACACACACACACACACACACATGCACACACACACACACACGCACACACACACACACACACCTACATGCAAATACACACTTGCATGTACATGCACAAACATAAAACATGCAGACTCACATAGGCAACATATTTTATACGCATCCATGTTTCTGTTTCTCTGTGTTAATGTGTTGTTGTGTTTCATAGAAAGCTGCTAATGGTGGCTGTTGTCTGTTGACTGTTCTCTGTTTTGGGTCACTGTGACTGGATTATCTGTCACATGGGTCCTTGTTGCGCTGTGCATTTTATGGTTGTTTTTCCCTCTGATCGTTGTTCTCTGCTCACGCTGGGAAAGAGCATCTCTCTCTCTCCCTCTCTGTCAGACTGGGTCTACATGTAGGGAGGAATTCTGAATTAGAGCTGATCTTAGGTTAATGACTGCTGTCAGGCACAGGCAGGCCACAGAGGGGGTGATGATGGCCTCATCACACCAATACTTATACACACAACCTACACACAGAGACACACTATACACACACATGCATGCATGCATGCACACACACACATACACTTCAGGTCAGTTAGTGTTCTGTTTATGCGCATAGGCACCTAAGTGTTTGGATATATTGTGCTTAGTTGTGTTTGTGTCAGTTCTATATACCATTTCAATGATTAAAATCAACAAAAACGCTTGAATGTTCTAATTCGTTCCCAAACTACTTCTGCTTCGTTAAGGAATGCCCTGTGGGAACAGCTAATTGAACTTTTGAAACGGTCTATGTGGACGTAAGGACATAATGTGTTTGTGTTTGTTTGTTGTTCGTTGGTCAGTGTGTTGTCCATCTCTGATTGCGGAGACTGCTGGTGTCAGGTTGAGCAGTCTGCTGGGCTATTGATGGTCCTCTGTGGTAGGCTCCTTTGTGGCCATGCTGCAGTCGCTGTCACTGCATTGTGTGTGGGAGAAACCAGAGAGGGGGCAGAGGTGGCACTCCAGCTGGCTGCTTGAATACTGAGCAGCCCCCACAACTCACACAGGGGCCAGCGCAAATTAACACAACCGGGAGGGAGGAGGGAGAGAGAGAGGGAGAGAGAACAAAAGAATAGGGAGCACACACTGCAGAGGAGGTCAGAGGAAGAGGGGCAGAAAGTTGGAAGAGAGAGGCAGACGGAAACAGGAAGAAGCACACAATTAGCGCGACACTGTGGAGTTTTTATGAAAGTTTGCTTGTAACCTGTCATGGCTTTCTGGGGAAAAAAAGAGAGACAGAGATTGTGGTAGTAGGGGTAGTGACAGAGATACCAGCCATCATCCAAACATTTCCCAGAGGTCTTTTCCTAGTCCAATCATGTGACCATCCAGGAAGTGCCACAAAGGAAAGGTTCTGGGTAGTTCTAATGGAGCTATGAGAACACAACATGGCATAGCAATAGTTTTAATGTTTATCAACAGCACCGAACGTTACAGGAGATGCAAAAAGGCCTAGATCTAAAACAATAGATTTGGATAGAAATTTTGTATGTAATGCTAGGTATCTCCTAAATGTTGTTTACAGTAATAAGTGTGATTAAGTGTGATTAATTTTATGTCTTAGTCCTTAGTTTTGGCCCCAAATGTGTGTAAAACATGACAAGCTGTTTTTCAGAAAACCTTGACCTCTAAAACTGTTACATAACCCAAACATAATCATATATATATATATATATATACCATTCCATAAGGTTCGTCTCTGTCCCCCAAACCTTAGCGGCGGTTATGACGCATGACAAAAGCGGAAGATGTGATGGTGTGTCACTGGTGTCTGTGCGTGGCTAGCAGTGAGGGAGCGCGTATAATATCTGAGTGTGAGATGTGGCGTAACATCAGAAATGACAGAGCGACAGCAAAACAGCAAAGTAAACAGACTCCAGCGTTTGTTGGTGGCATTCATGTGCTCGACTGGCATCACTAATGACTTAACAAGGTGCACAAAAGGCCTCAGAGGGTGTGTGTGTGTGTGTGTGTGTGTGTGTGTGTGTGTGTGTGTGTGTGGTGTGTGTGTGTGTGTGTGTGTGTGTGAGGGGGGTGGGGGGTGGTACAGTATCGCTGCCTTCGTCTGTGCTCAGGGGATGAAATTACTGTACTCTGATCGTGCATTGAAAGAGCTGGGGTTTGCAGAACTGGTTGTAAGAGTCACCCAGGGCTTTAATGCTCTCATCTACATTTTCCTGTAGGGATCAGCAGCGTGGGATGAATTACCCCAAAACTTGAGCCTCTAAAGAGCTGACCCTGCAACGCAGCGAGCCCCGCAGGTCACATTCAATCATTGGAGCATCACATGGAGCTTTACAGCAAAGACTGAGAGAGGCAGCATGTGTTGGTGTGAGTCCATGAAGCCGGTATCCCAGGATGGTAGTAGTTCCATTATAGATGCATGATGTGGGCGAGATAGAATGTGTGTTTTGCCGTAATGGTGAGTTCCTTGTGAATCCTTGTGAGTGTGTTTGTCCGCTAAAATTCCTGTGAATGTGTTTGAGAGTGTGTGAATGTGTGAGAGAGTTTGTTTGTATATATGTGTGTTGGAGTGTGTGTGTGTGTGTGTGTGTGTGTGAAACACACAGTGAGAGAGAGAGTGTGGAGATTGGCCTGTGCAGCTGCTGCAGCTGCTGTTGCTGAGTAAGCAGAACTACAAGCACCTCACTGCAGGCCTTTGTCTTTCCACACCTCCTCCTCCTTATTCATCCTGGTTGTGTGCACTGTGTGTGTGTGTGTGTGTGTGTGTGTGTGTGTGTGTGTGTGTGTGTGTGTGTGTGTGTGTGTGTGAGAGAGAGAAATAGAGTATGTGTGTGTGTTTATTTATTATCACACAGCACTGTCTGGTGTAAGTCGGAGTGCACATGTTGTTGTGCATGTTTTCACGTGGATGACTCTTGGCCCAGTATTCTACAGAAACCAGCGCTTTGCCTGCAGTCAGTTCTTTTTGTTTCGTGTTACTGTTTGAAGCCTCTCTGCCAGTCTTCACATTGATGTTGATCTCTCAGAGTACGCACGTGCTCAGGAGAGTCTGCTGGAGGCTGTGGTCAAAATGCCAGTGAATGTGGCCACAGGTCAGAAGATCAGGGAGACAGTTTGAGGCCTTCAGTTCCTCTGTTGTCTTGCTAACAGTAATATTCCCAGCCCAATCCTCTGTGTCTGTCAGATTGCAATGACAAGCTGGACAGCAAAGAGTCTAATAGTTCTCTCTGGTCCAGTGTGGTAGCTCAGGTTTCCTAAGGGTTTTTACCAGACTCAGACAAATAGCAAAAGTCCCTTACAGAGACAAGTGGTGTTCTTCAGTTTTGTCACTGTTTTACTTAGAGAGAGTATTCCCAATAAACCTCTCTTCTCTCCTTCTTCATCTTTTTCTTTCCCTTCTAGCATTCTCTCTCTGTTTCCCTTGTCTGCCTGGAGTTACATCCACATTTCTCTGCCTGTTTTGTTCAATTATAATCTCCTGTCGTGGACTTGTCAGAATTTAGCTTTCCTTTCTTCACTTACTTGTGTGCTGATACAATGGCCTGGAGCAGCTGGTTTGTTTGTGTGTGTGTATGCATGTATGTGTTTGTGTGTGTGCGCGCGACAGAAGCACTTGTGTAAAAGAATTACATGAGAGCAAAACAGTGCTCAGCTTAATCTAACATCTTTTCTGGTTGCAGTGTCTTGCTGTTGAGAGCCATAACTGACTGTGTGAATCCTCTGAGCCTGCTGATAAGGGCCAGATGCACTCGTTCCTCTCTGTCACATTTCTGGTAATTTAACTTGAAAACAACACAGAAGACATCCCTTCTGAAAACCATGGCATCACAGGCTAACAGGAACCTCATCAGCTTCACGCACGCACGCATGCACGCACGCACGCACACACGCCACACACACACTTAAGCAGGGAGCCAAATGAATGTGGTGATTTATGCTACAATGTGACCTCTGCTTTGTTGAGTTTTGCGTGTGAATTAGGAGCCTACAACAATGAGGGCCTTTAAAGCCACAGAGAAGCCCATCGATTAGATCAGGGTCAGTCCATATGTTCATTCTGATAACAGCCTCTCAGATTTAGTTGCTCTGTTCTGACCTTTGTTTTCTGTTTGGACTTTGTGTTGTGCACTTGTGTGTGTTATGTTTTTGTGTTGGATGTATGTGTGGATGTAGGATAGATTCTGTGGGGTTGTTATTGTTGTTGTTGTGTCTATATATGTGTGTGTGTGTGTGTGTGTGTGTGTGTATTTGTGTGCAGTTTTTGTGTTCTATGCATGTTTCTATGTTTAGAGGTTGTGTGTATGTGTGTGTTTTCTACAGTGGGGGGTTCTGTGTGTGTGTGCATGTCTGTGATAGCTGTGGTCAGACCAGGCCTTCTTTGCTGGATTGTGGATTAATGTGAGGAGCCACAGGTACAAGGTCAGCATGAAATAAGACAGCAGCGCTGGACAACTGGGTGTTGGAGCTGTTGGCCAGTCACGAAGCCTGTTTCACTTATTAGAAGGCATTGATATCATCACCACCTCTCACTTGCACCAGTCTTCTCCAGCCTCTTTCTCTGCTCTCCATATTTCACTTATTCAGTGATTCTCTTTGTTCTTTTTCTTTTTTCCTTTTCCCTCTATCTGCCTGTTCCCACTCAAGCAGATTCCCTTTCTCACGATTCTCCTGCTGTTCCCAACGACACAGAAGCAAATTTCTTTCCCATCATTTACTACCTCTCTCTATCTGCTTTTTCCTACTTTAGCATCTCACTCTCTCTCTCTCTCTCTCTCTCTCTCTCTGTCACACTCTGTTCTTTTTCTCAGCATGCTCTCCTGTTTAGAATCTCTTTCTCCATCTCTCTCTCTCTCTCTGTCTCTTTCTCTCGTTCCCTCTCATCGCTCTCTGGTCTTCTCCACAGGAGGGTCTCTTAGCTCGGTGATGGTTTTCTCTCGTCGGTCTCGCAGGCTTTTTTAATTCCCATCTCTCTACCTCTCTAAGTCATCTCTCTCTCTCTCTTCTCCTCCTCTCTCTTCCCCTGGAGGACTCTCTCGCTCCTGAGGTTTTAATGTGATCCACGCTGTTAAGAGGTGGGGAGAGGAGGAAAATCATTAGGACTAAACTCTTGTGTTCAGCTGCTCTGTGCGCTTCCATTCTTTCTGTGCTGCTGGAAAAGATGCCTAATGAGAATACCCAGGGCCTTTCTCTTTGCTGTCACACACACACACACACACACACACACACACACACACACACCACACACACACACACACACACACCACACACACACACACATTCCAACACAAACGCGCCACACACCTATACTAGCATGTAGTCACTTTCTTGATACATTGAGTTCCCTGCATAAACACAAACGTACCCCTCCATGCTTTCATATGCAGACACAAATGCACAGACACACACACACACACACACACACACACACACACACACACTCACACACAGCAATAGTCACAGTCACATTTACACAAAGCAGAGCCACATGACATCCCATTCAGTTTTACATCACAACGAAAGAAAAGCACATTATCTCCTCCAGCCAAAAACAAACAAACAGGTGAGCCATTGTCTGACCGTCTGCCTGCCTCTCTACTTCTCTCTCTTTCTCTCTGTCATTCTTTCTCTCTATCTATCTCTCTATCTCTCATTCATATGCTCTGTTTGATCTCCTTCATCACCACTAATAACCCCTCATCTGGTCAACCCAACCCCCCCCCCCCCCCCACACACACACACACACACACACACCTGTACATGCCACCTCCTCCCTGCTCTCGATGCTGAGCCCGGGGGCAGAATGTTTCCCCTGCCGTCTCTCTGCCACGTCTGGGCCTGGAGCATGATCAGTCCTCTTTTTAAGCCTCAATGGCCCTTCATGAGTCTCAAAGGGCTGAGGTGCCTGAATGGATTTTGATTTGTTCATCATGTTCAGTGTGGAGGAGGACGGCGATAAATCAATCTTACCGAGTCTTGTTTCCAATGTGAAGACAGAGGAGGTGTGATGTCTTTGTTGGCATTAGAGCAATGCCAGTTGTTTGACTCTGGCATTTGGCAGAAATATCCGGATGGTCTGTGTTGTGTACATGCGCTTAAGCATGCACTGGGCATAAACAAACCATTCAGAATTTTTACATCTGCCATCTCTGTAGTTTATTGATTAATATCTTTTCTGAATTCGTTTTTTTTTCCAATTTGTTCAGAGCTTTGCCTGCTATTGTCTTAGTGAGAAATCATCTGCAAAGCCCATGCATAATAAAACAGATTACAAAACAAACAAAAAGATTCAAAAGATTGGAATGCTGCTGCAGCTGCCATGAGCCTCTGAAAGATCTTGTACGCATCTCTGCATAACTAATGTTACTCATCCCAGTGCCTGTCGGGGTGGGTAGCCTACGCAGTGGGTGCCATCAATCCCCACTCGCCACACCTGCATCTCACTGAGCAATCGTGGATTGAACGGGTGAAAGACCCCGTGCTGGGCAGGCTCAGACGACGCCTGAGAGGATCCTGTGAATGGGCGAAGGGGTTTGATGGCATCAGACTGCAAATCGCTCCATTTCTCCCTAACTGCAGAGGGGGAGGCTGTGGCTAGAGCAGAGCGGGGTCACACGGGGGTTGATGGTGTGTTAATGATAGGGAGACGATGCACTGCTCATGCTTGGTCGTCTGAAGTGAACGCCTGGATTTCACGCTTCTCAAAACAGAGTTATAGCCACCCATTATTTATTGTCATGGGTGTCTTTGTCTCTCAGAGATGATACAAGTGGAAACGGCAGGCTAATATTCTGGGACCAAAGGATCTTTTTAAGTAACTGGAGAAGAGATTGCATTTTATCTACTTAATGCTTTGATTTTTCATTTTTACAATGAAATGTGTAGTGATCAAAACCCATTAAAGAATCCCGAAATCACTTAAAGATGAGGGGTATGATTTGGTTGTGGTTGGGATTTACTGTAAGTCCTTCCTGATGCAGTGATTTGAGTGGCTGGCATTGTTTTTTTTTGCTTAGTATGTTTGTCTCCCATTTTTAAAGCCAGAACAGTGCCATTTCTCATCAGAAACACAGAACAGACAGTTAGAGGACAAGGGGGAGACATTTCATTGTGTTAAATCTATTACAGTATGTTAAATGTGATTGTTTACACCCAAAAGAAAAATTTACCAGTGTCCTAAAAAGTACACAACAGACACGGAAGAGGAGTTAGTTTATTACAATTACACATTTGGTGGACACATTTTTTCAAAGTGTCTTACATTTGTCAACTATCAATTACATCAGGGCCTGTTTCCCCTAGAGCCTTGCTCAAGGGCACAATGGATGCTGCCAGGATTCAAACCCACAATTTCCAGGCTACTAGCGTGCTAGCCAGGTTCGTTAACCACTATGCCCAAACAGAGAGACTTTCTTCTCTCCATAGAGTAAGAATGAGTGAAATGGGATAAAATAATGCTTCTCCAAGTTCATGTCTACTTCTGTGCACCATCAGTGTCTCTTTGGCGTTTGGTGTTCAGCTCTGGATATGTCCATTCTGCTCGCTCTTCTGATTGCTCTTGGTCTGAGTGAAGATGCGTTGTAGCAAAGGGAAGCCACCAATTTACTATGAGAGTCCACTTCAACATGTTATGAGTGCCTCGTCTCTTTTCCCCTCAGATGCTATGAGAAAGCTTTCTCCTTTCTCTCCTCCTCTTCTCTCTTTCTTTCTCTCTTCTTCACTAAGTCCCCACCTGTCATCTCAGCACAAAAGAGTGGAAAGCTCTGTGTTTTTTTTATCCTCAGGTGTGCCTAGGCTCAATGGTGAGCTAATCCAAGCAGAGAGACTGAGTTGGAATGTGTGTGTGCATGTGAGTGTGTTCGTGTGTGTGTGTGTGTGTGTGTGTGAGAGAGAGAGTCTGGGAGGTTTAGAGAGCTGCTGTCTGTTTTTGTGTGTTGTATTTAGAAGGGGGTCTGCTGTTCTGTTGTGTTTGTACAGAGAGAGAGAGTCTACTGCTAATGTTTAATTCATCTCCATCCAATTTGTGACACCCACTTGGCAATTTACTCTCTCCGCATTTAAATTTTGTTTTTTCTGCCGAGACTGCGATGAGGATTACTCATTGGGGCTGAGGCCTGCGTGTTTGTGTGTGTGCCTGTGTGTGCGTGTGCCTGTGTGTGTGTGTGTGTGTGTGTGTTTGTATGTGCTTGTGTGACAAATAGAGATACAGAGGCCAAATTTACCACAACCTCTGTGGCAGGCAAGGCAAGGCGAGGTTATGTATGCCATTTGTGTGTGTGTGTGTGTGTGTGTGTGTGTGTGTGTGTGTGTGGTGTGTCTATGTCTGTGTATGTGGGAGGGGGACTTATTAGCATTTAATTATTCCTGTCACTTACAGCTGGAACCCTGCAGTCTGACGCGTGATTGGTTGTCTCATGTCGTCACGCGTGTTGGGGGGAGCCTTTGCGCGGCGCTCAGACGGCAAGCGGTTGTGTGTATCACCCGTCTCGGTCCTTTGTGTCTGTGTCCGTCAGAGCACTCGGAGCGGGAGCGCTGAGCACATGAGTGGCTACGAGGAAGACGAGCGGACAGACAAAGAAGAAAGACAAACGCCAAGATTGCCACTGGCAGCCAGGACTGCAGCTGTTCATTGGACACTAAAGCGTCTCTGAATATATGCTTATCTCTCATGTACTACTCAAATGTTCTGTAACCCCACAGAGGGGAAAAAAGTGAGAAAGAGGACGGAATAGTTTACCTAAGGGAGCAGAATATTCACAAATGCACTGTTTGTTATCACTTACAAAGGTTTTATTTGAAGGGTAGATAACGCTAAATAAGATTGTCCAGACCTTTTTGCAAACCTGCTTTGTAGGACACTTTGTAGTACAATTTGGCTCCCTGATGCGAATATTGTTGTTGAGCAGGTACACTAGAATCTGCTGATCTCTTGTTTGATCAGGTGGTCCAGTGATTGGTTTGGCAGCATTTCTTATTATGAGATCAGTTCTTGTTATGGGAACTAAAAGAAAGAGAACCAGATTGATGTCATGGGAACAGGGAATGATGGGGAGAGAGAAAAGAAGAGATGGAAAAAGACGAGAGGAAGGGGATGGGAGAAGAAGTTAGGAGAACGGAGTGGATGCAGGAGAACATGGTGGAATGAAATGATGGAGAGAGGAGAAAAGAGGAGACAAGCAAGTAAACACGAGTGAAAAGGAAAGGACAAATAAAGGTTGAGGGCAGTAGAGGGGATGAGAGAGGGGTGTATGGTGAGGGCTTGGCCCATCTGTGTGTATATGAGGGGGCGGAGCAGAGAGAGAGAGAGAGACTGTGTGTCATTGCCAGAGATCATCTCAGGTGATGCACGTCCCCTTCCAAGCAGGATTGCTGACAGGACACAGCAGTCATCTCTGGGCCGAGGCCAGAGTCAAAGGAGGGACACACATACACGCACACACACACACTGTATCAATCACTGTACCATCAATGTCCCTGTGTGCTTGTTTGTATCACACAGTATTGGCCTAGTGTGCATGTGTGTGTGTGTGTGTGTTTATGAGTGTTTTTGTGCAGACTCTTACTTCTATGCCTCAGTGAGTCTGCAGTTAAACTGCAGAAAGAGAGAGCAGAAAGGCCCTGCGCCACAAAGCCCAGTCCCTGATTGCATCTTTTCTGCTAATTTGGTCCGCTGCACTGCTTTCCCTAATGACCTCAGGGTGAAAAACGCTCTGCAGACACTAAGCCATTTCATCTCTGTGGGCATTGACAGTTGACAAAATACCCTCCGCCACACACTCCTACCCCAAACCGGGAGGCTCTCAACCATGGTTGAGTATGGTGTATATTGAGTATACTGGTACTCTCTAGCTTGTTAGCAGTAGCAGCTATCAAATGAGCTGCATGTGCCAGCAATGTTTGCACAATACTTTCATTTTAATTCAGCGTTCTATTTCAGTGCATATAACTTCTATTTTTGACTCCAATGAAGTGTTTTTTGTGTGTATGTATGCCTGTGTGTGTGTGTGTGTGCACGAAGTTGAATGGAGATGTGAACAGATGTGTTGTGAAAAGGTTAAGTGTGTTACACGGTCGTGTCGGAGTGTCAGGGCATCTCTGGAGACCAGCAGCACTGGGAAAAACGCAGTCAGGCACACTGGAGCTCTTTTTCTCTCTCGTTCTCCCCTTTTCTCTCTCTCTCTCTCTCTCACTCTCACTGTCTCTCTCCCACTCTCTCTCTCACACACACACTCTATCTCTCTTTTTGTCTCTCTCCCCCTGTCTACCTCTGTCTTTCTCTCTCTCTCTCTCGCCCCCTGTCTTTTCTCTCTTTTCCCTAGATCCTCTCATCCTGTGTTCCTGTCTTGCAGGCACTTTTTGTCCTGTTTCTCTCTTCTCTCTCTCTCTGTCTCTCTCTCCTCTTCTCTTCCTGCATATCCAGTCAGCTGTGCAGTGTCTTGCCCCAAAGCTACCCCAGTGCACCAACCACCCACCTCAGCTCTTCCTCCTCCTCCTCCTCCCACTCTCACTCACCCCATCCCCATGTCCTGATCGCTTTTACTGTAAATGCAGACCACAGGCAGGAACCTCATGCACACACACACACACACACACACACACACACACACACACACACACACACACACACACACAGATACATACATTTTTTAAACGCAACCATCATATCTTTTCTCTTCCAACGAAGGTTTAGAGTCAAACGAAGCTTTGGAAAAAAAATTTAAATACTCACAGAGTTTTAATTTTGCAGCAGAAATCTCTGAAGCAGTGGCCTGCAAATAATTGGCATTTTAAGAGGTGGAGAGGAGTGTTTGTGTGTGTGTGTGTGTGTGTGTGTGTGGGGGGCAACAGGAAGCTATGGTGAGCATCATGAGTGGCCTTTCAGATGAAAGCTTGATGTGGTGAGCATCTGATCTCAACAAGTGCGACCTGATGGACCTAAGGAGAGGGCCAAAGGGCCCCAGCCTGATCCTCACAGTGGCACACACATGCTTCCACACACACACCACAGACCACACACACACACACACACACAACCACACGGCCCCCAGGCCAGCTGCTAGCTGCCCCCCTTGAAGCTGGACTTCACTCAAAGGCCTGAGCCAAAGAGAACAGAAGGGGGGAGTATGTGAACACAAACACACACACACACACACAGACAGACACAGACACACACACACACACACACACACACACACACACACCCACACACACACACACAAACATGAAGAATCCATCCTACACCAGCACAAAAGCACATAAAATCTTATGTAGAAAACACACTCATACTCACACAACCAGATACCAGAGTTAATGAATATGTGTGTGTGTGTGTGTGTCTTTGTCAGTATCAGTATGTCTGTCTGTCTGTATGTGTGTGGGTGTGTGTGTGCGTGCGTGTGCGCATGTGTGTGCCACTGTCATTATCGCCAGACTCCCCTGCCAGTCAGGGAATCACTATGGTGGCATCCTTCACGCATTCCTGCCCCACTGCTTCCCTGGCGCTGACCTGAGCACAGTGCAGAAATGTGCTTGATACTGATGACAACGATCTGTCACCCCTATTGATCTGCGTGTGTTCACACGGCTCTCTGTGTGTGAAGTCTTTGTAGATTATCGGAACTTTGTTCAGTTCAAGGGAATGCCAAGTGTGCCGTGTATGGTAAAGGTTAGTGCCTCTGACATTTAATTATCAGGATGTAGGAGATCATGTATGCGTGCTGGGTGAACATCACACACACACACACACACACACACATACACACCCACACACCCACAGCCCTGAGTGTGTAGGCAGCTTTGTCTCAGACTTTTGGGCTGAGACTGTTTCTGTGCTTATTGACGTGGGCCTTTAGGGGGTCTGACTGAGTAGCAAAGAATTGATGGTGTGTGGTGTGCTTGTGCTGGCATATCTGAGTGTGTGTGTGTGGGTGGGTGGGTGGGTGGGTGAGTGTGTTTGTGTGTGTGCCTGTATCACTGTGTGTGTGTGTGTGTGTGTGTGTTTGTGTATTTCCATGTTTGTAGGATTTTGTGTTGCTCATGGAGCCTGGCAGTGAGGTGTCCATTGGCTGGAGCCGTTTGAGCAGTTAGTGAATAAGCTTCTAAAGGCAGAGACTGGGGACTCGGGGGTGCGTCAGAGGCGCGCCATATGGACAGAGAATGGCGGTCTGTGGGGGTTTGCCTTAGCCGCAGCTAAAGTGTTTCTCCAAGCCGCCCCCCACACCCCCCCCCCCCACCCCTACACACACACACACACACACACACACACACACACACACACACACACACACACACATACACACACACACTCACACACTCAATGGGACTCCCTGGGGCTCGAGGCGTGTGCCGTTGGGGAAATGAAAGTCTGCTTGGCAGCCAGACCCAGCACCAATCTCTCACAGTCATTTGAAGGGAAAGGGCAGATTTATTGGCTTGAGGCGTTTTTTTTTCCTCCCTCCTTCCTTGTTTTCTTTGTGTTGCCATTCTGTTGTTGTTGGTGCCTCAAAGAGATTTAACCCTGGGTTAGCCAAAAGTGCCTTTCAGAAGAAAGAGTGTGGCTGGAAAAATATGGTGCAAAATGTGGGGTTTTTTCACTTAGTTGTTGTTTTTGATGACTTTTTAATGTGTTTATGCATGACTTTCACAGTTTTACCCCGTAAAAGCCTTGTGTTGCAGCATGTATAATTACACTAATTGTTTCACCCTAATTATGGTTCCCCAGATTTTTTTTTAAAACCCATGGGCTGTTTCTGTAGCTGGGTGCTAGGGCTGCTTTCTGATATCATTTTAATTTCCAATACCAACCTCAGCAAGGTACATTATAAACGCAGGCAGAGCCAGATTGGCTCCCTCCCTTTCTGGAGGACTGCAGAACATGCCACAAGGTGGTGCTAAAATGGAACACCAACACACCCCTCCTCGTTTTGGAGATGGACTTGGATGCACATGAGCAGTGAGTGAGTCCCGAGTGACTCCCGCTGGAGGTCCAGACTGGCTGTATGCTATTTTTAGCCCGCAGGCATACATCTCCCATGATGCCGAGTAAAGTGGAAGTGCTCTGTCGAGATGAATTAGCCCCACCTTGGCAGCCTCGTCTCTAAGCCACCTGAAGCAGCTGGCAGAGATGAAAAGCATTTATGCCTTTGTTACTTGTGGTCACAGTGCAATAAGGCTTAACAGGTCCACTTTATTTCACAGATCCACTTTCATCAACCCTCTCTTTCTCTCTCTCTTTCTGTTTCTCTCTTTCTCTTTCTCTCTCTTTCATTGCCGTTCTCTTTTTCATTCTTGCCCATCACCATGTCTTTTATATTTCTGCTCACGTTTTGCTGTGATCTTGCTATGTAAGCCCATCTTTCTCTTGACAGGCTCCTGCTAGTGCTGCACATCACTTGTCTCTCAGGCTTATAGCCTTCTGCCCTCTTCTCTTTCCCTCAACTCTCTCTGGCTTTTTCATTTTCTCTTTCTTCTTCTTCTTCTCTACTTTTCTGTCTTCCTTTCTTTCTCTCTTTTTTATTCTGTTCTTACTTTTTTCTTTCTTTCTTCTTCTTTCACTTATTTTAGTCATGGCTACCCCACCCGCTCTCTTTCTCTCATCACTGGCTCTGGCAAACTGCTCTGCTGTCGTTAATTAGAGTGGAGAAGGGATTTTGGAATGAAAGAGTGCCCAGCCCAGTCGTCTTTTCTCTCTCTCCGTTTAGCAGGGCACCAGAGACAGGAGTTGATGTGGCTGCAGTCCGTGTCTCATCTCGGCGTGACAGGAGGAGCTCCACGGAGACGTGGACAGTCAAATTGGCATTTTTCTGAAACCCAGTCGCGTCACCCCACCCTCTCCTTTCTCGCTAGGGCATTGATTAGCCTTTGGTGAGCGCTGGGCCGGCCGGGCGAATGAAGACGGAGGAGCGTGACTCACCGGCACAGTACCACTCTCTGAGTCACATCCACACTAAGATGCCTCCACAGTCTCCCTTTCCATCACCAAACACACGCCTCTCATAGCATAAAGAAACCTGCTGGCATCAGCGGCTGTATCGTAGTTTTAGTTTTTTTGTTGTTGTTGTTGTTGTTGTTGTCCTTGCATATCTTTGTGCCAAAGTAAACTTTGGAGCTGTGTGTTGTTAGGCAGCAAGAAAGCAATTCCCAATTTCTTTGCTTTCGTTGGCATGTTTTGTTTGCGTTAGTCTCAAGCTGACAGGTCATTAAATGTGTTCTTGCCTCATTATTTTCACAAAGATCTCATAACCAAACAATGCTTCAGACTCACAACAATGCATTTTTTGTCATTTCTTATGTTGATTTATCATTGATTATGATTTCATTTAAGTCAAGTGAAGTTAAAGGACAAAGCGCTTATAGTCAAGGTTTAATGTCACAAAAGCATCACATTCTTGAGTTGGCAACTCAAATTTTGTAGCTTTGTGGGAATGAAGGCAGTTCACAATTCTGTCTATTTTGGGTCATGTGATGTTATTCCTATGCCAAAAATAAAAGAGAATGTCTGGTTCACAAAGGGGAATCATGCCCCCCTCTGCCAGACAGTTTATTTATTTTCTATTTCTTTTTGGTGAAAATAGTCATGCTCTTTTCTCCTTGACCACCTCCCACATCCCCCCTGATACCCCTCCCCCCCAGCTCTGTCCAACCTCCTGTTAGAGCCCCTACACTGAGTGCTCACTTACTCCAGGCATTAACTGGGCTCCATTATTAATGAGAGTGCGTTATAGAGCAGCGACAACACAGATTGGAGCGCAGCCCTTAGGATCTGCGGCCAACAGGTTATAAAGTAGGTCCTTCCGCTCTCCGCAGCAGGTCCGGAGAGATGGCTGTCCTATGGATAGCCTTGGAGGGCCGCTCTTCTGGCGCAGGGTTAAACGGTGCCACCACCGTCATGGGACGACTGTGTGCCAGTTTCGTTTATGTGGGGTGAAACCTGCTCAGATTGCCTTGTACCGAACGAGTACACAGTGGCATAGCAAAACTATTAGAGTACTGACAAGCTAGTGCCATATTTTGGCAGAAATGGGTTTGTTCCTTACCTACTCCTGCTGGTTGCATTTATAAGATTTATAAGCATTTTATAAGATGTTTAATTCTTTAACAGTTAAGGGTTTTGGACATTAATTTTAACTCATTGCTGTTGTTTTGTTGTTTTCCTTTATGCCGAGCTCCGCAGAGACTCGTGCTTGTTAAGTGGTTCAATCTGACGAGAGAAAGATCTCACTCAGTAGGTAACTGTTTGCTTCAAAGCAAAACACAACAATAACCCCAAAGCTGTTTGACTCTAGCAGTCACTAGAGGATCCCTCCACGGTACAGGCAACAATGATGGAGAGGTAGTGCCGGTATGTTGCAGTGCCTGTTAATATTCCAGACTAATCACATTACTGCATATTCCTCCACTCATAAAACAGCCGGCTATTTCCCTGCATTATGTATGGGAGAAAACACCATGAATAATAGATGTGGTGACAGGGCCAAGATCATTTCTATGGCACCCAAATGCAGCTCCTTCGGAGGAGGACTTGCTTTGGGGCCTCAGAAGTTAGGAACCCGCTTTACCTCTCTGTCTGCCAGGTAGCCAGATAGATTGTGGTCGAATAACGTGCAATTCAAAGTTTGAGCTGTTACGCAAGCATGACTCATTACGAGAATGGGTCTTACGTGTTAATCAGGTTTGTTAAGCACTCTGCGGTACTGGGGATTGTCCATTTCAGTAATTGTCTCCTGTCAAAATGACACACACACACACACACACATACACACACAGATGCAAACACACAGACACACAGACACACACACACACACTTAACACAAGGCAGTGGCATTTGTGAGTCATAGGCCATTGGTCAGTCTCACTGAAACTGTGGGGCAGTAATTATCTTGTCCTACCCTCATGATTTGCTCTCAAGCAGGCAGTGCCACAGTAGCCCAGGTCAATAATTGAACAGTGAACTCAATGTTGCCCAAACAGGTACCACTTCATTTTGTTCATTACTCCATTCTGTTGTGTACCCTCTCTGCAGTCTAAAGTGTCTATGATTTTCCAAAATTGATCATTAAAAAAAGTTTAAAAAATAACTTCACGTGCAGAATTTTTACACTTGTTTTACTCTTTTGTTGATGTGTTAAATCGTATTTGCTCAATGGGAATAGAACCGAGTCACCAGATGAGATGTCAACAATGCTACACCACTACTTACCACAATCTGAGAAACCTTCACCTGATAGCCTCCACCTGACAACATCCAGCTGAAAGCTTCCACAGAAACCTCCACAAAGACTAAATGATTTTACATGTTGCAAAGGCACCTGAATTACTTTGACCTGTGGTTATATGGCTGGGTGAGTGATTGATTCTGGCCACTGCTACAATTTAGCCTGTGAATCTGAACTCTTACAACAGCATCCTGTGTGTCCTTCTCAGTGCTCCCTGCACAAGATCCGCACATTTCTCATTTTTTTTCTTCGTTCTCTTAAACCTGTGGCAATTTTTTTTTTTCAGTAGTTAGTATGCGGGAGATGACTGTTGGGTGATTGATTTCAGATAATGCTGTGGTTGCTGCTCCAACCGAGCAGATGGAACTGATGATTGAGACCAAAGGGGTCTTGGGAGGTTGTCTGGCAGGCTTACTGTTAGAGAATAATGACGAATGAGTCAATCTCATTGGTTTATGGTGGCGCGTGAAGGAGCAGTAAAACATAGAATTGTTTTAGTGCTTTTTTCCAAATGGATTTTTGTGTTTGTGTGTCTGCACAGAAAAAATAACGTTATGAAAAGCTGATTATGAATGCTTGAGAGTCTGAAAGAGTGTTGAGTCAGTGTTGGGTCCAGTACCTTGGGCAGAGGCAAGATAGTCATTTAGGACATAACTGAGAAGCTTATCTAATTAGTGTGCTATTAGTTTAGTTTTAAGTAAAGAAGCACAAAAGCATAAATATGCACAGATAGTAGTAATTCACCTCAGCATCCGGACCACTATTGAACATGAAACATAAAAGTGAGGATTCCTTAAAATACTTAAAGGCCAGTTACCTAGGGTTAGGGTTAGGGTTAGGGTCCTGCATATATGTTATGATATGTTATATGATATGATATGTTGACTAATCTGGGCTTCACCAGAATCAGCCCATATGTGTGAGCCTTTGTTGTTTCCCCTGTCAGACTGTCTGCTGTTGGAGGCTGAGCTGGGGCATGATCGGAATGCAGATAACCCACCAAGGGGAGACTGGTTCTGTTCTTTGTGCACTGCTTTACAGCAGGCATGTTACACCATCTCTGACAAAGAGAGAGAGAGTGAGAGAGAGGGATGGGAAAAGAGAGAGAGAGTGAGAGAGGTATTTCCCATCGTTTTCTTGCCTAGTCAAAGATACACAAACTTGCTATAGCATGTCTGGATAGCTATCTGGGGAATACTGGAGGTCATCTCCTTTGTCCTGGCCTGTCACTGTAGATGACCTCAATTTACTTGTGACGTTGTATTGCACCTTGGGTTTAGTGTGAGAGGAGGAGGTGTCTGGGTCCAGAAATAGCCTGGTCCCATCTCACTTAGAGCCTCAGTTGGCACCCTGCGTTGAACCCGGTTGCTCTGAATATAGAGCGGAGCTAAGAGGAGCCTAGAAATTATTCATTGTTCTCAGTGAAGCCGGATTTTTTAGTGTAATTTCAGTGACAGTGAATTTCAGTAATTCATTTGTGCTTACCCATTCAAAAATTGTCTTCAAAAGCTGGGATTGAATATGCAGGAAGGGCTGAGGATTGAACAGCGCCATGGCAGTCACACATCTATCAGGTCTCCCTTACTGTCACGTTAACCAAAGCCCCCGATTGGATTCCATAGCCTGAGATATGCAGGTTTGAGCATATTGCTAAGGCATGAAGGGAGATGGAACAATGTGCATCCACTCTCCGTAAGTGCACCCCTCCAAGGGCATCCCTCTCTCTCCTCCCCTCTCTTGTCTCTGCCCAGTTAAAACAACATTTCCCCTACAGACGACATGCTCTGTTTGACATGTAGTCTGCTTCCTCGGTCCCATTCATAGAAGGAGACATTATGGTTTTTCAATTATCATCTCAAGCCCAACATGTATTTTTCCCCCAGGACCGGACTTGGCAGATTGGACCGTTCTGCTTTTTCCTCCTTTCTCTGTGCGGTTTGCTGCTGTTTTGGCGGCAGTGTTGCATTTCCCCCTGAGTGACACTGATCCGTTGTTCCTTCCACTCGGATATAAACAAACGACGTCTGACGGCTCCTTGGAGTTTTGTCGTCTGTCCACGGAAACGACACACCGACACATAGACTTCCTGTGGGTTCAGGCCTTGAGACAAGCTGGGAAATCAAGGCAAGCAGAGATGGGTTCACCTGCCGCTGCTGTTACCCAAAGGTTTAAGTGTCTGCTGCTGCAGGTGGTTATACATAATGTGCCTTTAGTGGACTGATCAGTGGCTTCCAATTCTCCCCAAATTGCTGTCATTTTGTGGAAGCGATATATGCCCTCAATGGGTATATTCACTTCAGAAAATGAGGGTTGTAGCGAAAGACCTTTCGTGGTAATGTCATTGTCAAGGTCACAGATATGGCTTCCGGATGTCAGGCTGTGTTGTGTGTGGGAGTGTGCATAGGTGAAAAGGAAAAAGGTGAGAAACAGTGAGAGATTGAACATTTGCAAAATGTGAATAAAACATGACCTTGCAAGTTGTCTGTCTGGTTTGTGCCGGTTTGTAAAAACAGAGATGGATACATCAAAAAGTCTAGACTAGAAGACTAGAATATAAACAGCAGATGCAGTGAATACAAGTAAATTTCTTCAGGGTCCTAAACCACCCTGTGAGAAGACAGCTTTTGGAAAAATGGCAGGTATACCATTTTCAGCCACAAACTCCACATTCATCCAACATTGCCAAGAGTTTATGATGATGATGGTGATTGTGATGGACTACCGTCACCACGGTTGAGTATACGCTCTGACTGCCATACCAACGAGCATGGCTCTTTGGCATTGTGGTCACGTTGCTCATTTGGCACCTTAGAGTGGTGTCGCTGCTCTCTCCCTTTGCAACATATGCTGTCAGTAGCGGGATGGCTGCTGTGAGGCCATCAGGAGATTTGCCCAAAGTACGAGTCATTTGAGGGACCTCCAGGGTAGGTTGACTGATGTGAGGGAACCCAGAGATGGGTAAAGCACTAGTGTGTGGGGAACCCTGGGATGGGAGAATACAGCAGGTGGATGTGTGAGCAACACTAGTGTGCGTGCAGCGCTTCCCGGGGGGGGAGGGAGGTGTGACAGACTACCGTCACCACTGTTGAATATGTGCTCTGACTGCCATACCAGCGAGCCTGGCTCTTTGGCGTTGCAGTCAAGTAGGGAAAATAAAACTGAAACGAAGTTTCATTGCCCTCCTTAGTTAGCGTTAGCTGCTGTTTTGCCATATGGTCTACCAAATATTCTCATTCTTATTCTTCATATTATTATTATTAATATCAAACTAAATATTCTCATTCTTATTCCTCCCGACAGCACTTGTTAACCATGAACAGCAGGGTTATGGGTTGACTGACTCCAGACTATTGCTTTGAGTTACACACTTAAGTGGCATTACAAGTCCCTGTGTAATGCTGTTGACACAGGGCCCCGTGACAGTTGTTTAGAGGTTGTTTCATTCAATGCTTGATGTTTAAGAACTTCCTCTTCACAGGATGTTTTCTATTGTTTTACCGTAATTAATTCTGAAAAAGATGATTAGTTCAGCAGAATGTTTTTACACTTCACCTGAGTCATGATTTTTCTGTGCAAAGCATTTTTTTATCGTACAGAACGTACATTGCAATTATGGTAGAGCAGCATTAACCTATACATTTTATTCAGTGTTTTAAAACAGCTGATAGAAGTGTACATTCAGGGTTTTTCTTTAACTTTTCTTAGTGAGTTACATCACAGCTCTTTGTTTCTCATGCTTGTACTCGAAAAGGACTAGCTGTAGTTACAACACAGAAAGAGAGAGAGAGAGAGAGAAAGGGACAGAGAGAGATAGAGGGAGGTTCTTGAGAGTAACATTAAGAGGGGTTGAGTCATACTCTTCTACCACACCCCAATAAATAGCAGATCGGACGGATGACATTTTTCCGTCCTTGAGTCCCGTCTGCAAAGGCTGCGCCGCATCATCTCCATGGAAACGACTTGTGTCGTCAGTGCTCCCCCAGCTGTGCGGTGCGGCGTCATGCGCACCTCAACTCTCTCTCTCTCTCTCTCTCTGTCTATAGTTTTCTCTCCCTCTTTCTCTCTCTCTCTGGTTCTCAGCAGGCTGTGCTATGGTGCGCTCTCTTATCTACCCATGTCCATGCCACCAGAGATTCAGGGCCCTGGAAGGAAAAGATCTGTCTCTATGTCTCTGTCTCTATGTCTGTCTGTCTCTGTGTCCCTCTGCCTGTTTACACAGCTTTCAAGCACAAAGCTGCACTCTCAAGCCTGAATTTCACTCAGAAAGATTGGATGGGAGACAGAACAGCCGAGCCGCTCTGACTGACAGCTGGAAGCCCATAAAAACCGGCTGTGTGAGAGAGACAGAAAATGTAGCTGACACACCTCTAGCTCTTATGTCCATAAGAAAATATGGATGCTTTCAGTGACATTGTTTTTCTCTAGAGAAGACATAAGGTTGGGTCCAATGTTATTTTCTTTGCAGGACCATTGTCTAATGGTTCTACATGTTCAAAAATAACCAAGGTCTGAGAAAGAATGTGTGGTTTTGCTTGTATGTGTTTAAGAAAAAACAAAAAGGAAGTCTGACAAAGACATTTTTGCATTTTTACTATGGCCACAATATTTTACATGAGAGTGGTGTTTGCCATCAAACAGATCATGGTAATCCATATAAGTCACCAGCTAGAATCCACTTGTATTTGCCAGTGGTTGCATGGTCTATTAAAGAGGATGAATCAATATGACTGTTCTGGGCAGTGTTTTGTTTAGGGCCTGTTGTTGTTGTTTGTTGTTTGTTGTTTGTCACTGGACGATGTGATGGGAGGTGAGATTTGGGCCAACATTCTAAGGCTCCTAGGAGCCCTTCTGGGCCTGGTTGGTGGACACACAGTCATCCCTAATGTGCCGTCATCCTTAATGTCCCCCCATCATGCCTGTACATGTGGCTTGCTCTTGGTATTCACGAGACAGAAAGGCAATAAATGTTGAGAAAAGTGTGTGAGTGTGTGTGTGTGTGTGTGTGTGTGTGGGTGGTGGTGGTGGGGGGGGTACAAGAAGTCTCCAGCACTGCTTCTGATGAGAACTGCAGCATGAGGCTTGTATAGACCGCAGAAGGAGCAGCTCTTTCAACTCGGACAGTAATTACCACCCGAGGAGTCAGGCATTCAGCATTCTTCATGTCGGGCTAATCCCCAGCATGGGGTTCCCGTGCGCGATGCCAATGACATTGGGCTGACATTACGAGCTGGCCCACTTCAGTGTGGTATTACGCTCAGTTTGACTGCCAGTATAGACATACTAATGCAGAACAATGGGACAATAAAGATAGAAATGCAAAAAGATGTAGAAGAACAGTTTGACATCTCTTCCAAAGCAGTTCTCGTAGTTTGACACAGATGGAAGAATGAGCCGTCATAGAGTTTGTGAAATTGAACCATGCAGCGACCTTGCTGCTATACTTAGGTTGGGATTAAGAAATTGCTAGTGCACACTTTTTTTTTGTTGGGAGAAATGAAAATGTAAGCAAATCCAAAAGAAATACTCATCTGGTTTCCCCCTTTTGCCAGTCTATGAGCTCAGGCACTTTAAAGGAGAGCGGTGGCTCATCTCAGTGGCTGGCTTCTCCATGCTGGTAATAGGATCAGTGTTTTGGGCTCCACGCTGGTGGCATGCTGGGGTGTCACGGGTCGTTTTCCGGAGGATGAGGAAGTTTTAGTGGAGCTTGCAAGAAAGTCTCTGAAGGGGAGCTTGACGTGTGTCGGGCTCGGTTTTGCCGCTTTCGAGACTGATGACTGCTGATCTGAGGTAAGGACTCTTCAGGAAGAACGAGATGTGGCAAAGCGGTGACGTAAAGCTGTCGAAGAGCTCGGCTTCAAGTGAGGCTGCTCAAATAGCCTCTTGAAGTTGCACTGTGTCCCCTTGTAGTTTCCTATGCTACAGCTACGCTGTTCACAACATCCACTCAGTCACTGTCGTGAGCAACATCTGTATGTATGTGATGATTACTCACAATAGAGTGCTCTCCGTTAATTAATTCAAATAGTTAATCACAGGCGTGATGGCACAGCGGTAACATCACAGACTGACAATTAGTCTACCTGGGCTGTTAGTTTGTGGCACTTTGGGTAAAAACACCAGCTAAAAACCAGTCAACTTAATTGCAGTATACTCCAGACATGGTTTTAATCTTATTATGTGGAAGACATGTCAGCTCTCTGTCTGTCAGCTGTAAAGGGTGGCTTTGGGCAGTGGTGTTCTGGCATGGTAAGTTTATGGCACAGATGCTTTTAGCCCAGTTTGACTGGCACCCTCGGGAAAGGTTAGGTCTTCAGTGATCAGGCGTTTAATCACTGTCTCGCGCCTGGCTCGCTTCCCTCTCCCTGCAGGCTAACATGCTCTTTGTGTGTTACTGTGTGAGCGTATGTATGTGTGTGTGTATTTGAGAGAGAGAGAGAGAGAGAAACAAAGATGGTGTTTATGTGTATGTGTCTGTGTGTGTGTTTGTGTGTGTGAGAGAGAGAGAGAGAGAGCGAGCAAGAGACGAAGAGAGAGAGAGAGAGAGAGTGTGTGTGCATGTGTGTGCTGGCCTACATGCTGCCTGACCAGCACATTTGCTCAAGCAGCTGATTCACACATATGGACTAAGAGTGCACAGAATATCTCTCAGAGACTTGCTTGCTGTGCCCTCTGCACAGTAGGAGGGCAGGGGCATGTTGAATAATGAACCACTCGCTGTTTTGAGCTGAGCGGCAGTCATCATCATGCATAGTCACCACTCATGGACCATGTTGGTTTTATACTCTTCCTGGAGTTTTTGAGCGTAAGCCAAACAAATGAAAATTGAATGGAAAGCAAATTATTAACCTCACCATATCTTTTAGAGGAGGAATAGAATGAATCATAAGGCAAATTCTCTGATTTCCATCCACCCCCAGAGCTGGGATTAGGACTTGATTAGAAGTATTTGTCAATTAGGCCTGTAACGGGGAAGTTAAACAGAAGAAAGAGATTCATTTGGAGGGATTAAGACAGCTTTAGGAGTACTGAGGGCTTTCTCACCCAATGTGGGTGAGAGAGAAAGACCCTGAGGTCCTCTTTCCTCTTTCTCTCTCTCTCTCTCTCTCTCTCTTTCTTTCTGTACCTTCCTCTCATTGTGTTTCTCCTCCCGAAAGGTTCACCTTGCATTTCTCCTTTCCTCCCCTGGTGACCATCAGGGAGATAAAGATGGCAGCGGTGGTGGTAATGGTGGTGGTGGAGGTGGGTGGGGAAGAGAGGTGGAGGAGGATGGGGATAGGCAAGTTGCGGACGCGGTGCTCTGTCCTGAAGTGGTCACGGTGACCTTGCTGGCCGACTCGTCTCCTCACGCCCTAGCTCCCACTGTCGCTTGTCATCAAGTCATCTCATCCTTTCTGTGGCGCACGGGGGAGCCGAGTGAGCGAAGGAAAAAAGGGAGGAAGAGGAGAGGTGAGGAAGAGGAGAGACTACTGTGGGAGAGGAGGAGGTGAGGAATAAGAATTGAATGAAGAGGAGAGGCCGGGGTAAAGGGAGGGCAGAAGAGGGGTGGGAGGCATGAGGAATAATAATTGTGAGGGTGGAGAGGACGGGGGAGGGGAGTAGAGGGCAGGTGAAAAGACAAAGAAGGACAGAGAGAAAGGAAAGACAAATAGGAACAGAATGAGAGAATAGGAGAAGATGGGAGAAAACAGGAGAATTTGAGAGGATATGAGCAAACAGGGCGAGAATAGGAGAGGATTGGAGAAAATGGAGAGAATAGGGTAGGATAGGAGAAAACAGGGAGAATAGGAGAGAGAATAACAACAAAAAGAAGAGCATAGAAAAAACATTGGAAAAGCAACCAGCACAGCAAAGCAAAAGCAGCAGAGGAGTGGCAGATGAAAGCATGAAAGAGAGATGACAAAAAGAGAAAATGAGAGAGAGAGAAAAAGAGAGAGAGAGAATAAAATGTTAATATAGGTGTGGGCAGGGCCCTCTGTCCAGATGTCCAGACGAAGCAAGTGAGCCATGCACAGATGTCATGCCCGTCTCTAGCCCTGTGCAGAGAGACAGTGACAAAGGCCACCTCCCTGGAGGCGCAACCCCCCCGTCCTGCCCTGCCCTGCCCTGCCCGCTCACCACTGCCTCCTCCTTGTGTAAGCTCGATTCTGTTGTGGTTGCAGCGCCTAAAATAGGAAAGACGATGTCAGCACGCACCACTGCATGCAGTGGTTGAAAGGTATGAAAATTAAAAATTTACAAATTGACGGAGGTATGAGAGTAATGTGCTGCTGAAGCCTGTCTTGTGCTCATCTTCCTCCACCTCTCTCTCTCTTTCACTCTCATCACCTCCCTTTTATCCTCTCTGTTCTATCCTTTTCCCCCATCTACTCTATTCTCTTGCCCCCCCCACCCCCCTTCCCCCATGGTCATCCTTTCCTTTAACTCAGTCCATCTCTTCTCACTTTTTTTCAGTGCTCTTTATGGCTTACTCTTGTGTCACTCCTTTGCCACCACCTCACTCCATCACTAGAACAGGGTCACTCTCTCTGTCTCCCTATCACTGCTTCAGTTAGGGCACTGCTGTAATGGGCAGGCCCAAGGTCTTCCACGAGAAGGTGCCCTTGTCTTGGACTCTTACCATCACCTGGGTGGCCTGCTTGGCTCAGTAAAGCTTAATTACACTTCCTTAATTGGGATTGTCTTACATGCTTACTGGGCATTAGTGAATTTCCTTACGTTAAGCGATACTTTGCTGATGTGTACATACTGTTTAAGCTCAGGCATCTGTAGAGGACACAAGAGGCCTTGCGTTGGCAAATCTGTTGTCCTGCCCTCTAGTGTCTGATTTCTCACACCCGCAATGTCCAAAAAAGTATTTGGCTATTGATTTATCATCGGGGCTTGCTGTAAGCGACTAATGCGTTGTGCCATTCGGTTAGACAGACTCCTGAATCTTAATGAAGACTATCTGTCGGCTAATAAATAGCTAAAGAGGCCTCTCTTCTGTATGCTAGGCAGATGTGGTACGTGTCCTCCCTGTCAGATTGATGGGCTTCACTACACTGAAGCCAGCTTTTTAATTTTTTATTTATTTTTATTTATTATATATTATATAGCTTATATTATATTAGCTTTTTGCTTTTGTTGTGATCGGACTGAGGAGAAAGAGGAATCAAGTGGTAGACAGCTGGGGTGAGAAAGGGAGATGATAGCAGGTCAGACTCAAAGCTGGGTCTCTGTGGGCACCTGCCCATTTGGCACACATCAGACCTCTTTTATTGACCTTGCCTGTCTCTCTCTCTCTCTGTCTCTCTCTCCCACACATACACACACACACACACACACACACACACACACACAACACACATGCACTGCACTCTGTCTTTGATGAAGACAATCAAGCAGACGCCAGCTCTTCGCCACTCTTCCAGAATCAATGTTAACTGTTTTATTAGCACACTGCCGTAAGATCCAACGATGCAGTTCACTTGAAGTGCACCCCTTGGCATGAGGTTGGAGATTTTTGCATTTTAGAAATCTCTCTCATAAATTTTCTCAGTAGAATACCCTATTCCAGGTTTTGTTTGTTAGATCAAGGGAAGCTTCATGAATATTCATGTGGTTTTGTCCCTAAATGACTTCTATTACTACCTTTTTCTTCACAATCCAGATTTGTACAGAAAAAAAACTATTTGGTCGTTCCACCAATCTATATGTCTTAATACTATAGCTATTTGGTGGATTAAATAGCTTGAAATTATTTCCTCTTTCTGTGAAGCAATTCTTATTTTGTAATTTTTCGCTCTTACATGTAGTATGATGGAGATTTTTCAACCTGGCCTGCATGTAGCATGTTAATGGAGTAATTAGTAATCTGGGTATATGCAGCAGTCAGAAGATTTTGCAGGTATCAGCAGCTCCAGTCAAGTCATCTTGTTTCTTTGGTGCAGCAGGACATCACTCTGGCTAGTAGCTTTCACAGGGGGAGCTATAAATAGACTAAACCCGGGAGTCGTCACGCTACTGCCCAGCCTGGACTCATCTTATCTCATGTCATGTCAATGGAACAAGTTGACTTCACAGTTGCACCAAAAGTTGGCAAGATATGGCTTCAGAAGTGGCTGAAAAAAATGAAAAAAGTTGAGAAATGTTGAGTACTCGTGCTGCTGTTGCTGTCATGTTAATCCAGCTCTTCTGGATCAGTTGTCTGCCTTTGTTAGAGGCACAATACCATTTAAATATTGTGTCGTGATTTGTTCCTCAAAGCATTGCTGGAGTTAAAGGATATTAATGGAAGTTAATAATAATAAAGTTTTCTGAGACGAATTTAGGTAAATTTAATAAATAGTTTTAATGGCTTTAATACCTCTTACATGTGTGTTTGCAACAAATCCAGCCATGCTTTTATGTTTTTATTAATCTATTAAGGCATAAGGACACCAAAATTCACACATACAGAATCCTTTTAATGGTGATGTTTTGAAATAAAGTAATACATGTTTCATTGCCATTTCATTGAACAGGAAATCATGGTTTTAAAAAAAAGACTTTGCTCACAGCGAACTCAATAGTCTCTAGTAATTACGCTTGCTGCTGTGTCTCTAAAACTGGAGGGCTTGTTTTCTAGATTTTTTTTTAAAGGGGTTCAGACACCTTGGAAGATGAAGTTGGGGATCAGCAGACTGTGACTTCACAGACACAGGCATAGTACAGTACCATTTTGGGGTGAAGGGTTAACAAGCTGTCTGAGCTCAAGATATTACAGTGAAACGCACCACTTTCTTATTAGATGAATTGCTTTACCCAGTGAACCTGGCTGTGTTCAACCCCCAGTATGATTAGAAAAGTGCTTTTATGTTGAGCAAATGGGTAGCCTGGCGCACCAAATGCTTTCACATCATTTCACTTTATGGAATCCTCAGATGGTGTGCGTTTCCTTTCTTGTGGGCAGATATTGGGCATGCCAGAGCCCTGTGTTCGCTGATTGGCCAGCCAAAAATTTGTTGGAGGAAATCTAAGTTAATGGAGAGATCCCTGACTGTACTGTAGCGAAATGTGATATTGAGCAGAAGCACTAGGAGGCGCTAGACCAGCTACAAAATGGGAGCGTGGTGCATGAAAACAAGAGTAGCAGTGGGGTTTTGTGTGAGTATGTGTTAACATAGTTGGATCAAGCAGAGCAGATTTCCAAACTATTCTGTGGAAAGTATAGTGGGAATTTCCAGAATATTACATGGTTAGGTTATATACAATGAGTGACAATGAAAGAGTGATATTCAACCATAAGCTAGATTTTTTTTTTTTAATCGGCTATTTTCTGAATTTTAAATGACTGTTTTATGAATTTAAATTGGTTGGCAAGTTTCTAGACTGGTTTCTATTCTGTCTATGTTCTTTTCTGATTGAAAATATGATTGGCTGGTTCATTTAGGTTCTGATTGGCTCAAGAGCTCAACAGATTCCCATCAGCTATAGCAAGTCTCCATCTCACGTCATATCAAATCATATCATATCAAATCTGTCTCCTGAAAAACTCAGTCTGCAGTAGATGCAGCTGACAGTATTTTTTGATGATCAGCATTTATGGGGTTTGTGTCATTCCTCTGCTGTTGTGCTACTGCACAGATTTCTATACCGTGAGCTTGTGTTCAGAAGGGATAGATCCTGTGGCAAACTGCATCGTCAGCTTCCAGGCTCTCTCTTCCTCATCTTCCCTTCCATACAAATACATTAACCACAGGATGACTTATGCGGTCAGGCCAACCAGCCTTCCACTCTCCCCTGAGTAAACGAAGCCCTTTCTCACTGCCCACTCGGTGTGCAGTGCTGTGTGTAGCCATGCAATGGTGGCGCAGAAGGCAGAGACGTCGTTTGGTAACCAGAGGTTTATAGGTTTGAGCCTGGCATCCTTGAGGAAGACAGTGAACCAGAAGCAACTGCTGATATGCAGGTTGGCACCTTGCATGGCAATCTCTGCCATTGGTCTATAGAGTGTGTGAAATAGGTTTGTCACAATCCTAGAATTTTAAACTCAGTACCCATGCCCAAAAAAATACTCAATACTCAATATTATTTTTCAATACCATGGAATGGAAAAAACATTTTCAGCTATAGCGAATTGCAAAGGCCCTTCAGCAGCCACTTTGGTGCCATGGATTCAGCTGCTAATGAGGGGAAGGCTTGTGTACCTGCCTGGTTGTAGTGGTGTATGTACGTGTGAAATTGTGTGTCAGCCGTAGGAGGCAAAGATGGAACAGTTGGTATCAATATCGTTGCAAACAGGTATGTACTGTAATTCGATACAAATTTCTAGTATTTTTGTAGGTGGTAGCGTAGTGGTTAAGGAACCTGGCTAGCGTGCAAGTAGCCTGAAAAGTTGTGGGTTCAAATTCCAGCTGCCACCGTTGTGCCCCTAAGCAAGGCACTTAACCTTAAGTTGCTCTAGGGGAGACTGGCCCTGAACAATTGATAGTTGAAAAAAATGTACGTAGCTGTTGCTTGCTAAATCCGTAATTGTAAATAAATGTAGTATCAGCTGGTATGTGTCACTTTTTCACAACCCTAGTGTGGAAAGGGGTGAACATGTGGCATGAAAAGGGCTTTGGGTGCTATGAGGCATTTACCATTTACCTGATCTGGGTGCCCAACCTATGTACAGTATTTTCAGCGCTCCTGTCTCTCCGCTATGTTTAGTTTGATGTGAGGTTTTGGTCTGTCTCTCACCAGGATGTAAGAGCTCAGCTGTGCTCTTCAATGGTGAGTGCCCAAATGGTAATGCACCTGCTAGACTATGCTATGAAGATGGAATGGCTCAAAGATGCTATTGAAGTTTTTAATCATGAAAGAGGACAGAAAGAGATTGCTGGCAAGAGACATAGAGAGAAAGAGAGAGAGAGAGAATGTCTGTCTACCTGTATGTCTGTTTGTCTGCCTGTGTCCATGTGTATCTGTATTCCTCTTATGATTATATCAGGCTGCACCGAGCTAAACCCTCCATATTATGCTGTAAGGAGCATGTTCTTTCTTTTACATCTTCACCCATCCTTTGATGTCTGATGAAAGTAGGACATAGAGACACTGATAGTCATGAATGGAAGAAGTGCGCATGCAGAAAGGCAGAAGCATTAGAACACATTGACAGCATTCTGGTGCCACTCTTGACGCCCCCTCAGAACAGCAGCGATGCCTGTGGGGTGCCCCGATGAGTGCCAAGCGAGAGGTTTTCATCCCATAGTACACCTGGATTCCACCAGTGAGGGTGAAAGCAGAGCAAGAGGCACAAACGTACATTAAGATGCATGTTCTATTTTCACAAGAGGGACGGAAGAAAATCCCCCTTTATGCCGACCAGAGTTGAGCCCTCATACGCTGATACAGAAGATCACTGAAAAGTTTATATTGTGATATAATGTCACACTCCCACTTATGGAGACCAGAACAAACTTCACGTTTGCTCCCATTGTAACGTGTTATGTTGCTCTATCTTGGTCAGTGTTCAGTGATCTTTGGTTCCACTCAGCCGTCTCAGTGAGACCTCACTCAACAGCCAATCTCCTTCTTCCTCTCTTGCTTGCATGCTATTCAAATGTGCTGGCCTGATTCAGTCACTTCTGACTCTCACTGTTATTGGTGAGATCCCATCCATAGCAGAAGATGCGCTGTAATTCAATCAGTTTTATTAAGTCCCATATGCTCAACATTCAAGCTAGGAAACTTAATAAAATATCCCTCTGACACCTACCTCCTAGGGTTTAAATTTAGTGTAGAATCTAGAGTGAAATGGAGAGAGATGGTGGAGAAAGACTGCATTATACAAAGTGAAAAGGTGAAACAGGAATGGGAACAGGAAGTGTATTAGGAGCATCAGTACTCTATATCAGTATACTTTCCTATACGTTGTGCTTTGTGCCTTCTTATTCTCTGACTTTTGCCAAGCATGCAAGATCCTGTGGACTGCAGCACTCCATCATATTAAGACTCTTAAATGAAAGGGCATTTGTGGTCAAGCCCTGTTATCCTCTAAAGGCTCCTTCTGAACTCTTCCTCTTCAACAGCCCAAAATCAAAGCCTTTTACTGGCTTTAAAAGCAGGAGAAAGCCCTGACTTAGCCCGATGCAAATTCTTTCGCAAGAACTTTTTTTTTTCTGCTGAGTATTACTGTATAAATGATGAAATGTAGCTCTTTAAAGCAAGGAAAATCAGGACGGGTTGCATTTAAATTAGTTATAGATGCCTGGGCAAACCCAACGAGGAAAATAAGTCTGGCATGATTGAGTACACACTAGAAGGAAAGTCTAGAAAGGCATTGAAGCTGGTTAACATCTTACCTTATGAATCCCATAAATCATATTCACAGCTGTTAAATATTCATAGAGACTGCAGGGTATAAATACTCCAAAAAGGGTGGGCACTCAGGTCTCTGTGCAGAACTAAACTGCATAACAACCTGGCTCTGTCTTCTCCACAGACAGAAAAGGCCTAGTGGTCAGGGCATAGAGCAAAACTGCATGGCAGTGGAGGCTTAGATTGGTGTGAGATAACTAAAACCATCTAGTGGAGCAGAAAGTGTCTCAATCATCTCCATTTCATCTTCAGGACTCGCACCACTTATCCAGGCTTTTTTTTGTGTCCACATAGATTTTCTATTTCATACTGTGTGATGTATCTTAAGAACATTGCTATGGAAGCAATATCACTGCACAGAGCCAAGTTTATCTTCGTAGCCTGTTAGGAAGACAGGAAGACTTGATGTCGTGTGTGACCAGTGGCTGCTTCTTATTCAGGAAGCTGGATTAGCTCTGCTCCATGGAAAAAAACCAAAACAAAACAAAAAATACCAAAGTCGAAAATAATTTGGGACAAGGCTGAAATCTTTTGTCGGGGTAATTGCTGCAATCTCTCTTTGCTGTTAGTGAATAAGCTGGAGCTGGTTCATTTTCATTGCTTACTGGCTGAATGAAGAGGAGAGGCTTGTCAAGAGCAGGGAAACTGGCCAGAAGTAAGGAGCAGTAGAAATCTCATACAGCCAAGAGGCTTATTACAGATCTTCAAGCATGTTTTTTCATTTATTGGAATTCAGACATTTTCAGACACCGATTGATTTTGGTTGTGCTTGTGCAAATATTTGAGTAATGGCAAAAACCCTCATCCTCAGACGCTTACTATAGACCAACCCGTCAGAATTATTTAACTGCAAAAATTAGATTGCTCCTGAAAGACTTGAATTAAATGCGCGTTTAATTATGATCATACACCATAAACAACATTTGCCAACAGTTAGGCAGAAGCTGTGTGTGTGTGTGTGTGAGAGAGAGAGAGAGAGAGAGAGTTCAGGGAATGTAATGTCAACCAATTTAGTCTTTTGAGCAATTGTCATATTTTTGATACTATATATTTTACACTCCTAAAAGAACTCTTGAAGTGTAGACAGGAATCATTGTTCTTTCAAATTAATCCCTTACATAAGTGGTTTGGGAGACAGCTGCAGGTGTCCTCTTAGCTGAGATGCCAGTGTGTGTGTGTGTGTGTGTGTGTGTGTATGTGTGTGTGTGTGAGTGTGTGTGCTCATGGCTCTATGTGCTTTTAAGCTGTAGTATCTTAAAGAAAACTTTGAAGAGTCAGTCTGATGTGCATTGAAATGTGGAGGCTCTCCTAGTTTGCTGTAGCTTGCTGACAGAGAGAGAGAGAGAGAGAGAAGGATAAAAAGATGAAGAGTGAGGAAGAGATTAGACAAGAACAAATGAGATTGATTCGACTGAATGAATTTGGTATGTGGTAAAGAGAGAGAGAGAGACAGACAGACCATCTTCACAAGAGAATGTAACAGGGAGAGAAAAGGCCATGGTGCATAAGGCCCTCTGGCTGTGATGCTGACAGGGGAGGTAGTGCTGGGAGATTGAGTTTTTTCGAGCAGCGGTCATCCTCCGATGACATTATTCTCTCTGAAATGCCTCAGCCTCTCTGGCAGAAAAGCCATGGCATTGGGCAGTGTGAGGTTGTGGAGGGTTGTTAAGCTCATGAACACAAATGTATCTAATGGAAGGTCCAAGCCCAGATTCAGAAAGACATGGTGGGTAAAGAGGTTGGCGGCAGGTTGTCTCTCTTTACCCACCTCTGCCTGTGCGATGCACTCCATCCCCTCAGGCTTCCAACTGCTGTACAAGACAAGCTCATAGACCAGAGTATGCACTTTCCGTACATAAGCCTTAGGGACTAGCTGCGTGGTCCACTGGTGTTGTCTGAGATGACGGGATTAACTCTGAGAATGAGGATGTTGGGGTGACACCATAGCAGCAGCAACCAAGTGAACAAAAGTTGAAAAAGGCACAGAGCCTCATATTTACTTCTACTGGTGCTTTCTTTTTTTTTCTTTCTTTCTTTCTCTCTTTTGCCTCTGACAGATCTACTTTAGTTTTTTTAATGTTCTCGGGACACTTTTATTCTGTTTGCAGAATATTCTGTACTGCCGCTCTGGGAACGCAGATGGACTTTTGGATGTGTTTGTGGATTACCCGAGTAGTCTGTCACAGGAACCCTGGCACACACAGGCTTTGCCTAACATCCTGCTCATCCGGCTGGCTAGTACTGACTCTGTGCTGCTGCCTGGCATCTGAGTGGAGAGATGTGGCCTAGGCTTATCAGTGCCTGCTCACTTGGGAATGCCCTCAGCCTGGGAAGAGTGCCACTTAATTGGTCTGCGCACGTAATTAAAAGCTGGTCGTTTTTAAGCCGTTCTGATAATGGACTTGATAACACATAATAATGTTTCCTAAAATAGATCAGAAGGATAGAAAGCGAAAGAGAGAAATAGAGAGAGAGAAAGACAGAGTTGGCTGAAATTGGCCTTTGAAATGTTCCTCAGAAAATGAATTGAGAAGTGTTTTTTTTTTTTTGTCCAATTTATTTCTGGGATGCTTTAACTTAGTTTCCTCGGGAGACCCTGTGCTGCGATGGATCCTGTTCAGTGAGGATGGAAATGACTTTCCATGTTGTTGTAACAGAGGCCCCTAGAAAAGCATTTCACAATGGAGCATGGTTTCTTGATTAGAGCTGGGAGCATTCACACTGATTGTGACCCAGGGACCAACATTATTCTGGCTAAGAAAAGAACCAGTAAACTGGTCTGGCTCTGTGCACCCATGTGTAAGCTCACTTTAATTTTACTGAGATACAGTTTCTAAAACCAGCCCCAAAAGGGGACCAATCAGTAAAGAGAAAGGAGGATGATAATTTCAAAACTGAAAGTGACATTAGAAAACAGTACAAACAATGGAAATCTGGTGTGATTTGGCCTGCTTGCTTCAACCCTATTGTATTAAATAAATACAAGTCTGTGGTGGAGAAGCCTATGCAGCTGCTCTGCTGCAGGTTACCCAGCGTTCTCCACAGTCCTTGTTGTCATTTAGGATAGCTTGCTTGAGGGTAGAGCTATAACTCATGCATGGTGATTAATGGTTTTGGCCACCGGCGTGTTCATTTTTAATGGGTTGGTTCAGATGAGTCAGAGGTGGATGTCTGGTTGCTCCCCCCGTGTTGGATAATTCCCAGTGTCATTGATATGAATATCCCACTGAAATGTTAATGGAGACGCCTCCCACTGGGGCTTGACTCGGCAGCTGAATTGTGACTGAACACTGATGAGGGTCTGTAATGTACTGACTTTAAGAAAAAAAAAAAAAAACGCAGCTCACACAGCGTTGGAGGAAAACTGGATGACAGGAAAGTGTTCACACAATTGGGAAACGCCCCCTTTGTTTCCAGGGTGAATTATGGGTAATATTTGAGTGTTAAGGGTATGATGGTGAAGGTTTTTGTATGGATTCTGTAAATTACAGCAGATTGCTTGTAATGTATGCTGCTCATATACAGCAGCCTCCTTGGGTTCTTAAGAGGATGTGTTATTTAAGTCAGAATGAATTGCAGTCTAAACAAGCATTCACGTCCATTAAGGTTGTGCGATTGTATGACTCACATTGAGCGTCTTCAGAATCAGTCATCTCAGTGTGGCGTCTGCACTGATCATCATAGAACTGCAGACGCATTACCTGCCACTGATGGATAGCTGCTGAATGCAGGAAGCGACGTGTTTTTCTGGAAATGGCCACCTGCCGTGCTAACTTGGTGTGCAATCAGAGCTGTGTTTACAGGCCTTTAAATTTCCTCATTTTCATGGCTCCTCGTGTTTTTTTGGTTTGGCGGGTGTTCGGTCGGTCGCGGCTCGACACCTACCGTGCTTGATTGATGCAGGCAAAGTGAGTTGCACCACTTACTTTATACTTTGCAGAGTTTCACAATAACCAATTTTTATGATTTTGAAAGGTTATGCTTATGTCAACTTGCAATTCAACAAAGTTGTTGTCATTGTTTATATAAGTGCGTTTAAGTACACAGAATATACTGGCACTGTAATTGAGGTCAATACATTGATTTAGCAAAATTTCGTCATCTATGAGGTTACTACATAGGTGAGGGCTATATACAGGATTGGATTCCTTTTCATCATTCTACTTAATCTGATCTGAGTATGATTCAATAGGTAATGTTTAGTAAACTGAGATTAATACATGGGTGAGGTTAATACATGTTTTTTTGTTTTTTTTTAGTTTGCCTAAAACACTAACTTGAGTTTAATACATGGTGCAGCTTATATGCTGTAGTGGCAAACTAGCTGAAGCGCATCTCATTCACTGTTTCTTATCTGCTCTATGTTTAAAACCTTTGTACTGGCTAGTGTTAAATGTGTAGACCTGTTCTGATGCTTTAAGTGAGTTGATGAGCGTTGATTCCTCGACTCACACAGCGGTCATTGATGGACCCGTTGTTTGTAAATCAAGGGAACCTTACTGTCTCTTACCCTGTATATTTGAATTTCATAAACCTGACCCCAATGACTGGGAATTATTTACGCTTGACATCCCCTCTGTTTACTGAAAGTCACGGCAGGCATTATAACCAGACACCACAGCAAATTTCTGAAGCGCTCTGTCACTCCATGGAATAGTGACCAATTAAAAAGCATGGTCAAATGGCCCTTGTCATTTGATTACCGAGAACACCAACACCACAAAGAGTCCTTGCTTCAGAGAGAAGAGGCCTCACTGCGTCTGTGAGAACAGCTTCCAATACAGCCATGCCACATCAAAAGGGCTCGGAAAGAGTGGGTGGGAGAGAGGACTTCGGCACGGTGGCTGTAGGGTGGCTCTCTCCTAGAATTTTGTCCAATTTGCTTCCTGAGTCTCCTCCTATGGCCTGCAGTGTTTGATTTTGTAGTTCAAGTCCATGTACAGTTCATTTGGGGGGACATGTGTGACAAGATTGTTAGGCACTTGGATGACATTTTGTTTTTAATTTCTTTTTTTTAAAAAACAGGTCTTTTTGAAGTTTCTTTTGATGCTCTAAATTGCAGCTCCTTGAACTGCTTGACTGTATGACTGTATTAGCTCTAGCTGATTAGTATTAACAGCTAATGTTTGCTAATGGCTAATGCAGCCCTTTAGATAAACCCTAATGCAGGGATGTTCAAGGATGTTTCATTTGTGACAGTTAGCCTACTTTTGAGATCCCCCACACAATGATAGACATAGTGATATGCTTGTCTTAAGGAATAGCTGACTTTAGACAGGATATTTGTTGAGGTCACAGAGCTGGGTTAATATTTCAGCAGACCGCATTTTTCTCACACAAATTTGTGTATTTGATCATAAAAGAAATGTGTGCTGTGATGTACACTATCAAAATCTGTTGTTTTAATGACTCTGACATCACACACAGATACACAAACATAAACATAAACAAACATAAATTTAGGCACCAAAGCCCCAAGCCTACAGAGTTTGGTGCAGCAACTCCTTCTTGTACCCCTGTCAGAGTTTTAATGAGTTTTAGATCCTCAGAGAGCTTGCTTAGACTGCAGTGCAAATATCTGCATAACGGCAGGCTATACCACTACACGGGCGAAGCACCGAGGGCAGCAACTCAAGCCAACTCACTTCTGTCAACCTCTTAGTTCCTGAAAAACTCTCCTCTCTCGTGTCTGACTAGAGTAGACTCTTCTTTTGGTTACTGCAGCAGGTATGTAACCGGCAGAGGTCTGGTTGCCGCATTCAGCCAGCACCTACCTCAAGTTGCAAAGCACTGACCTGAGGGCTTGCAGGAACACTGATTGATACATACAGTATGGTTCTTGGTCCATTCATGGGTTTGTCATCATAAGAGTTCTTATGATGACAGAGAGTTCTTATTTTAATAGTCCTGCAATGTAAACAGACAGAGTGCTGTGGTTGGTGAGGTGTGTTTTTTCCCCTCCTATCTGAGTTTCCTGCCATAGTGGCTGCCTATGCTAACCCAACCGGACTGGTGATTTGGGAAACCCTAATATTATGGAGCAGATGACAAATCGTGTTGCATTTTCACTGGGTCCTCCTGTCTCTTATAATTTAATGAGTCGACACAAATGTCCTTTGGTGGTTATCTAAGAGGGCACTATTGTAGAGGGCACTGTAGGGAAGGAAAAAAAAAAGAAAGAAAGAAATGACAAAACTAGGAACCCAGGCGTCGGAACAGTGCTTTGTCTCACAGCAGCAAATCCTTTTGTGTATGACAAATAAGATCATTACTTAATTTTGCCCCAGCTTAGGGAAAGCAAACAGCCATGAAGCCTAAATGTGTGTGTGTGTGTGTGTGTGTGTGTGTGTGCGTGCGTGTGTGCGCGTGTCCATGAGCATGTGTCGGGATCTCCAGGGAATGCCACATTACTTACCCTTTACAAAAGGTCACATAGCTGTTTTCCCTGGAAAGGAAGAATGGTGGGAAAAAAGCCTTTGGTATTGCTGTGGGGGCAACAGAGCAAACATGGCCGCCACTGTACGCAGAAATGTCACCAAGTGATCACACTCTCCCTTACCTTGGAATGTCAGAGGCAATCAGACATTCTGTTCACACGTGCGATGAGCCACTCGGATGACAAGCCTATTCATCTCTTTGTCTGTGCCAGGGCTACATATTCTGGGCCACCACTGATGTAGTGAAATGCCCCCCAAAAAAATCTTGTTAGCTTCAGAGGGGGAAAGGGTGGACGGCTTTATGAGGGATTTATGTACCCGAGTCATTGTCATCAGAGTGTGTGGTCCTGGCCTTGCTCTGAGAGACTGGGAGAGTGCATGAGTTTGTTATCAGATGATTTTTGTATGGTTACATTATGGGGGGGATGTTTGTTTTGTTCATGTAAGAGAGAGAGAGAGTGTGCGTGTGTGTTTGTGTGTGTGTGTGCGTGTTTGTGTGTGCATGTGTGTGTGTGTGTGTGTGTGTGCTTGTGTGTGTGTGCAGGCTCAGAATGTCCTTCTGGATTGGAACAGTGAATCCCAGAAGGTCAGAAAGCGCTTTAATCACTCTGTGGAATAAGAAGCAGATAAGCCATTCTGAACCTCCCACCCTGTCTGCTCTCGCCCGTCTGCTGTTGGTCCCTCCATACTCCAGCAAAATTTGCTTCCTCTCTGCCTGTAGTTTCTACATGGTATATATCGACTGTCCCACCCACTGATCAATGTTGTACCAAAGATAAACCTAATTATGCTCCTGTATATACTACATGTGTTACAGATTGATATGGACAGCTGCTGAACTCGTGGGTTGCTGTTTGAATGCATTAGCTTAGCTGAAAGCACTTGAATGAAATGAAGCCATATATGATTGCGTTTGCATCTTGAGTTCTTTGCTAGGTTTTGTTTGAATGAAACACACAATCACCCTGACACACACATACACACATACACACACGCAAACATCATCTTTCTCCGGACGTCACCTTAAAACACAAGGGCAGTGGGTGTCAGGCTTTGGAACGCTGTTTAGTTGGCATGACAGGCGGATCCTGTTAAGGAGTAGACAGACACTCTGTCAAGGCCGTTGGCAGCTCCCTGTGTCTGGCAGAAGGTCCACTTGAAGCCATGAGAATCTTCACACTGTGTGAAAGAGCTGTCAATACCATGCATGGATATATCTATTTGAAGCCATTTAGCACATGTCCATACATGTACATCAGCTAGTTTAGATCATCTGTGCCATTTCTGTGAGGTTAAAGAGTTATGTTATAGTATGAAGACACCTATTCAGCAGTCGTAGTTCTCAAGGTTGTACGTTTTCAGTGGCATACATGACATGATTCTGCGCGGCTTCAACTGGTAGTTTAGTGCTTAATTGAGTCCATGGCTTGTCTGCTAAGCTTGTATGGTTAACAATGACAGAACTTTAGTGCAGTGTGCTGTCAAAGATCTTTAGTCCCTTCAAACTCCAGCTAACCCAAGTGACACTGGAACACTCATCTGCCTTATGCATTGGTATGAATAAACCATGACCTTGACCTTTCCTTACCAAGAGTGTCTCAGTGCATGACCTTTACCAATGACCTTGATTGATGCTGTGCCCTTATCACAGGTGAAGCTTCAGAAGTTTAGGTTCACCAGAAAAGCTTGCTGTCTAGAGTTGGGTGGATTGATAACATCCAGTATCCAGTTATCCAGCATTACCTGGAGAAGTAAAAGTTACATGGATCCTGAATTGCCTTGGAGCGTCGTTCTCCTCCAAAACTGGCACTACGATATATCAGCTGAAGGGCCAGCAGCAACTAGCTTACTTTGAAGCTGCAGATTTAGCCAGTGGCAGACGGGACCACTCAAGCTGCAGGCTGCATGCTGCCGATGTGCCATCCAGCTCCCTGCCTGGCTGTCACTCACTGTCATCCTAATCTGCGGGGTTTAAGTCTGGCAGAGTTATGTGTGGATTAATTTTCACGAACTTCAGCCCTGTTACTGTTGATCTAGGGCAATACGGCACGTTATTGGGAGGGGGGATGGGTGGTGTTAGAGTGGTTGGGGGATTTTCCCCCGATTGGTGCAATGCCAGAGATGAGGGGCAATTGCATAACTCAGTGACAGTAAATATAACACAGACATGACATCAGGGAATAATGTTTTAATCCTCCTTTGGGACTTTAGATGTTCTTAAACAACTGAATGTAGGGCTGCAGTATTACACTGAAACAGGAAGCGGCAAAGACACACTGTCGAGCTGTGTGGAAACTACTTGTTCTTTTTTTAAAGAATGTGTCATCCTTCTGAGAAAAAAAAAACGTGGAGAGAAATAATGGCGAGGAAGAGTAATTAGACAGCTTCGGGAAGAAAAATGCTGGTCCTGGGTGAAGGGTGCCATCTTGTCCTAATGATGCTCCAAACTCCTGAGGGACATGATGCAATGAAAATGCTGCTCCTCAAGGATTTCTGAGTCATGATGGCCCTCACTTGTCACTGCTGGAGAATTGTTTCTCAGATAGTCCTGTCTCACATCCACAAAAAGCTCATGAACATCCATAACAACCTGCAATGTAGATACAGTATATAGCGCATGCCATGAGGAATGCACTCATGAAATTGGCTTCTTAATGTAATATACAATGCTTGAATGCATTTAGATTTTATAGTTATGTAGATTAACAACACATATTCAATTAGAATAGGCGTATTACAAAAACACATATACAGCATTGTAGAGTACCTTTCTTAGAAACAACTCCTAATAGGATGTAAGTCACACCAATGCCACAGTGCCGTTTTTTAAGAATATTTGGAACAGGTCAGACTAAAACAAACTGAGTGGAGTACTGAGTAGTGATACACATATCTGGTGTGTTCTATGTGCTCCAGATACACAGTGTGTGTCTGCTCCACTCAGCATGGTGGTAGTGCTGTGTCCACATCAAATGGCTGACAGTTAAGTGAAGCTGTGTCCCCACATCACTACACACACACACACACACACACACACACACCTTGTAATCCTATTTTTTTATGTTTTTCCTCAATTCGAGGCTAGATTTCACTCTGTGATCATGCTTCTTTGGAAATGCCACTTCCAGCAAATGACCAACGGCTGGAAATAGGCTGTTTATTTTTGTGTTCTACTATTTTAAGTCAGCATAACTTATTTACTACTGCCATGGGTTGTATGACACTCAACATGATAATTAAAATTAAAATCCCTGATGGTATATTTATACTCAATTGTCCCCCTGGTCTTAAGATGGCCACATTGAATTATTGCTAAAACAGTGCATTGACAGACAGAGCAAACCCCTAAGTAGTTTACTTTTAAATAATTATATCATTTCTATGAATATATTGATGGTTGCCAATGCCAGCTTACGCATAGACTCATCTGCTCTGCGTCAGTTCACTCCTGTTGCACCCAGCATACTGCGAAAACATGGCAGAGGACGTGCCTTTCCTTTCTTGTGGCTAAATCTGCAGGGATTGGAGGCGCTGAATAAAAGATATAGGCGTCACATGGCCGCTCAGTGCAAGATCAGGGCTATTAATAATTAAGGGTGCTTTCCCTCCAGTCGTTTGACTACCCAATGGACTGAAAATCTGCTGCTCTGCTGACAGACACGCAGTTCCTAAGCCCTCCTGTGTTTTCCTTTTTCTGTAGAGAATAAGGCACTGGAGATGGTTTAAGGTATATATTCTGTGATATACAACATGGGAAAATTCCCTACAGGAAGAAAGAACATTTTGATGTTATTCATAATGAAACTACATTCAATTGACCATTATAAAGGTATGCAGTTAGTGGTACACTGAATTGGGAGTTGATATAGTGTAATATAAACACATGTTCTTGTGATATAAAACCATTCAGTATCTTTGTCTGAGGACACTAACTACTCTTACCACCCCAATAGTGTTTCCTTAATGGGATTCAGGGTTGGACGCACTGTAGTTGTCAGTCATGCCTGCTAAGGCCTGAACCAGCATTCCCGGTGGGAGCATGGAGGCTTTGTGTGCTTAATGAGAGTCTATAGGACACCTGATGCTCCCTCCACAGCTGCCCCTCTCCCCATCACCCTCCCATCTTTTGTTATGCTTTCACTGAACTCCCAAATAGATTCTGCTGCATCGTTCAGTGATGGTTGGTGAGACACCTCCAGGGGAGCTTGAGCTTGTTCGGGTCTTCATTTCACAATGGCAGACACTGTGGCGAATGCTGGCGTCGTCGTAGCAGAGTGGAGAGAGAGGTGACACAAATGGGCTGTGTCTGTGTGTGTGCGGGGGATTAGCATTGAAACAATGTCTTAATGTGACGGCGGATGGCTGCGCTAGCGATGCACGGTAAGATGCAGTGGGAAGCGGTGGGGGGGTGGGAGAGTTGTGGGGTTGGCAACAGGCTTTCCCCCTGACACCATGTCAGGCAGTCAGGCGATGACTCAACAACACCCCCCCCCCCCTTCACACACATACACACACACACACACACATGCACTGTAGCCAATGCAGCGTGAATCAGCCCCACACGGACCTGACATTTTCCCTGCGACGCGGCTGGTTCCGCCGCCTAGTCTGCTTAGTCACCACCCTCGGTTGGGCTTTTCCTCCAACTCACAGGAGACTCTTGCCCGTGTTTGGGCCTGTGGAACAAGCAAGGCAAGGCAGGGCAGCCACTGCGCTCGCTGGCTTCACAGTCAATTGCCACATGGCCTGGAAGTCCTGTCTTTCAGCCAACACAGTGCCCTTTTCACGCATCGCGTTGCAACGCAGTTAAGGGAGCAGTTTGCGCAATGTATTGTACCGCAACTGGTCGATGTTGCCCTTTAAGGAAATGCAATAAAGCCTGATACTGAGCAGATAGCAGTTCACAGAAAGGTCTGTTATTGCTCTAGATTCACTCTCTCCCTGTGTGTCTCAGTTTTCCATTCCAGGCATGGCCTTTTGAGTGTGTGCCCAGTGTTATGAGATGGACAGTTACATCAAATATGTTTGCGTGGCCTTGTGCAAAGCACTGTCTGTGTAAGCAGAACTGGATGCAGTGAAAGCATCTCCTTCAGTGTATAGCGGAGGTCTCTCATCTCCCTGGCCTTTCAGTGTGACCTAAACAGTGTGACCAGAAAATCTCATGGTCATGAAGCAAGCTGTGCTTGCTTTTAAGGGTCTTTTGTCCAGCTCCTCCCCCCCATCTTATTCCCCCTTACGGCGTTCCCCCCTCCCTTGTCATGTGCCAGCTTGACAGCTGGCTGGTGTGTTGACCGTGTCTCCCCTCCCCCCACCCACTTTCATTCTGGCCTCTTGTTTGTAAAATATGCACAAGCAGGCACTCACTGTGGTTAATTGTTCGCAGTTCCATTTCACCTCACCATTTGCATAATTGCCACTTGTGGTGCACTGATAATGTGCTGAGCCCCTTGTGTACACTACAGCTCTGTCCAACCAGAGGCCTGCTCTCTCTCTCTTTTCCATCCACCATCTTTTCCTTCTCACTCTCCATCCTTCTGTCTTTAGCAGGTGCCGTTCTGCAGCTGCTGTCTGCATGTTCATCTTCTTCAGTCCCCCTCCCACCATTTCATTACAATTACAATTAGGGCCACACCCTGTGTGTGTGTATTTAGTTTGCTTGGGTAGAATCTACCCATTTGTTTGCCCTGTGGCAGTGTGTCACTTTTTACAGAACAATGACTGACAGCTTAAAAGGTCCATTAACTCTTCGTTTGATTTGGTTATGTTAGAGAAGAACAGACCTGTACTACAGCCTTGAGATTAGAAGGGCCTTTTTTTTAAATAGGGAGACTCTTTATGTGGGAGACCAAATGTATTTGGGCTTGTGCTCCACTCAGGTTTGTACCAAAGAATTTACCTCTCCTTGACTCATTATATGCTCATTTAAAGCCTATTTCTATTCACAGTGAAGTCTAAGTGTGTGTGTGTGTGTGTGTGTGTGTGTGTGCGTGTGCGTGCATGTTTGTGTGTGTGTGTGTTTTAAGATAAATAAGAGTTTAGAGTGTCTAAAGATAAATGATCCTTTAATGATTACAGTGAAACCTCTGCAGTCGGTCTTCTGCCTTCAGGTTGATTGCATGTCATAATATTGTTGTGCAGAAATCAGGAATATGCAGCAAGAAGTCTGGTTTAATTAATATCACACAGTGAAAATGTACCACTCCTCTTCACTTTGTTGAGGGTGAGGGTGAGTTGAGGGTGGAAACCCATAACACTCAAGCTGAAATTCTCTAATGTCTGCAAGCTCAAGGCCCTATGCACTGAAGTGCTAGTTTAATAGCTCTAGATATTATCTTTATGACACAGTTTCAGTGAATTTTATCTCAGTTCTTATGTGCAAATCTAATCTTTTTGAAAAAGAGTGCTTTTGGTTCAGGGCTTTCAAAAAGTGTGATCAGAACTTTTTTGATGTTCATTTTGCAGGATATACAGCACATTAAGTTTGCAGTATGCGCTGTCTTCTTTTTGGGGTGCTTTTTGGAAGCTTCATACTCTCCTGCTGAGATTGAGAGAGAGAGAGAGAGAGAGAGAGAGAGAGAGAAAGCATGTGTTCATTCCTCCTCCCACAGTCTACAAAGTTGCAGCTTCAACTTCGACTCGGATCAGGGAAGCTGGTTTGATCCAAACCCAACTGTACAGCAATGCACCACCTCTATATTCACATGGAATATATTACTCAGTCTATAGTTAGTCGTTTGTCTTTCAGCTTTCCCAGCTTTTTCACATCAGTGCTGGATGGGACAGGAAGGTGTGTGGGTCACTGATGTGGTTCATGGGTATGCCTCTGGAGAGTGTCAGCTGTCATTTGTCAATTCTTAATGCCACTCTGGGAATGAATTGAAAATGGAAGTGGATTGGTGTGTGTGTATGTGTGTGTGTGTGTTAGAGTGTGTGGGTGTGAGTGGTGGAGGAGGAGGCGGAGGGCCGTCGGTGGAGTGTAAGGTGTTTGGAGGACACTTCACATGGAGTCTGGCGCTCTCAGACAGCTGGGCCCGCGGGTCGCTGGTTCCCAGGAGCCACTGTGCCTATCCCCTGTCACTGGGACTTAGCGCGTGCCCTCCTCAAGCGCGGCCACCCCTGTCCAAAATAGAGCCACCCCACCCGCTAGCCTGCCCGCCACCCTCCACCCTTTCAGCCCCAGACACTGCAGAGAGAGTGATGACAGAGGCATCACCTATCCCTGCAGCTCTGCCCCCTGATTTATGACTTCAGTGAAGCGTGATGGAACTAGGGACGAAGGCAAGGAGGATGGGCAGGCAGCCACACATTGTTTGTGCATCCCTGAATGTGTGTGTGTGTGTGTGTTTGTGTGTTTGTGCGTCCATCCAGTTTCTGACAGAAAGAATTTGTAAATGTGGCTGAGCATATTGTGTAGGTGTTTATGTTTATACATACTGCTGTTGATTTCTGTGTGTGTGTGTGTGAGCGTGTGCGTGTGTGTTTGTGCATGTGAGTGTGTCTACCTGAGGGCCTTTGCTGGCATTATTCTTCATAAACAAACTCCAATCTCCTGGAAAGGCAGGCAGCCATGTTTTCACAGTGGTCTGGGCGGCGGCAGCTGCTGGATGACTCACCTGCCTTCCTGTGAGGATACAGAGACTCTGAAGGGGGTGTGGGTGTGTGTGTGTGTGTGTGGCCACACTGCCCCCTCTCCACCCTACCCTAATCCCCAGAGACTCCTGCGGCTATCCTCTCAATGACAACATGCCCAGGTACACAGGGGAGCTGAACGCAGGGCAGTTATGTCAGGAGGGTTTGTATGCAATGGTGGTGCCCTTCAACTAGGTGTGACTGTATGTGTGTGTGTGTGTGTGTGTGTGTGTGTGTGTGTGTGTGTGTGTGTGTGTGGTGTGTGTGTGTTCACATGTGTTTATATGTCTTACCAGAGGGACACCCAAGCAAAACATGAAGGTAAACTCTTCTTCTTCATGCTCAGAAAATGTGTTTAGAAAAAGGCAGAGGTCTTCATCTCTGATAGAAGCAGCAGATCTATGTAGGCTGATACTCCAGTTACCTGCTGTTACCTGTTACCAGCTTGCCGCTGTGCCAGCCTGAGCCGGAATGGAACCCACTGTGTTTATAGCTCAAAGCTCAGAGCGTGGGCTGGGTGATGGCAGTTGTTTGTGGCTGATGTGTTGACACCAGCATATCATTCACCAGTCATCTGTTTTGCTCAGAAACAGCTAAATGCATATTACTCTATGAAGAAGTGTAATAACTTAACAGCTATAGATCAGCCTTTGTAAAGTTGAATCAAAGATGGAAGTAAGACAGATCCATGCACTGTATGCACACAAAGAAGTCCAAGAAAGCACGTTGAACAATAGAGTCTAAATAAGTCTGTGAAGATTCTCATTCATCCTGGTCATGGCAGTCAAAATGCTAAGTTCAGTGCAACTGGACGTCTTCTTTGAAGCTTGAAGATGTTTCACCTTTCATCCAAAAGTCTAAATCAGGTAAATGAGACCATGGCTCCATCTTTTCTTCTTGTGTGTGTGTCTCTTAGCAGAGCTGTGTGTGTTCAGCTCCTGGGTGGGTACGACTGGTGTGGTGCAGAGCTTGATGCGAGGCCGGTGTGCTTGTGTGCAGAATGGGGATCGATTGTATCATCCATATGTATAAGGCACCCCTTTGCCAAGGAGCTGCACTGTCAACTAACCAACACCCTCCTTTCCCCAACTGCTGCTGCTGCTGCTACTGCATCTGCTGCTGCTGCAGCCACTACCCTTGTACTAGTGCTCTGTTATCAGGACACAAACACACACACTCACATTACCTACAGAGACACAATCACACCCAAACTTATAAGCACAGGCACAAGCAAGGATTCATAGATATACAAGCTCATTCACCTACTGCAGACATACAAGTAACACTTTTATTATACTGTGGCCATACAGGCACACACACACAAACACACGCACACACATTTGCCACAGTTCCACTCACGTACACACAAAAAGACCCGTTCATTATGATACACAAACGAAAAGGTGGAATCATAGACACAGTCACTCACCTCCTGCAGATATAGCCTATAGGCACACTATAAACTCATAAACACATGTATAGTCACTCTCTCTTTCTCTTTCTTTCTGTCTCTCTCTCTCTCTAACACACACACACACACACATAAAATCACACATACACCAAACACAGACAGATGCTCACATACCCTACATACACTTGCACATACTCCCATGTGAGCGCACATACACTGGAAAAAGCCGGAGTAAGCAGTATTGTTTAATCTGAATTCTAAAACAGATAGTTCCGATCCTTGTTTATGATTGGTTGAATTGTGTTTGATGCCGTTGTAAATTCCCCTATATAGCACAGCTGGGACCGCATTTTGTTCTATATTGCTGCGGCATTCAAAAGTTGCGCTGGCTTTGTTTGTGCGCTACTTGGCAACCATTCAGCAGAAGTAAATATATTTCTTGGTGGAGGAATTGAGGTTTCGGAATAAATCGCTACATTTCTTGTTGCTGTGGCTTTGTCTAATGAAACCGAGCTAGGTATTTGTGATAACCGTTTTAGAAAAATGGTTATAGGGCAGCAGGGATGAAAAGCTGGCCGTCACCCCGCCCCCCCCTCCAAAACTCTCTGTAGTGTATCTAGTGTATAATAGATTTATGAGGGGCCATAAAGCTCCTCTGTTTCTCTCTTTTTCTTTTCTTTTTTCTCTCTTTCTCTTTATCTCTCCATTGCACACTCACTATCCTTCTCTCTCACCACCCCATTGCCCCTCTCTCTATCTCTTTCTCTTTTCTCTAACCCTCATAGCCACTTTTATGTCTGTCTTTAGATTTTCACCACCCTCTCTCCCTTGTTTGTGTCTGTGTGTGTGTCAGTGTGTGTGTGTGTGTGTGCGTGCGTTATATGATAATGTGACTGTCTTCTGTGTTGTAAAGTGAGTGAAGTGTGTTTAGGGTCTTCTCCACCACCCACTCCCAACTTCCTGAGCCCTCTCTGTGACGCCTGCCCTCCTCCTCACTTCCAGACCCGGCACCTGAGGGGGCTGCTGCTCTTCAAGTACCAGTAGAGAACTGTCATGCCCTGGTGCCTTATTGTTCCACTAGGGAGAAAGAACACCGTAGCTTTTCAAAATAACAACAAAAAAAATTGTGCTGAAGTGAGCATCAGAGTGAATAGAAAAGAACAGGCAGCTTGAGGAGGAGAAAAAATAAAGCAACCTTCAACTGGCAACTGCCTGAGTGTTAGCTGTGTTTCCGTGAGGCTGAATGAGAGAGTGAGAAAGATCCAAGCCTCCCTCTCTCTTTCTGTGTGTGTGTGCGTGTGTGTGTGTGTGCTGATTGAAGTCACTGCTGTCTGACAGCAGGGTCAACTCTGCAGATACACACACTCTCCCCCATGCAAATGAGTGCTGGACTGCGGCAGAGCCCACTCCTATCCAAACCCACTGGGACAGACGGAGAGCTGAGCTGGATCAGTTTGAAATAGCATTGTGATGTCAAGAGCCCTCTTCACATGGAGACCACTCTTGGAATGTCACCTGGGACGGTGCTGTGATGTCACAGTGGAGTCACCATGGTGACGCTCGGTGAGCATTGGCATTACGGGCTGGCTCGAGAGGAGTTGATATCGTACTGCTTTGCACTCAGTAGACTACACTGTAACTGCACTCCATAACCACATATTGATTTTTCTGAATTTCATTTTTTACGTTCTCATTGTAAAATAGCGTACAAGGAACTCACCGGTCTGCAGGCTTTTAAACAGCGCTCCATTATATTTCACCATTACTGCTCTTTCGGTAACATCAACTACGACTCGTAATTCCTCATTCCCGACTGTCATAAGCTAATGCACAGTGATCCATTTTGCTAGAACTTATCAGATCTGCCTTCTGTGTCACTGACAGCCGTAGATGAATGTGTGTGCTTCTTCTGGCCAGAAGCAAGGGTGGCACCATCACACCCAAGGCCTGTCTGTTATTGCTTGACTGCATAAGTGGAGACTTGTGGCCTAGCCTGTCTGTTGTGTTTGGCTGTATGAAGAGAGATGGAATGTGTGTCAGGGATAGTGTAATGGGATGTCATCACTGTGGATGAGTATACCCTCTTTGCTTGGACACGTGATAGTTTATGTAGGGAGTCACATGAATGCCAACTCTGTATATTCCACCTAGATTGATTGGGACATTGTGTGTACCAAGAACATGAGAAATCATGGAAAAGAACTGTGAGTTTAAGAGCTGGAGTGAGAAGCTACAATATGTGAAAACTTTCAAACCTTTAACTGACTAAAGACACTGAACATAAAGTACACACCTTCCAGTCTCACCATGCCCCTATCCACAGCCCTTCTCTTCATTCTCAGCCTGGCATCCAGCCATGGTCCCCACAGCCTGATCACTAAGTCTGATGTGATGGCCTCATCATGCACCATGCAATGATGAGTGACTGGGCAGTGTCAGCACATACCTCTACTCCTGTGTGTGTGTGTGTGTGTGTGTGTGTGTGTGTGTGTGTGTGTGTGTGTGTGTGTGTGTGCAAGTCACTGAGAAGTGTGCCTACCATTAGAGAGGCAGTTTAGTGTCCTGCTGCTGACTGGCAAGTGAAAACATCATTAAATGTAAAGCCCCCCC
>PYXC01002822.1:562500-585000 GCA_015244755.2 Tenualosa ilisha
GTCTTCGAAAGCATTTCGGTAATTGTGTCAAATGTGTGTAATACACATACATCCACAATACATCCACCTTGAAAAGTAAAGACACAGACATGGAATGGTAAATGTTTTCTACTTTGTGGGAGGTCTCATCATGCATTTCAACTTGGTCTAAACTTGCCATGATGAAGATGTAGACCTGATCATGGCAACTCACTTTAACTGATATGAATGTGTCATATTCTTGTCTGAGTAGCTTATTTTCTTTTTGCATTGTGTGACAGAGGCACACCCTAGGGGGTTGATGATTTTCACAAATGCTGTAATCAACCCAATCCTTTTTGATGATGCACAAATTTCATTTGTATTTCAGGCTATTTGGTGCCAATTTTCAATCTGTTTGTGCCGTTTCAGGGTCATTTGTGACAATTTCCAGGCAACTGTGTTAAAATTGACTTTGAAAAGTAGAATTGGCAAAAATTGCTCCCCACCATAAAGAATGATCACAGATACTGACAGTAATGACATTCTATGGCAATCTGACAGATGGATAATGATTGAAGTACAGGGCACATGGAGTGTTTTTTCCTCTCCTCTCTAGAGACATATCAATGCACCTATTAGCAGTCCTGTCATCTAGTTTGCTGTAGTGGGTGCACTACTGCTGTAGTGCGTATACTGCCTGTGACTGTAATGGGTATATTGTCTTGTACTATTACAGTGTTGTCAGTATTGCAGCCTGTGTTTTACTGGATATAGGAAACCCAAAGTGATTATATGGTGTATACCTGTGTATCACATAGACTACAGCCCTGCCTTTCAGGACCAATCAGAAATTTAACAGGATCTCTGCCATTAGACTTTGCATTCTTTGTGCAATCAGGGAGAAAGACATCACACAATTAGGGATTGTATTCCAGAACAGGGCTTGCTGCTGAGCTCACTGTGAGGGGAGAAGAGTAGAGGAAAGACATAAGCAGAGAGAGGGAGGGGAAGGGGGGGGGGGTAGACAGCAAGAGAGGGAAGAAGAGAGAGAAAGAGACTAAAAGGTGGAGGACTGCGGCAGAGAACTCCAGAGAACTGCTGACTCTTGCACGGATCTGGCGCACATCTGGTGTACACGCGGTGGACATCTGGTAACCTGCTATGGCCCAGAACTGGTGTGTCCGATCTGCCTGCCTCTTTTCAGCTGTATGCTGGTCTCCTGTGTGACTTCATGCGTCATCTTCTCTCATCTGTATCAGTGTCTGTGGCCCAGCTCTCTCTTCCTTTTTCCCTTTTCCATTCCTCCCTTTTTTTGTCCCTCTCCCTTTTCCCCTTTCTATTCCTCCCTTTCTTTTTCTCTTTCCCTTCCTGTCTCATAGGCCTGAGTGCCCTGTCACTCTGTCCCTCCCTGCCACCAGCTAAAACCCTCCCCCACCACCTTCCCAGATCGATGCACTTCTGAGCCTGTGCTGGCTTTCGCACTGCCTCTTTGGAACAAGTCTCACCACTGCTCCCCTGGCCTCATGTGGACTGAGGGAAGATCGTGAGCGAGTCACCACTCAAGGTCACAGATATAGAAAGTAGTTTGATTGCTGGATAGTTTGATTGATGTGAATGTATGAGAAGTGTCTGAGAAGTGAGTTACTAGTGTTTATTTGGTCCGGGTGTCCGGTGTTTGTCTGCGGCAGCTTTGGAGGCTGATAAATGACTCAGACTGATGTTGTTATCTTTGAATAAATGGCCCTCTGCGAGCAAGCCTCTGATAAACAGTACCCAGCGTCCTCAATTAGAGGGTGAGTTGGCTTCACAAATGTGTTTGCGAGAGAGAGCGAGCACCGCCCAGCCTGGTAGCAATAGTGAGATGGAGTGCGTGGGCGCAGGCTTGAGAGCTTTGTGTGTCTGTATGTGTGTGTGTGTGAGAGAGAGAGAGTGTGCATGCATGTCTTTTTGTGATGTGAGGATATGAAGATGTGAAGACATATGGGGGCGATGGTGGTGCAGGGGGTTGCAGGTCCAAACCCTTCTCCACCTGACCTCAAATGTTCTTGAGCAAGATACTGAACCCCAAATTGGATCCCTGTGGCAGGTTGGCACCTTGCGCCACTGGTGTGTAAATGGGTAAACCATCAGGCATACGTTGTAAAGTGCTTTAAATAATCGTAGGAGTAGAACAGCACTATACATATGCATTTAGACTCTAGAAATGTTTGTGTGTGTGTGTGTGTGTGTGTGTGGAGGAGTACCATTTGTCTACATTTCTCTTAGCTACTACCATTTTGCTGTATTGAACACTGGTCCCTGTGTGTTTGTTTAATTAAAACACTTCTCTGTTTGTTGCACTGCACGCTGGATTTAAGGCCTCTTGATTTCTCCTTTATTGTGTGTGTGTGTGTGTGTGTGTGTCGGGGGGGAGCAAGAGAGGCAGAGAGAGAGGAGAGAGAAATAGAGAGACAGACAGAGAGAGAGTAGGGAGAAATAGAGACAGACAGAGAGAGGCTATGATTTTTCACACACTATAACATGAAGAAAGATATTTCCCCCATACCTAGGGAACAAAATGATGCTAAAAGGCTAGGGAGAGCTGAAGCCTGCTGTCAAGGCATGACACATTTGACCCTTTTCTGGACAATGCAGACAGACTATTTACTTGAGGATGCAGTATCACTGCAGTATCACCAGCGGATCAGGACAGTTTCTCTGGCAACCAACATGTCCTGGTTCAGAATTTCCTATGGGATAACAAAAGCAATTATCTATCTATATATGCATCAGTCCACTTCCTTTTGCATGAATGTTATTGTATTCCAGAGTGAGACACTCAGCCCTTAGAGTGAAACACTCAGCAAATGTGTTGACACATTATATAGATGCCTTTACTGTACTGCTGGTTTGTAGATACATGGATACATATGGTACATAGGATATATGTATAGATATGTGTTTGGGAAGGGTGAATGTGAGTATTGGCAAAGGCAACAAAATAGAAGTAGAGAAGCTGTATGAAAATCTGGTCCATTTATGGAGGGATGTTGATGTGTTTTTTCACATTTCTCAAGTTTTTTAAATGTAGCCATTGTTCATGCACAGCCTACTGCTTCGGAGACAAATTTCAAGGCCCTATAATAGCCTCATGTGGTCTGTAGTTCTGTTCTATTACATCTGAATACAATAAAAGTCCATGCTGAAGTCTACGCTGATCTAAGACAACCTCTAGACCTCTAGGGAGTGCTGGAGCATTCAGAAGCCAAATCCTTATCATACTCACTCCTCTTAAGTGCACTGTGTGCTGGTGAAGTAAGGCTTGAGCATAATACACAATGGAGACATGTTCCCACTGATAGTATGTGTCATCAGATCATCACTGTGCACAGACACGCAGAAGAAGCAACAAAGCTAAGTCAAGGAAAACTCAAGGACAGAAATGAGAGAGCAGAGAGAGGGTAAGAGCAGGGCATAGCAGGACAAGTACATGGCATAGGCGGCGTAGGCCAGTCGCCCTGGGCACCAAATTTCAGGGGGGCACAATACATTTTTTTTTTTAGTTTTTCACAGGTATTTCTAGAATAGAGGGGGCAAAGCTCAAGTCTATCCTAGGGCAGCAAAATAGCTAGAGACGACCCTGGGAGTGAGAGAGAGAGAGAGAGAGAGGGGTGGAAACAGAATGAAAACAGAGAGCCAAGCCTCATTTAGAATCCCTTCTGTCTAAGTCTGACTGACCTTGGTTTGACCTCCATATGTAGCTCCAGGATAATGTCGTGCTATGCCTAATGGTCCATTTCACTGAGAAATGAGAGCACCATTTGGTGAAAGGTGAGGGGGGACATGGTGCTCAATTATTGTGTTTTCTTCACTTCATGAGCACCTGTGTGTGTCAGGCATAGCCGCTGTGCTTATATGCATATGAGATGGTTTTCATAAGATGGGTTACCATCTGAAACCAAGATAAAGTTCCAAGTCTAATTGCCTCAAGACAGTTGCCTGTGAAACTGAATTTCCTTTTGGAAACATTAAACTACCTAACCAGCCTAGTGAACCCATAGGCAGGTAAAGAATAGATCAACACACTGGTGCCACAGTGTCTTTAGCATCAAAGCATACCCAGGTCAGCGTCACAACAAGCTAATTACAACTGATCTATAGAGTCATATTTTATCCGTGTTTCAATTAAGAATGAGAGAACTGATATCTGAGGCACCACAATTCTAGTGGTTAGCAGCTAATGCAGCTAATGGCAGCAGACAGCAGTTAGCATAGCTGTATATGAGCTCCAGCTCTTGCTCCAGTGGCCCCAGCGGGATCCTGTTATTCTGTGTGAGAAGCTCATCTCCAAGGCCTCCGCTCTGCCGCCTGCCTGCCGCCCGCCCACATTTAACTGTGCTTGGCATGCCTCAAACGTGCGCTTTCAAGGTCCACTGGCCCCCCATCTGCCAGTTCGACCAAAATAGACATGCTAACTTTAAAAGAAAAAAAGATATTTCACTGTGATAGGAGAGAACAGTATGCAACTCATAGTAAATAACAAATGCTACATCTTTGTCTCTTTGGTCATGTGCTTTTTTATGGGGTCATTTATCTTTGTGCTTATTTGTGGGTGTGTGTGGGTGTCTCTATGACCTCCAATTGACTAAGTATAAATATTATACCAGTAGTAGTGGATATTCATGAAAGTATGTACTAGTGTGTAATCTTTCACACAGAAGATCATTACCTTTCATGTTGTATATACAGTAATGTGTGTTTGTGAACGTGACTGAAGGTGGGTGGGTGGGTGTGTGGGTGGGTGTTTGAGCACACTTGTGTCAGTGAAAGCATGAGTGGGTGTAGGTGTCATGCAGTTTTTGAATGCAGTTTTTGAGTGAGCCTAGAGGCTACAGAGTGGTTCGAGCTGACTGGCAACACACACACACACACACACACACACACACACACACACACACACACACACACACACTCACATACATACCTAACCTGACCTAGTTGACCTCAAATCCACACCTCTCCACTCCACACTATGTATAAGGTGTTCCAATACCTCTGGAGACAGAAGCTGTGTAGACCCTCCTCAGATGTGCGATTGCTTTACAGTAGGATATGTCACATTGGTAGGTCACCGCTAAATCCCCTCCCAGAATCCCTGGCTTCACCAACACATCTGGGTAACTGACACGCTCATAATGACCACCTTGATTGATGTACATGCTGCATGACACCTCTCACCTTGAGGGGGTTCTCTCTTCCTCCTTCTTCTCTTCTCTTCCTCCTCCTTCTCCTCCTCCCCTCTGCGACCACCCCTCTCTTGTAAACGCTTTGGAACGCTTGATTTCACCTTCGTCTGATGCTTTTCCTGTCACCTGACCTCATCATGAGAGGGCTCCATTAAAGGAGGAGTCTTGGTGTGGTGTGGCTCCTGGGGCACATTGCTTCAGCACTACCTCTTGTGCTGCTGCTTGGTCCTCGCCACTGAGAGACCGGGCACAGGGGAGGCGGGCGGGGGAGAACTGGGGGGGGGGGGGGGGTTTGCCATTAATCTCCGGCACGCTCAGTGCTATTGATTTATCACGCCCTGGGCCCTTCTTCCATATCAGATTTATTGAGGAGAAAGTCATAGATACAATCACTTAATGTTCCAGACCTCATGCAGTCTATGTAGGCCAAAGCCTCAGAAATTATGTCTGCAAGGCACTCCCAGTGTACAAACTGAAATTCAGAATGTGGCAGCCGAGGAATATATTAAATAGGTTTCACAAAACACACGTATGATGATTCACCTCAAAGCTTGCTGCTGGAAATTCTTGGTGTTGGCGCCTTCTTGTTGTACCTCTGGAGAGGGCTTTCCGGTTGACAAGCGATGGTGAGGAACGAAGATGACGTCAGACCGCATGGTAATTGCTGGTCCGCATCACCACGCACCGAGAGAAAAGTGGATTGCTTCACCAGTGCACTATTGCAATAAGCCGTAATCTCACAAAGGTGTCTACTTATGCAAATATTACAAGCTGCCTGCCACCAGTCGGCCCTAGGTAATGTGGAAGGGGGAAAGAGCAAATTGTTATGGGTTGCCCAGGAAACAATGCTGAATTGAAATCACTTCCTCATCCCAAGTTGTTTATTATTATTATTATTATTGTTGTTTTTTTGGTTTGTTTGTTGTTGTTTTTTTGGTGGGAGGAAGCAGTATTTGCACATGGCATTTGAAATGCAAATAAGTGTATGGAGATTGACGATGCTTTCAAGTGTGCAGCCAGGGGTAGAGGGAGAGGAAGAGTTGGGCAGGTGCTCAGAGATGCAAAAGAGTGACTCTTGACAACCACCCACCCACCCCCAATGCACACACACACGCACACACACACACACACACACACACACACACACACACACAAGCCTCCACTCCTCAAGTGAATAAGAATAACATACTGGGGAGTGTTACTGTAAGAGCACTTATCAGATTACGGGTGGAAAATGGTAGAATTTTAGTAATATCAATGCCATTGTCGATTCTGCTTATCAATTCAATTCTTTATCAATTCTCTTATCATTTCCTTGTCAATTCTCACTGTTTAGGAAGTATTGTACACAGGTTTTTAGCATCAGCACAGTAATAGCCTATACTGCAAACATGACCATAGCTGCTTTTTAGAATGAGGGAAACTGTGTTAACTGAGGAGTTATCTATTTCAATTTTGTATTTAAAAAAAAGTCATTGACCAACAAAAAACATGCCAGCATTGATAAGAACAATTGATAATGTCAGAGGAAGATATAATTCCAATCAACTGAAGCATTCGATTCTCGGTTTTACTTGATTCACGGTTCTCGATTCCCACCCCTATGTCAGACCATATCTCACGTGATTCATGCTGTCAGTTTGTTCCCCTTTCTGTTGGCTTTTGATGATAATCACCACCATTTTTGCCCGAAAAGTTGACCATTGTATCATTAGACTCTCAAAAATATCACTCTGTGGTCTCTTATAGTTTGTGCTATGGACCTTGAGATAATGTATTCCATTACATTAAAATATTGCTACAATATGATGAGGCTGCCTTATGCTCCCTTGGTACATCATTATTCTTTTGCTTTTCTGCCTGTTGTGTTTTATGTCCCCTGACGCCTGATCCATAATAGAGGTAGTTGTGTAAATGTACAGACAATTATGGCATTCAGTACAGTCTCTGTGTAGCTGTCCTGACTCCTTGGTTAGGCATTTTGAAGGAAATGACATGAAGAAACATGACTGTATATTGTACGTAAATACACGTGTGCACACATGCAGTATATCAACAAAAAAGTCAACAGAATGTATCAAAGAATCCAGTGGGAATTTGCTCACTTGTTGCCAGTCTATTATGAAAGGGCCAGTCTTGCATGGGCCATTGGCAGGTCAGGGATCTGAGTCTGCCCTGGATTACTCCGTGCTCTGGGGTAGTACAAAGGGCGCAATGCTTCGTTAGCCCAGGGCAGGGAAGGTCACTACCCAGATGCTCTGTTACCACTGTGCCTCTGCCACTTTCCAACCACACTCCTAATCAAATTCCAATCTCTCTCTCCCCCCCCTCTCTCTCCCTCCCTCTCTCTCTCTCCCTGAGCTTTTTTTAGCTGAAGAGTTTTTTTTTCCTCATTTTTTTGTGCCTTTCCTTTTTTGGCCTGCGCTACCACAGATGGCTGTGGCTGTGCATTAATATTGGATAAATCTGAGCTATCTCTGGAGGGTCTGAGAAATGAGAATCGCATTTTGTGATCAGCAATTAAAATCCTCTCTTCCTCTGTCAGCTTGATGCGGAAGTTTTGGTCTTAGCCACTCATCTATGGGTCTTCCATTCTCTCTCTTTCTCTCCATCTCTCTCCTCCTCTCCGTCTCTTTTTTTAGACACAGAATAAAGCCCTTTGCTGAAAGGCCTCTATGTAACGTGATTATGCTCTGGCTGGCTGGAGAGCTTAAAGTTGAACTTGTGTGTCTATGTGATTTTTTGCAGAGAGATGCCAAGGGGCAGTATCTGTTCGACCTGATCTGCCACCACCTGAACCTGTTGGAGAAGGACTACTTTGGCATCAGATATGTGGATCCAGACAAGCAACGGGTAAGTGTACTCTTGCTGGTGGTGGTACACATGCTGGTGCCTCATGAAGAAAGAATGTATGTGTGAAAAGAGAGAGAGAGAGAGAGAGTGTGTGTGTGTGTGTGTGTGTGTGTGTGTGTGTGTGTGTGTGTGTGTGTGTGATGAGCTTACAGGAGGGCAGAGCCTGGCAGTCCGAAGTGGTGCAAACCGGGAATGGAGATTCATCACTTTCCATCACTGCATCTCTCCTCACCCTCTCTGAGTGCAAAATCCCATTTCATCTGTCAGAATGCATAGATGCTTATTATCCTCACCGAGGCACTGAAAGAGAGATAGGTAGAAGAGTGGTGTGTGTGTGTGTGTGTGTGTGTGTGTGTGTGTGTGTGTGTGTGTCTGTGTCTGTGTGTGATGGGGTGTGCGGGCTGACATCAGGCTGTTAGAAAGTGTGTTGCTTGTACCGCCTGATTCATGAAGAATTCACATGTATGATTTGGGAAGTGGATTTGCAGAGGGAGAGCGAGAAACCCACTGATCCTCCATTTCCTCCGCTGCCACTCACAGCTCCTATTTTCAGGCCGAGGGGAGGGAGGGGAGGGGAGGGGAGACACACTTTGGTGGATGGGGAGTTGGATGAGAGTGAACCTTTGCAAATGGACGCAGGGGAATTAATCATATCCCTTCAGATTTGCTCTGTGCCTTTGGCCTCAATAAGTTCCAGGATTGGACTTTGTTTGCCAGCACAGGTCAGGCTGGAATCATCAAATAGTAAACAGTAATTTTATGGGTGCATCACCTGCCAAATCTGTTACATAATTCTTACAGAATGACACAGAAAGTATAATGATGATACGTACATTGACATGGTTGCGAGAACAAATTAGTGTTAATTATGTGTTTTAATGATAAGATATATACAGTGTTTGTCTGTGAAAATGCCTGTTAAATGTTTTTGTCAGAAAGTGTTCTCTCTTGCCACCAATGGAGATGTTGTCTTGAATACTTGCTGCCTTGAAACCTCCCTTCATTCTCAGTTATACTCATGCTAATCCACATGCTAGGTGTGAAATGTTGCCTCATTAGTGACATTATATTTATATTTAATTCTTAATATATCTTCATAATATATCGTCTTCAAATGTACTGTGTCTTAATGTTTCAGATAAGCTGTATATTTATGTCAGATACATTTGTGCATACAGAGTATTTGTGTTAAAAAAAAAAAAAAACTCTCAGGATTACACTGATTATGAGGCTACTACTCTCTCTCTCGCAGTACACAGACTATGGGAATTACAGCCATACTTTACAGAATTGGAATCATGCAAAACATAATGCAGTAGGGGGTAGTTGAGTCTTTGGCTTTACAAATACATGCCCAGTATGTCTTGTACACTTACATAACATTGTTGTCAGGGGGAGGAACATGACAAATTGGGGATACTGGGCACTACTTGGGCGTTAAATGGGCAGCCGCTGGAAATTGATGAAAAAGAGAAGCAATGCTGTGTCAGCCAGTCGTCATGATCCCAACCAGTGTGTATGGCTGAATGAGGTTGAATCATAATGAGTTTGCCATTATTTTAACGTGAAAGAGCTGCATTTGTTTTGCACTACATTGTACTTTGTTGCTTTAATAGGATCTAGCTGAGGACAGACGTGTGTCCCTTCAGGATTATGTTTGTTCTGAAGTGAGTCGGCTTCTCAGAAAGGGCTGACTCATTCAGCAGTTTGTGTACTCATGCAGATGACACCAGGTACTGGCATCATAAATTTCAACAAATATTTAAACTCAGCTCTGAGTAACTTGGTTGCCAGGCAAACTGCAGCAATCAACAGGGGCTCCAACAGGAGCATTTCACTGGGTTATCTAGTGTGACTACATTTCCTAGTTAATGGGTCCTCTAATTAAATAAAACATCGGCCATAATTTCTTTTGTGCAGTCATTAGTTATCAGAGCATCTGTTAGTTAGCGCTAGCTAATGTCTTTTATATCTGTATATGTGCCCGCCCTTGGGACATTTGAAGAGTGTACAGTGAAAATTAACCTGACAGAACACATGCTTTAACACACCATGCCTCTTGCCTTGTTCTTGCTGTCGACCTCCTTTGGGAAGCCCTTATGCTGACTGGCATAAATAATAACTTGGAGGGCAATCAGTGAGCACAAGCCTTAGCTACGGCCAAATACCACATGCCATTTTATGTGTTATGAAAGAGAGTAAAACTAAATGGTCAATGATTCTGATATGCTCCAGAATGGGATAGGTTCTGTTTTGACCCATACTAACTTTACTAACTTTCATAAAACTACCTGACCACTTGTGTCAGTAATCTTTCTTACTGACAAACACACAAACCACCAGTCTGACAAGCCATCCTGTAACATCAGAATTTATAGTCTGGTCACGACCAATTGACCGGGCTCAATCCTAGGGGCGGAATCAGCGGTTGTCTTTCAAACTGGATGGCGCTACGACCAATCACAGCAACGTCGGCAAAACACAAATAGCCTGTGTCCTTCTTTGAAATGCCTTTTTCTGCTCAACTTTCAAAGGAAAACCCAAGTCTAACTCCTCCAAAGTCGATGCCAGAGGCGATTCAACCGACCTCTATTCCTTGGCCACTGTTGACAGCCCTGTCGTTATTTTTTTCTAAGCCCGCCCAACGACTCTGCATAGAACATAGAGCGTTATTGGTCTTACCAAGGCTTGGTAAGACTTTATGGTGTGTGGCTAGACATACCCGCTGAGAAAAAACTACTTGCAACAACTAGGCTGTGTCTAGATTTCTAAGCTTACAAACTACACCAAAAGCATAACCTTTTCAATGACTCTAATAATGAGGCTGCCATCTATGTGGAAGAGAAGCTAAGGCTGCTGTCTTGGTGGAACTGTCTGTGTTGCTTCTCAAACCAGAGAGGTTGGGGCAACACGCACACACACATGCATACACACATACACACATACACACACACACGCACACACACATACACACACACACACGCACACACATACACACACATGCACTGTCTGAACACTATTGAACAAATGGGCAATGCAGGACAGCAGCCAATGATATCCAAGGATGTAGGCCTAGTGCCTGGAGGCTTTTTCCTCCCACCAGATCAACACACATTAATTCTGTCACTTTGCTAGCAGTTTTTCAGTTTGTGAATGACACACAGTTAAAGGAGTCCTTGATTGATGACAAGATCCTGGCATGGTGTTTGATGCATGTTAATGTGTGGATTCACAGAGGTGGCATCAAATTGGTTGATGGGTAGGCAGAGAGGCAAATTGTGAAATTCTCTCTCTCTCTCTCTCTCTCTCTCTCTCTCTCTCTCTCTCTCTCTCTTCCTCTCCTGCTTGCCTTAGGCTTTGCATCCTATGTTGATGGCATGGATCAGTGTTTTCATTAACAGGGCCAGGAAGTGCAGTGATAAATTGATAGTTTAACCACACTGTGAATTTAATGTGAATCTAGAGTTAAGATGTGATGAGAATTGCCATTATATTCATTGACTTGTGGTGCCTCCCTAGAGCACAGTTTATTCAGGGATCCAGTGCCATGCCCTAGGGAATTTAAATTGATTTCTCACTCAATGATCATTTTATATATGGATAGTGAAATAATCAAAGATTTTGGTTAAAACTGAAATGTTCTTTTTCATCTATATCTTACCAACTTATGTGTTTGTGTGTGTATGTGTGTGTGTGTGTGTGTGTGTGTGTGTGTGTGTGTGTGCGCACGTGTTTCACTTGTCTTTCAGCACTGGCTGGAGTTCACAAAGTCCATCTCTAAACAGATGAAATGTAAGTATCCTTAATCAAATTGTATCCAGCTCACTTTGCAGATAGTGCATATATGTGCACTGATATTTTTTTTTTTTATCTGGCCATCTATTTCAGGCTAGTTTATTCATCTTAAATGTGTATTGAGATGCTGCCTGCTCAGGTTGATGGCAGTGTTCAATGCCTCATAAAATAAGCTGAAATGACAGGACAAGATATGATATTGAGAGGCCTATTCTATAAGAGCCATTATCTCCCAGAGGAGCCTGATATAAAAGATTAGCGTTGACATTTAGAGGGGCCCTGCTGTGTGGTGGTGGTAGTGCAGATCTGTTCTCTGTGTTAAGCTCTGTGTTTACTTCCCCAGCCCAGCCTCCCTTCACTATGTGTCTGAGGGTGAAGTTTTACCCACCAGACCCTGCCGCGCTCAAGGAGGAAATCACCAGGTGAGTGTGTGTGCATGTGTGTGTGTGTGTGTGTGTGTGTATGTGTGTGTTCTCCCCTTTTGGTTCTGTTGACTGAATATGATTTTTTTTCCTGTCTGTGTGGGGTCTGTCTTTGTTGTTGTACTTTTCTCATCGCACTGGAACTAGCACTCCATATGGTGTTGAATTTTTTTAAAGAAACCATTTTTCTTTTTTTCTTTTTTTTTCAATTCCCTCTCAAACTTACTCTCTTAGCGACTTACTTACTCATGCATGATGTGTGTTTTGGAGCAAGTGCCAGTGTTTAGTCATCCAGAGCCCCAAAATAATTCAGTTGGATGAGAATAAAAATACAGCGTACCTTATTCCAGCTCGATAAGCTGCAGAGCGTGTCAAGGTTTTAAAAACTTCAAGGTCCACACACTTGAAAGTGAGCTAGTGTGTGTAGCCTGGGTGGTTTAGAACCGCGAGATACAGTAGGCCACGCACCCACGCGTTGCCTTCAGACGTGCACATTAGCCACTCCAGTTTTCACACCTCTCTCCTCCTCTATTTCTCCCTCCCTCTCCCTCTCTGTCCCCCAGTCTCTCTTTCTCTCTTTCCCTCTCTGTCCCTCTTTCTCTTTCTGTTGCTTTCACTTACTTTCCCCTCTCTTTCCATTTCTCCCTCTGCCCCCCCCACCTCTCTATTTTCTCTCTCCCTGGCTGTGTACTGCAGGCCAGGCAGACAGGAGTGATCAGGCTGTGGACCATTTAAAGCCTGAATTAATTAGACAGTGGATGTAAAACTGCCAGTGATGATGAGGCTTTGAACCACAACCACTCAGAGAGGAAATGACCCCTGTGGCACACTTGCAGAGATATTTTGGCTCTTTTTTACCAGTAGTGTGGAGTGTGGGTGTGAGCCAGGAAGGTCAACGCAATCAGACACCAGGGGTCAGTGGAAAGGTTAGATTGGCTAGACAAGCTGCTAGTCAGAGTGTTTTTATTCAATAAATTTTATGTTTTTATTTTTATTCACCAGTGAAAAAAGGTACGGTTGTTTGTCGTCTTAGTTCCTGGACACTGTTGAGTCACTCAACTTTTGATGTCGAGTGTTGGCTGAATGATCCTGCCGAAATACACACACAGACACAGACACACACACACATATACTGGTACAAAGAGAGAGAGGGCGCGAGAGAGAAAGTAAGAGAGAGGGGGCGATCGCTATTCCGAGAGCCAGCTGCTGTTCTGGGCCAAGAGTGAGGATGAGTCCAGCTGGAGTCTGATTTACCCAGCTTTTAAAACACGCAATTAGCCCCTCTCCTTCTGCTGCCTGCGTGCCTGCGTGCCTGTCTGATGAAGTTTTTAACTTGGCCTCCAATTATGAATATGACCATGACAACAAATGTTCATTTTATAAAATCATTGACTGTTATAAGAACGTCATAAGTTGAGGTGTCTGGTGTATGTGCATGTCAGCAGACTGTGATGGATGAGCTGATTAGAGGGTGTGGCAGAGGAGTGGGAGGTTTGTGGTAATTTGACAGGGTTTTGTGTAATGGGCCTCATTAGAGCCCTGTACAGTGGAAGCGTCGTGACAGAGCAAGAGATGGCTGGGAGTCCAGGGAGTGTAGTCCTCTGCAGACCATTGGCAGTCATAGCGATGCTGATAAATGGGCTGACTGAACCCCTAACTCTCCTCTGCTGTAGGTCTTTCTCTCTCTTTCTCCCTCTTTCTCTCTCTTTATCTCTCTCTCTCTCTGTTATTCTCAGCTATTATCCTTTTCCCTTTTCTTACGCACACATAGTCAAGCATCAGTGTTAAGAGACTCTTCCCCACCACTGTATTTCTCTCCCTCTCTCACTCCCTCACTCTTCCTTTCTCTTTCTTTTTCATGTGTTTCTACTCAGCTATCTCCTCATCCATCTGTCTTCATCTAGATCTTGAATGTTCCAAGAGAGATGAAAGACATATAAAGACATGCAGTACTTTGAGCAGCTATAGTGTACGTAATAGCTGGTTGTCATATGAATCCATACTACACTATATCTGCCTCCATTCACTTCACAGGTGTATGTTGAGGTGGAAGCCAAGAGGAAGAGGGGTGTGTGTGTGTGTGTGTGTGTGTGTGTGTGTGTGTGTGTGGGCAGGGGGTGGGGGTGGAAGGAACACTGCCAGCTGTGTTTATGAGTGTGCTCTTCTGTCTTCAGTCTGTAACTGCTGTCGTTGCTGTCAGTACTTATGCACATCCATACATTTTGTGTGCCGCAGTGCTGCTAGCATCCCTAGCAACAGAACAGCTGTTGGTCTTTGTTATTCTGTTATTTATTTTGCCAGCGGAAAGAGATTAGCATGACTGATTGTTTAAACATTTTTGAAGTTATTTCTGTTCAGTGCGTTTTTTTTTTAATTGTTTTAAAAAATGATTTGACTAGATGATGAGAGTTTGGGTCATATCCCTGGCCAAGTTGCTGGCAGTGTTCAGATGTTGCTCTGCTACAGCAAGGGAAGTGAGACTGAGATGCCATTATGTCTGACGCATTACATAAGCTGTGCCTCCTCGCCTCTCCTCTCCTCTCCTCTCCTCTGGAGGTGAGAGCCTGCTTGGGTGGAACCCAAGCAGGCTCTTGTGGCGGCAGTTCTATTGAAGGGCTCCGTCTTCATAATTAAAATAACAGCAAGCAGCCTAAAAACAGAACAGAACACACTTCTGGAGAAGGCCTCTCAGAGCTGCGAGCATCTGTAAGAACCTACCCTGAGACTGCTGACTAAAGCAGGGTAGAATCCTCCAAAAAAACATTCCAGTTGATGACTGGGAAGATCTTTACCTCTTTTTTACTAAGTGTCTTTTTTTTTTTTCTAAGTAAATTTTTGTAGTGTGTCTGTTATCTCTCTCTGTTTATAACCACTCTGTTTATATTTGTAGTTCCTCCCTCCTTTCCAGTCATTTCTCTCTCTCTCTCTCTCTCTCTCTCCCCCTCTCTCCCTCTGTCTGGGTCTTCTCTGTCTGCATCTTGTGTAGCTGTTGAAGAAGGGGAGGCTGAGGGGATGGGAGAGAGGTTGGTGGCGGGTGGTCAGCAACTGCTAACAGGTTCCACTAAATGATACATGATTAGCCCCTAGCTAGTAGACCCATCACTCACTTTTCCACATCCTACTGCAAACCTGGTGTATGTGTGTGTGTGTGTGCGTGCATGCATGCGTCATAGTACATGTCTCCAAGGGGAAGTACTCTTCTGTCTACTTTTTTTGTTGTTTGCAAAACAGAAACAGACACTCACCCAGCCTCACAATTACTAAAGATGGAGAAAGGGATCAGTGCAGGAAGGACTAAATAAATAGAAAGAAAGTCAGCGAGAGAGAGACAGAGAGAGAGAGAGAGAGGATGAAGAAGCTTCCCTCACCCAGACAAGTGAATGAGATCAAAGGGCATGCATAGGTCAGTTCAGGTCAGTCCAGACCATGATAAACAGCAACAGTCCTGCCTGATCATTATGAAACAGGAGGTCATTATTATATTTATATATATATATGAAGGCTTAGGGCTTGCATAACAGGAGAGAACAGTATCTCTCATGCCATCAGCAAAGGCCTGAGCCTTATCCCCACTTTATGAGATTCTATTATATCATAGCAGGTGTGCTGTCACGGATCATCAAATTACTGTTGTGGGGATGGGCGCACCTGGGCTACAACAACATGATACATTCACTTTTTCAGTGCCATTGTCAAGGCATTGTGTGGTCAAGTCCCAATCATTTGTAATTCTGGTGTGTGCGTGAGTGTGTGTGTGTGCATGTGTCTGTGTGTGTGTGTGGTGTGTGTGTGTGTGTGTGTGAGTCTGAGTAGCTAAGTGACTGGGTGTGCTGCCTTTTAGAGGCTGTCCTTCAACACCCATAAATGACATTCACACGGTTCAGTTTGCCCGTGTGAATAGCAGGTTTGCTGTGAAAAGGTGGTATGTGGGTCAGGAATTGACTGGTGCTGCTAGCAATAGCTGTGTGTAGCTCGTAGCACCTTGAGAGTGTCTGTTCACAGCCTATTAATGGCCTTTTTTATAATTTATTTTTCTCTTTATCACACGTAGCCTTGGAATAGAAATGCTAGTAGCTCTTGGCCCAGTTTTTGGAAGTCAAAAACGAACGACTGGGAAACACTGACGGCAGGTGAGGAGAACCCAATGCCAAATCTTACATGGCCTGCAGAGAGCAAGCAATTGATGTCGGTGCTTGCACCGGCTCCATGGGGCTCCATTCTCTGCGGTGATAAGTTAGCGCTCCTGTGATAAGGCAGGAAAAGTTTTTTTTTTTTTTTTTTATCCACCAGTGCAGCCAATGCAGTCTACCTCTCTCTGACCGCCAAACATCTGTGGGTGTCTGGCCTGGGTGGGGGAAGAGTGTCCTCCAACCTGTGCCTCACCCACAGACCCACTAGAGTGATGGTGGCTTTGGCTCCCTGCTGGCCTGTGGCAGGTGGAGAGCAGCGGGGCAAGCTGACTGGCTGGCTGGCTGGCTGGAGAAGTTTTGAGGGAGAGGAGGAGAGAGGAAGTTGTTTGGTGCCCCGCTGAGCCCCTGGGGATGTGTGACGCAGCTGCCGTCAGGACGTTTGGTTCTGTTGTTTTCTCCGGGAGAGAGCACTAGACAGAGAAAGGGGCTGTCTGCTGTGGGCTTTTCTCTCATAAACGTTGACTTTCTTTCTTTCTTTCTTTCTTTCTTTCCTTCTGTCTCTCCTTTCTGTCTTAATTTGTCAGTCGCTTTCTCTGTTCTCTTTTTGCTTTCCTTTTATTCAGTGTCTCTCTTTCAAATCTATTTGTGATCCTACCGTCTAATTATCAAAAGCTCATTTCCACCATATCAAAAAGAAATATGCAGAATGCCCCCGAGTAAGGAGGAAATCAGCATGCTTTTAATGTGAGTGTATAGGTGGTTTTGTTTTGCACTGCATAAGGGCATTGTCTTCATTCTGTGTTATTGCTCCAAAAAATACAATTATTATTATTATTATACAATTATTACTGCAATTATCAGAAAGCTTTTAGAGAGTAAATTGTAGTTGTGTGTATCTTGTTTTATAAATCAGTGTCTCTGGGCTGGTGTCATGGTTTGTGGGTTTTTGTTTTTGCAGGTATCTCGTCTTCCTGCAGATCAAGAGAGATCTGTACCATGGCCGCCTTCTGTGTAAGACCTCTGATGCTGCCATGTTGGCTGCTTACATCCTGCAAGGTAACGACAGGCGGAGGGAGTGTGTGTGTATGGTGGTGGTGTGTGTGTGTGTGTGTGTGTGTAGGGGGTTGGCCAACTCATTCACTCACTCACTCACCAGGGCTAATGCTGTGGCCAACACTCCTTGGCCTGACATGTCTGGTCCTGGCATTCCACCACACCATGGTCACTTGCTTTAGTGCATAACATTGAAGAGCCGATGGTTTCTTCTGTTTATGTTTAGTTAAAGATTTTTCTTGTGGTGGAATTTGTGAAGAATTTAATTTACCATAACATCCTCAGATCTAGGTATCATTTGCTAAAATGGCCCCAAGATATCTCCCCAAGTTGCTGATCCACTGTGAGTTTTAAAAAGCATTACAATTTCTGTTTCAAGTCCACCCCTTAGATCTCAATCTTGTTTTCCTCTTAATAATAAACCATAACAAAGAAACACTGATTTAGAATGCTGATTAAACTCATAACTACATTTCTATATATGGTCATCTCTACACATACAGTAGATTCAGGTCTTATCTGTGCTCAGGTCCAGTAAAATATTCAGAGGGAAGTTTGTGCTGAGTGTCTGTTGTCCTTGCTCACCCAAGGACTCGGGTGCCAGCAGTTGAGAACAGAGGAAGAGGAAGTATCAGACTGAAAGTGCAGAGCAAGGGAGATTGAGCACGAGTCCTTTGGCAGGACTGCCAGAACCATACTGGGCTGTGTGTGTGTGTGTGTGTGTGTGTGTGTGTGTATGTGTGTGTGTGTGTGAGGGTGTGCATGTGTGTGTGTGTGTGTGCACACGTGCGTGTGTGTGCATGTGTAGTTACACGCGCACGCGCGTGTGTGTGTGTGTGTGTGTGTGTATGTTAAGGCCTGTTGAATTAAAGATGTGGCGCTTCGTCACCTCATCTCAGGAAGAAATTTGTCAGCGTTGCCTGGAGTGCTCAGTGCAGCATGAAATCTCGAGTAAACAAAAGCAGGGAGCCACTCCTGTTTGGCCCCATTGGCCACCACTCACAGTCACAGCACCGCACTCACACTCACAGTCACAGCACTGTCATGTAGAGTCCCAAGCAGAGCTACACTCACCAGACCTCAGCACTGAAATGATCACACTGGCCAAATTAAAAGTAATCAAACTGCCAATGATGGACAGCGGTAACATAGTGGTTAATAAACCTGGATAGCATGTTTGTGGTCTAAAAAGCAAGGCATTTAGTTGCTCGAGGGGAAACTGATCCTGAAGTAATTGACAGTTGATAAAAGTAAATTTCTTTGGATAAAAGTGTCTGTTAAATGCATAAATGTAAATGTAAAATTCTAAATGATTGCTGTAGCTAAATTCAAAATTGCCCACATTCAAAATGGGTGCAGTGCCCTAATTCTAAATGATCACACTGCCCAAATTCTAAATGAAATGAAATAAGATTAAAAAGGCAATACTTTGCCGGGTATTCTGCAATTTTTAGCTCTGCAATGCTGTGTTTTGTTTTATTGTTTGGAAAGAGTATTTGGCAAGCATGATGTGATAATATTATTGTTATACTCATCAGAAGATTACACAGTATCTCCATTGTTTCCAGCCTATATAATGGAGTTTCATATCAGTGGATCTTCAAGTGTTTCCACTGAGGAAGTGTGGAATGAAGTGGTGGTTTAGGCACTGTCTCAAGTGAAGGACATTCAAAAGGGAATCTTGTGTTTGTGTGTGTGTGTTCGCGTGTGTGTGTGTGAGACCTTTGTGTATTTAAATCTTATGTTGTTGTGACTCCTTCAGCTGAGATCGGGGACTATGATCCGGGTAAGCACCCGGAGGGCTACAGCTCCAAATTCCAGTTCTTTCCCAAACATTCGGAGAAGCTGGAGCGTCGGATTGCCGAGATCCACAAGACTGAACTCATGTAAGAAACCTGAGCTCACAATTCTCTTTCTTTTTGTTTCTCATTGCCCCAGTCAGTGCCTTTCCCTTTCAGTGTAATCATTTTTAATTGGTTATAATAAAAAAAAGCCTTAAGCTCTTTTCAATATCATCCTTTTGCCATCTCAGCTTTGTTTAATCGCTAATAATATTGTTAATGAAATTGTGCACCTGTGAGGGAGAAGCCTGCCTGTGTTTGGCTTTCAGTGTTGTGAGCTTACAGTAATATCACAGTGATCTGGATTCTTTTGTGCTGTGGTGCCCGACATGCCACAAACATCCCAATTCTCTTGTTTGATCTGCCTCTCACCCTGTTTGCCTTTGTTTGGGCAGTGAGATCTGGAGTAATTAGGAGAACACTCTATCGCAAATACTGTGGTTTTGTGGCTGGTCTGTGTGTGTGTGTGTGTGTGAGTATGTATGCGTGTGCGCGTGTGAGTCTGTGTTTGTGTCTGTGTGTGTGCGCATGTGTGTGTCTATGTCTGTCAGTCTGTGTGTGAGTGTGTGGGGCTGTCATTTAACAGGTGCTGGGGAAGGTCAGGGGGTGAGAGATGGCGAAGTTGGGTCATTGCAGGGCAGACGGAGGCTCTGCCCATGGTCAGAGCTGTCATTAGGGGGAAAAGCTCTGGCCAGCGGGGGCAGCCTGACTCAACGCTGGTGTCTGAGAGATTGAGTAGTCCAGAGCCTGTGGAAATACAGAGCCTTACACATTCCACCACATGCGTGCACACTCACACGCTCACAAATAAGATCCAGAGCATGAACATGGTCAGTGCATAGTTTCAGTCAATAATTAGTATACTCACAGGCAAGTGCAGATGTACTCAGACATGGATACATACTTACACACATATACTGTAAGATCTCTGATATATACAATCATGTAGACTTGAACACTAACACACATTGTACTTGCATGCACAGATACACTACACATACACTCATGCACACACACACACACACACACACACACACACACACACACACACACACACACACACACACACACACACACACACACGTACACCCTGTGGTTCTCTGCCAGTGCAAAAGCATTCACACAAGGTCTCTGGTAACACTCTGGACCACTGAGCACCAAGGACAGCCTGAACCCTGATACTCTCTGATCCCTAATGACCTGCGTCCCGCTGCTGGGACAGCTACGTCAGGAGGCAGCAAGCACAGCTGTGCTTTTACACACACACACACACACACACACACACACACACACACACATACACACACATACATACAGGCACACACACACAGTGCTTTGGTGCAGAGTAGGTGATGTCTACAGTGATCATTTATTCAGTGTCCTCTAGAGATGGTAAAAAGCTGTTTACCTGTAGAGGCTGTAGTAGAGGCAGTGTGTAAAAGTCATATTGACTGTCAGGGACAAGCTTAGGTTGACGGCGAGAAATGAGACGTGCATGGTTTGTTTTGGATGTGTGAGGGGTGACACGTAACGTGGCATCGGTTGTGGGTGCGCTGTGGCAGCACCTTCTGAAAGACTCACGCAAGGCTGCTTGGAGTGTGAGACTGCCAAACCAATGCAATTATTTTTTTATTTTTTTATTTTTACTGTCTCTCGCTGAAGCAATGACTGCAGATCCCCATGCTATATTGCCCCCTAGTGGAGTGGTCTGTCATTGCAGCCTGATAAGAGCTCCCCCTATCATCTTGTCAATGGCAGCCAAGCACGCCTGGAATGTTGAGGCGAGCCGACTAGATCAGCTCACTCAAAGGTTGCAGACACTCAATCTCCCTTCTTCAAGGCCAACGTGAGATCAGAGGGCGGTGGGGATAGATGGCGGGAGGATGTGGGGTGTGGGGGTGGTGCACTACAGCAGGTCTCTGATGCTTGTGCCGCTGTTTATTTTTTTTCCACTGATTAAGACGGGGGATCCGGTTACGCAGAGCTGTTGCATCTTAAATGGCTGCGGCTGAATGAAATATTTACGGGGGAAAGTTTTTTAGAATTATTAATGAATTGCCTGTCTGGCTTGCTGTGGAATTCTTTCCTTTGTAATTCAACTACCTGATTAGGAGTTCTCTGGAACATGACACCAATTATTTAATTGTGAAGTCATTATACTTTAATACATAATTATGTTTGTGTGACCTGTAGTAATTAGAAGTGTTTGGTCCTGTAATGATTAGGTAGTTTGCATTAGGTAACTGTATTACACATACATTAATCTAATGATTGTAAGCAATATTTTATTTACGTCACATTAAAGTATTGTGCAAGTGTGACCAATGTCACTGACCCTCTAACCCCAAGCTCTGAACCCTTAGACTTAACTGGCATGAATCAGCCAATCAAGAAGTCGACTTATGTTAGTTAAGTCTTTGAGGGTTTAGGGTTTGGGAATAGTTGGGACATTGGGATTAATGTTATGTGTAGAGTTGTCGCTACTGACTGATGTTGTAGAATGGTAGTTCCCATGACTGACAGCTCTGGCTCTCTTACTATCATATAGGGGACAGACTCCAGAGACGGCTGAACTGAACTTCCTGCGGAAAGCCCAGATCCTGGAAACATACGGTGTGGATCCTCATCCATGCAAGGTGAGTGCTTCACACCTGACTACCTGAAGCACACGTGGGTCAGACATGGGCCAGAATACGTCTACAAACGCCACTCTGACAGAATGCAGAGCAACTCCATTCCTCCAGAAATCTGCCAGTGTCACTCATTATGGAGGCATGTGTCTCCTAAGGCATACCTAGGCTTCAACAGCGTAGGTTTCTCAGGGACATGATGACAGTGTTTCAGTGAGCATACGGGCTGTGTGCAAACAGGTGGAGGAGTGTGAAAACAGACGCAGGAAGTCAACACAGTCAGTTAGACACGAGCAGAGACAAGCACTCAAATGGTGCTTTGAAAGGAGCATCACGTGGAAAACTTTCTTAAAACTGCTCTTGAGCTCCAGCATCAGCAACACTGACCTTTAGTTGACCCCGAAACTATGTGATGGATCGACGCAAGATAAGAATCTACTGCTGTTATCCAGTCTTTATGGTGACAATACATTCATAATTAATTTCTAACCTTTTTGGAATAACACATAATAACACACAGTATATACCATAAACTTGCCTATATGCTCAGGCCATTATGGGAAGAGTGCATCATAGAGTATTGAGGTTGT